>CM060966.1:164361857-164411857 GCA_030765045.1 Tenodera sinensis
TAAGTAAGTAAGTAAGTAAGTAAGTAAGTAAGTAAGTAAGTAAGTAAGTAAGTAAGTAAGTAAGTAAGTAAGTAAGTAAGTAAGTAAGTAAGTAAGTAAGTAAGTAAGTAAGTAAGTAAGTAAGTAAGTAAGTAAGTAAGTAAGTAAGTAAGTAAGTAAGTAAGTAAGTAAGTAAGTAAGTAAGTAAGTAAGTAAGTAAGTAAGTAAGTAAGTAAGTAAGTAAGTAAGTAAGTAAGTAAGTAAGTAAGTAAGTAAGTAAGTAAGTAAGTAAGTAAGTAAGTAAGTAAGTAAGTAAGTAAGTAAGTAAGTAAGTAAGTAAGTAAGTAAGTAAGTAAGTAAGTAAGTAAGTAAGTAAGTAAGTAAGTAAGTAAGTAAGTAAGTAAGTAAGTAAGTAAGTAAGTAAGTAAGTAAGTAAGTAAGTAAGTAAGTAAGTAAGTAAGTAAGTAAGTAAGTAAGTAAGTAAGTAAGTAAGTAAGTAAGTAAGTAAGTAAGTAAGTAAGTAAGTAAGTAAGTAAGTAAGTAAGTAAGTAAGTAAGTAAGTAAGTAAGTAAGTAAGTAAGTAAGTAAGTAAGTAAGTAAGTAAGTAAGTAAGTAAGTAAGTAAGTAAGTAAGTAAGTAAGTAAGTAAGTAAGTAAGTAAGTAAGTAAGTAAGTAAGTAAGTAAGTAAGTAAGTAAGTAAGTAAGTAAGTAAGTAAGTAAGTAAGTAAGTAAGTAAGTAAGTAAGTAAGTAAGTAAGTAAGTAAGTAAGTAAGTAAGTAAGTAAGTAAGTAAGTAAGTAAGTAAGTAAGTAAGTAAGTAAGTAAGTAAGTAAGTAAGTAAGTAAGTAAGTAAGTAAGTAAGTAAGTAAGTAAGTAAGTAAGTAAGTAAGTAAGTAAGTAAGTAAGTAAGTAAGTAAGTAAGTAAGTAAGTAAGTAAGTAAGTAAGTAAGTAAGTAAGTAAGTAAGTAAGTAAGTAAGTAAGTAAGTAAGTAAGTAAGTAAGTAAGTAAGTAAGTAAGTAAGTAAGTAAGTAAGTAAGTAAGTAAGTAAGTAAGTAAGTAAGTAAGTAAGTAAGTAAGTAAGTAAGTAAGTAAGTAAGTAAGTAAGTAAGTAAGTAAGTAAGTAAGTAAGTAAGTAAGTAAGTAAGTAAGTAAGTAAGTAAGTAAGTAAGTAAGTAAGTAAGTAAGTAAGTAAGTAAGTAAGTAAGTAAGTAAGTAAGTAAGTAAGTAAGTAAGTAAGTAAGTAAGTAAGTAAGTAAGTAAGTAAGTAAGTAAGTAAGTAAGTAAGTAAGTAAGTAAGTAAGTAAGTAAGTAAGTAAGTAAGTAAGTAAGTAAGTAAGTAAGTAAGTAAGTAAGTAAGTAAGTAAGTAAGTAAGTAAGTAAGTAAGTAAGTAAGTAAGTAAGTAAGTAAGTAAGTAAGTAAGTAAGTAAGTAAGTAAGTAAGTAAGTAAGTAAGTAAGTAAGTAAGTAAGTAAGTAAGTAAGTAAGTAAGTAAGTAAGTAAGTAAGTAAGTAAGTAAGTAAGTAAGTAAGTAAGTAAGTAAGTAAGTAAGTAAGTAAGTAAGTAAGTAAGTAAGTAAGTAAGTAAGTAAGTAAGTAAGTAAGTAAGTAAGTAAGTAAGTAAGTAAGTAAGTAAGTAAGTAAGTAAGTAAGTAAGTAAGTAAGTAAGTAAGTAAGTAAGTAAGTAAGTAAGTAAATAAATAAATAAATAAATAAATAAATAAATAAATAAATAAATAAATAAATAAATAAATAAATAAATAAATAAATAAATAAATAAATAAATAAATAAATAAATAAATAAATAAAAACCTGCAATAATAAACCTTGGCACCTAATTACTTAAACCAGGGCTTACATTCCAGATCCCTATTCGTTTATTTAACTTTCAAAAATATTTACAACAACAATATTCTACAAGTTATAAAAATCTAAATACTACAAAACATAAATATAAAATACAATAAAGTTAAAAAAAGAAAAAAAAAAGATTTCAACATACACAAAATAAACATACTCAAAATTATAATTCATCACATCAAATATCTATACCAACATTTCCTCTAATACCTAAAACAATCACAATACTCCTAATTAATTTAATATATAATTTTTTTTTAATTTAATAAAATATTCATTATTCAACAATCAAAATAAAAAACTCAAATTAAAATTCCAAAATCATATAATTAATTTCTTAACCTATTTACATAAACAATTATTTCAATTACTAATAATAATTAATTCATTAACTTTATTTCTAAATCATCAAACCAAAACAACCAACAAAACTTCTAATTCATATAACAAAAATCAATCAATATACTAAAATAAATCAAATAAAAATATAATTAAACATTAAATCAACTACATTTACACATTATTTTAATTAAAAATTTCCTAAAATCAATAAAACAACAAATCTTCAATTCAACTTACCAAAATAATTCCCATTTAAAAATATATCTCATTCTTCTAATAATATAATTTAATATTTAACAATCTTTTATTCAATTTAAATATATATATATATAAATTTAAAAATATATATATAAAAAGCTCAAATTAAAATTCCAAAATCATATAATTAATTTCTTAACCTATTTACATAAACAATTATTTCAATTACTAATAATAATTAATTCATTAACTTTATTTCTAAATCATCAAACCAAAACAACCAACAAAACTTCTAATTCATATAACAAAAATCAATCAATATACTAAAATAAATCAAACAAAAATATAATTAAACATTAAATCAACTACATTTACACATTATTTTAATTAAAAATTTCCTATAATCAATAAAACAACAAATCTTCAATTCAACTTACCAAAATAATTTCCATTTAAAAATATATCTCATTCTTCTAATAATATAATTTAATATTTAACAATTTTTTATTCAAATTTAAAAAAAATATATATATACAAAATATTTCCCATTTTATCCCCCCTTTTATAATATACTTACATAACTACATCAAATAAATTTCTACAAATCACTATTTAAACAAATTTACTGGTATCCAGTAAATAACCGGTATCCGGTTAAAAATAATAAATACTACATCTAACTTAACACTAAGGCCGCCGGTGCCCGGCGGCCAACTGTACTGGTATCCAGCACAAAAAACATCACTTGATATATTTCTAATATCACCTTTATATCCTTAACTCAAATTCATATTTCTGCACTTCCCCATTCGAACTCACAACATGCCACTTTTCTTTCCTCCTTAAATCACTGATAACATTAAAACAAATGATTCCCAAATTATTATTACCATTAGGGATTTTAAAACTCTCACTCAATCACTTCCCAAATTCACTTCACCTTCACCGCCACATAAATTATCACTTAATACTTCCTCCTCCTGCTAATCTCTCCTCCTCAACCCATCTGCTGTACTCTCCCTGCTGGTTTCTCCTCCATCTCAATCGATCTCCTTTCATCTTCCTGCTGATTACTCCTCCATCTCGATCCATCTACTCTCCATACTGATTTCTCTTCCATCTTGGTCGATCTCCTCTCTTCTCCCTGCTGGTTACTCCTCCATCTCGGTCGAATTCCTTTCCTCTCTCTGCTAATTACTCCTCCATCTCGGTCGATCTCCTCTCCTCTCTCTGCTAATTACTCCTCCATCGCGGTCAATCTCCTCTCCTCTCCCTACTGATTACTCCTCCATCTCAATCCATCTCCTCGGCTCTCCCTGTGAGTTTCTCCTCCATCTCGATGCATCACCTCTCCCTGCTGATCTCTCCTCCATCTCCTCTCCTCTCCCTGCTGATCTCTCCTCCATCTCGATCCATCTCCTCTCTCTGCTGGTCTCTCCTCTATCTCGATCCATCTCCTCTCCTCTCCCTGCTAAATTCTCCTGCACCTCGATCCATCTCCTCTCCTCTCCCTGCTGATCTCTCCTCCATCTCGATCCATCTCCTCTCCTCTCCCTGCTGATCTCTCCTCCATCTCGATCCATATCCTCTCTCTGCTGGTCTCTCCTCTATCTCGATCCATCTCCTCTCCTCTCCCTGCTAAATTCTCCTGCTCCTCGATCCATCTCCTCTCCCTGCTGATCTCTCCTCTATCTCGATCCATCTCCTCTCCTCTCCCTGCTGAATTCTCCTTCACCTCGATCCATCTCCTCTCCCTACTAATATCTCCTCCATCTCGATCCATCTCCTCACCTCTCCCTGCTGATTTCTCCTCCATCTCTACACATCACCCCTTCTATCCCTGCTGATCTCTCCTCTATCTCGATCCGTCTCCTCTCTCTCTCCCTACGATCTCTCCTCCATATCTATTATCATTAACCTCCTCATCTTGTGCTACTACTCTTTCCTCTTGTATCTGGTGAGATCTCAATCTCCTTGGTTCTATAACTACATTAACATTATGTGGTTGTCGCCTAGCTGGTAATCGCTCCTCCTCCCACGCAATCTTACTTATTTTGTCCGCCAGCTTGTGAAGATCCTCGTATAAATCCTTATTCCTAATAATGTTATAAATATAATTGCCGCTCAGTGCCTGTCTCTCTTCTCTTATTTGCTCACTGTACTTAACACATTCAAATAGCGCATGCTCAGGTGTGTCCTGCACATTGCATCTGCCACATATATCGTTATCAGTCCTTTGTATTTTTAGCCAGTATGTCTTATATGGTCCATGCCCAGTTAAATAATGTAATAAACCTCTAGTGGGCTGCACATGCTTCAATTTTAATCTTTCTTTAATATTATTAAAAAGATGATAAGTTCTCCTTCCGGCGATCGTACTATCCCATTCCTCTTGAAAACTTAGAAGTAAATTACATTTTATTTCTCTTATATTTGCACAATTTCTTCCCACTATATCTTGGACCTTCCTTAAATCTCCTTTATTATGCCAGAAAATTGCCCCTCTTAACTTGATGGTGTAATCGATCGGCCAAACGCCAATGGAGACTAATAGTGCTAGTGTCGGTGTCGTGTTGACAGCTCCTGTATACCTTAGTAAAATTTTTCGCTGAGTTCCTCTTAGCAAGGTTTTAATTTGGACATTCCACATCCTAAATGCCCATACACTTGCGCCATACGTTATTATGGATGCAAAAATGCTGGTATGATACGAGGTTATTGCATTAAACGGTATCCTATATTCAAACTGCACTATTCTGGCTAATTTCAACATAACTTTCTCTGCCTTTGTCCTAACATACTCAGTATGCTTTCTAAAAAGTAATTTATCATCTAAAAGTATGCCTAAATATTTTGCTTCGCTTTGTCTTCTAATATTTTGATTATTATATTTAATTGTAGGATTCCTTTTAAAGTTTCCTTTTAAAACCATATAAGCTGACTTGGCTGGGGCCACTTGTAGTTTGGTTGCACTGCACCAACCGCTTAATGTTGTGGTTAAATTCCTGGCCCTTTCCTCAATTTCATTTCTATTGTTGCCTTCGATTAAAAATAATATATCATCGGCATATGCAATAATCTCCATTACATTATTATTACCTGTCAATTCATCTAATAAGGTCTCCAATAAGATGTCCCAAAAGGTTGGTCCGAGGATCGAACCCTGGGGGCATCCCTTGGTGATGTGTCGAATTACATTGCTACTGGCACCTTTAATAATCACTCTTCGGTCTTTACAATAATCCAATAAAATCAAATACAAGGATTTGGGAATTCCTTTAAGTCGCAATCTTTCAAAGAGTGCCGGCCACCAAAGGTTATCGAACGCCCCAGAAATATCAACTAGGATTCCAATGACATACTTAGAGGTTGAAGCTTTAGTCGATATTATTAATTTATTGATAGCATCTTCAGTAGAGCAACCTTTCCTAAAGCCATATTGCTTATTATTAAGTCCAATCATTAAGCGGAATTCTTTTAATCTTTTACATATTAATTCTTCCAAAACCTTCCCAAGAGTATTCAGTAGACAGATCGGGCTATATGACTTTGGATCCTTGGGGTCCTTATCTGCACCTTTTTTAAGTATAATTAATCTTGCTTCTTTCCAACAGTAAGGATAGCGTCCTTGCCAGAGACAGTCATTAAATAATTTATGTAATATTGGTGTAAGATCACGTTCTATACAGGTCAATACTTCATTAATTATTCCATCTGATCCGGCAGCTTTTTTCTTTTTAAGGTTTCTAAGTATTAAACTGATTTCGGTGGTATCGAACGGATAAACTACTCCTAAATTTTGATATGGCTGTATCATTTCTAATCTTTTGTTTATGTTAGTATCGTTGTCATCATTTCTGTTATCCTGCGGTAGTAATTTGCCTAAAAGTACGTTTACTGAACTTAGCCAATCTTTGGTCATTTCTCCGTTATCCTTTTTAAGTGTTGTTAACATGTCCGGTTTCTTAATTTTATCCATTATTATTTTATAAGGTGTTCCCCATATATTTAATTCTAGCTCTGTTTCCACAAATTTTTTCCAAGAATTCCGCCTAGTTTTATTCAAAAGTTCTTTATACTTGGTCCTTGCTTCCCTGTAGATAGCCAAGTTACGTTCCCTGTAGAGTGCTATGTTTGTCTTCTGATAAATCCGTCGCGTCCTCCTCATCTTCTGTCTAGCTTTCTGTAATGCTTCTGTCCACACTCTGTCATAGAATGTTTTTCCCCTAACTGTTGGTATAACGTTCTTGATTGCTAATTGGATTGCTTTGGTCAGTTTCAATGCATCTTTATCCACCGATTTGCCGTCGTAATTAAAGTTAATTTTACTAAATTCATCCCTTAGTTGATCCCAGTTAGCAATTTTGTAGTTAATAATCCTCTCCCTTTTCATGGCCTCTGCATATGGATTTATGATATTATAATTAAAATATATTAGACGGTGGTCACTGGAAGATAAATCTTGACCAACCTTCCAATTTTTTAATTTTTGATCTGCGCGATAATTGCACAAAGTCAGATCAATATTGGCAGATGCACCAGCTCTATTTTCAAAAGTTGGTGGATTATTAGGTTGATTTTGAACAATTAAATTTAATTCGGTTATTAACTCTTCTAATTTCTCCCCTCTATCGTCTTTAATATTGCTATGCCACCAATCAGATTTTGCATTTGCATCAAATGTAAATATTAATTCTGAAGTAGCATACTGTCTAAATATAATTCTGGTTTGGTCTAAATAAGGCTCTATATCATGGGAATATTGATAATACTGGTTTATCAATACAAATCGTCCAGAAGTATGTGTAATTTCTATGCAGTTGGTGTGCGAGTTTCCGAGATGAGCTATATCCATAACTTGTAAGTGAGGGTTATAAATAACTACTGCTGCCATGGGGTTGTTACCACAGCTAATAACTCTAGCTTTAGCTGGGATGTATGCTAACTTGCCATTACTTGAATACGGTTCCTGTATACATAAAACATCAAGTGTTAATTCCTCTGCAATCTTTTTCAATTCGGACATCACATGTCTACTCCTTTGGGCATTAATTTGTGCTATTCTTAGATAATTACATTCTATGTAATCTGCCATTTTTAACTTTTAATAATATATATCCTCTATTGGCAAAATTATGATCTTTTGTGCCAGTTTTAAATTCTTGTTCCGTTATTTCGCGAGCTAGTTTATGAACTCTAATAACTCTAAGATTTCTGGTACTTACGGTCCCCATATTTTTATTGTTTACATTAAAACTTCCAGTTTTCAAGGTTTTTATATTCACATTATTATTCACATTATTTCTCGGAATGATTTGCTTTACCTGGGCATTTTTCAAAAGTGATCCTAGGAAGTTAAAGGATTTATGATTAGGCTTAGGTTTATAGGTATTGGTTTTTAGAGAGTATGCTTTATTTTTAAATAAAGTGTTTGGTGGATGTGTGACTAAGTTTGGGAAAATAGGTCTAATTGCTTCTTCCTTTTTAGTTAAATTTTTGGAATAAGCAACACCGTCGTGTCGAATGTGTACATAACAGTTGGGCCACCTCTGACTGCTATCAACAACTATTCTACCATAACAGAGCACAAAATGTTTATACACTTCATTTAGGTCCAGGTTTTCCTCTCTTCTATTATACGCAGTATTAAGTAAATCTAACAACTGCGGTGGTGGTGGCGGTGCCGGTGGTGGTGGTGGCGATGGAGGTGGTGACGGTGGTGGCGGCGATGGAGGCGGTGGTGGTGGAGTTGGTGGCGGTGGCGGCGACGGTGGTGGTGGTGGCGGTGGAGGCGGTGGCGGTGGCGGCTGCGGCGGTGGTGGTGTTGGTGGTGGAGACGTTGGTGGTGGAGGGGTTGGTGGTGCTGGCGGTGGTGGCGGCTGTGGTGGTGGCAGTGGTGGCGGCTGTGGTGCTAGTGGTGGTGGTGGCGGTGGTGTTGGTGGCGGCAGCGGCGGCGGTGGTAGTGGTGGTGGTGGCGGTGGTGGCGGCTGTGGTGGTGGTGGCGGTGGAGGCGGTGGCGGCTGCGGCGGTGGTGGTGGTAGCGGTGGTGGTGGCGGTGCTGGCGATGGTGGCGGCTGTGGTGTGGTGGCGGTGGAGGCGATGGCGCTGGCGGCAGCCGCGGTGGTGGTAGGGGTGGTGGTGGAGGTGGCGGCAGTGGTGGCGGTGGTGGTGGCGGCGGCAGCTGTGGCGGTGGTGGTAGTGGTGGCGGTGGTGGTGCTAGCGGTGGAGGCGGCTGTGGTGGTGGCGGTGGAGGCGGTAGTGGCGGCTGTGGTGGTGGTGGTGGCGGTGGTGGTAGCGGCGGCTGCGGCGGCGGTGGTGGTAGTGGTGATAGTGGCGGTGGTGGCGGCTGTGCTGGTGGTGGCGGTGGAGGCGGTGGCGGTTGCGGCGGTGGTGGTGGTGGCGGTAGTGGTGGTGGCGGTGGAGGCGGTGGCGGTGGTGGTGGTCGTGTTGGTGGTGGTGGCGCTGGAGGCGGTGGTGGTAGTGGAGGTGGTGGTGGCGGCGGCGGTGGTAGTGGTGATGGCGATGGAGGCGGTTTCGGTGGCGGCGGTGGCGGTGGTGGTTTTGGCGGTGGTGTCGGCGGTGGTGGCGGTGGCGGTGGTGGTGCTGGCGGTGGTGGTGGCGGTGGCGGCAGTGGTGGTTGTGGTTGTGGTGGCGGTAGTGGTGGTGGTGGCGGTGGCGGTGGTGGCGGCGGTGCCGGTGGTGGTGGTGGCGATGGAGGTGGTTGCGGTGGTGGCGGCGATGGAGGTGGTGGTGGTGGAGGTGGTGGCGGTGGCGGCGACGGTGGTGGTGGTGGCGGTGGCGGTGCCGGTGGTGGTGGCGATGGAGGTGGTGGCGGTGGTGGTGGCGATGGAGGCGGTGGTGGTGGAGGTGGTGGCGGTGGCGGCGGCGGTGGTGGTGGTGGCGGCGGTGGTGGTGGTGGCGGCGGTGGTGGTGGTGGCGGCGGTTGTGGTAGTGGTGGTGATGGAGGCGGTGGCGGTAGTGGTGGTGGCGGCGGCGGTGGTGGTGGTGGCGGTGGTGGTGGTGGCGGTGGTGGCAGTGGTGGCGGCGGCGGTGGTGGCGGTGGTGATGGTGGTGGCAGTGGAGGTGGTGGCGGTGGCGGTGGTGGTGGTGGTTTCGGTGGTGGTGGTGGCGGTGGTGGTGGTGGTGGCGGTTGCGGCAGTGGTGGCGGCGGCGGTGGTGGCGGTGGTGATGGTGGTGGCAGTGGAGGTGGTGGCGGTGGCGGCGGCGGTGGTGGCGGTGGTGGTGGCGGTGGCGGCGGCGGTGGTGGTTTCGGTGGTGGTGGTGGCGGTGGTGGCGGCGGTGGTGGTGGTTTCGGTGGTGGTGGTGGCGGTGGTGGTGGTGGTGGTGGTGGTGGCAGTGGCGGTTGTGGCGTTGGCGGTGGTGGCGGTGGTGGTGGTGGTGGCGGTGGCGGTGGTGGTGGTGGCAGTGGCGGTTGTGGCGTTGGCGGTGGTGGTGGCGGTGGTGGTGGTGGTGGCGGCGGCGGTGGCTGTGGTGGTGCTATTCATAGTATTAAGAAGCAGAGCCTTCATATAGTGACCAGCTTAAAAGATTTAACTGTAGCACGAGGCCTACTGTATTCCCATATTCCCCTTGCACCTACAAGAAAATAACAAATAAGATAATATGTTGAGGTCTACTAACCTGAGGAAGATAGAGGAATAAGGGTTTGTAATTATGGTACAAGAGCCGAGTGAGTGCAACACACCAGATTTTTTATTTTCTGTAGCATTACAACGCATGCCGGGTTCAGCTTGTGTACACATATTTCGGAATGTGTCAGTTAATATAACTTAGTTGATATACAAATACCCATCGTCAGAAAGAGCCTACAGTATACATGTGTAAAGGACATGCCAGGGCACAGAAATTTAAACATCCCGACTTCGTCTAGTTTTGGAAACATTTCTTTGCTACTGACACAAGGCGCTTACCATACTAATTCGCAATATACCAACTATTAACTAATTAATTATTGAAACAAATGTGATAAATATAAGGAATGAAAATGAGTGATTTGGGAGTGAATTCGGACATAAAAAATGCAGAACAAGTACTGACGTGCATGCTGATCCCACTAAAATAGAAGAAGTTAATTATAGGGAATAAACAGCTTGGTTTTATGTTTTTATTATTCGAATTATCACGCTTAAAAGTAAGTACCTTTAGGCACGGGAATTTAATTTTTAACATCTGAATTATGGATGCGAAAACTAATACCATTCTACAGTAAAGTGAGAATTGAACAGCCGTTATGAAAGGTCTATCTACAGATAAAAATGTAAATACAAGCGTTACAATTATACTTCTAAGAAAGAATATAGGCTAAAACTAAAAACGAGAGAGACGGATGTCTACTCACATGCTGTGTTCCAGATGAACTGCGACGATAGCCGACCTGAACTTGTATATATTTTATCAAAATTGCCATGACCTTTTTATCGATAAACGTATTAGGTTTACACAGATGAAATTGTGGCCCAGGGTGCATGGATTTTGGCTTTGTTTTCGTTTTCATTTTAGGAGGAAAAAAAAAAAAAAAACGTTGATCTTACGGTTTTTATTCTTCCCTATCTCTTCCATTATTGGTTTTCCCAGATATGCAGATTCATAGATAGAAGATTATTATAGTTAATTTGCTTTAATTATTCAAGTTTAAAATAAGTTTGCTAATCAAGTTGATGATTTCTAGGCTGGTGTTTTCGCCAAGGCAGCCGCCCCCATAGCGCAGTGGTAGCGCGCATGCCTCTGGCCCAGGGGACGCGGGTTCGATCCCTGGTACCGGCATGGGATTTTCTCCGCTGGAAGGTCTGGTACGGGTGCGTTCAGCCTCGTTAGGTCCTTGAGGGCCAATTGAGAAGCTCCTTGGATAAAGAAGTAGCGACCCCAAGTTACGAAGACCACATAACCGGCCGGGAGGATCCTGAGCGCTGACCTGTAGCACCCTCCTGTGAAGTGGGCAGAGGTGGAGACGCAGCGGCTGGGCGGTAGGCCTTGGTACGGGTTGTTGCGCCGTGGGGTTAGTGGTTTCCCACGTATCATGCAACCAAGTCACTCACGTATGGCCAGTTAGGCCTCTCTCTTCTCATTCACGTAGGGCAGCGGCGTCAACTTTTTTTTAACCACGCTGTCAATTGCCAGGATCAGATCAGCGTCGCCGGTGTGCCGGAATTTCGTCCCGCAGGAGTTCTTTTACGTGGCAGTACATTTATTGACAGGGTGCTGTCGTTTTTAAGCATACTTAAAAACCACCGGTCTGGGCCGGATTTGATCCCGCGACCTTGGTAACAGTAGGCCAGCGTCTAACCAACTGAGCCACCCAGACAGACAAATATATCAGAGTTATGCTAGAAATCAAGTGAAACTATTGGCAAAGTGAGACAACGTTTAGTGGTTTGTTACAAACATAATTGTTAATAGTGACATACTTTGTCGTTAAAGAAGGTGCTAGATTTCAGAAATACATATGATAATGAAATAACTGTTATTGTATTAGAGAATAACTATAGCTTCCACTAAATATAAATAAATGGTGAAAGATTTGTATTGGAAGTGTAGTAATCGACGAGTTGAATTTATAAGAATCGACATTTATAATCAAAATGAAGGTATAACTCCATCCTTAGCCACTGTGAAACGCTGGTATAACGATTTAATCGTGGCCACCATTCGCTCAGTGATGAAATCCGTGAAGGTCGTCCAACATAAGTTCTTGTGCCTGAAAACAATGATGTGCAAAAACAGAAAATACAAGAATGTCGTGCTACATACTGTGATATAGAAGCAACTCTAGGAATCAGTTGCACCACCATATATAAAATATTGCTTGAACGTTTGGTTGTGAAAAAGGTTTGCTCTCGTTAGATCCCACATAATATGAGTCAATCTCAAAAAGATATTAGGTGCACACAAATGCCCAACAATACAAAGGCGGTGCTTGAAAAGACGTACTTCGACACAGGCGACCACATGTGGTATTTGTGGTGGACAAAGCGGTGCAGGGGGGATTTCCTCCGGGTTCTCCGGTTTTCCCCGCCATCTCATTCCAAAGGTGCTTCATCTTCAGTCCATGCATCATCAGTATCATCGCCTGCAGTATCGCATATAGTAAACGCGATTATTAGGCCCCGTCAAAAATGTGAAGTAATTTGCAACTTTTTATCAAATACTGGGCGAGTGAAAAGTCAGGTTATATAAGGCATATTTTGTGGCTTGCAAAATATTACTCTCTCGTTAAAATATTAAAAACTTACCATAAATTCAGGAATAGATAAAAATTTTGTGTAATATAATAGAAATTTAAGACCCTGTAAAGATCCCAGAGCTCTGACATATCTTCTTCGTTTGGACAGCTGATTGACGTTGAAGGTAATCACAATTGAGATATGCACATATGCTGATATTCAAGATGTACCTTATTTAGTCTGAATTTTGTTTACCCAAAGGACATGTAAAGTCCTAATGCTATGTTGCGGAGGAAGACAAACCATAAAGGATAACAAAATAGTAGACAGTAAAAACTAATAACCTTTATTAACTGAAACAATGGTACACTCTCATGCCAGTATGAAAAGCAGGTAGAGACCCGTTTCTATAAGCGTAGACAGAAATCCGTATTGTAATACGTCCTGATCAATATCTATATGTGTTTTACCATCACAAGCCAGATATTCTGTGATCTTCCAGTCCTCCTTGAACTCTACTCCACATTCTGCTTCATCCACGTCGGTGGATTCCTTCCTTGGCCATAACAGCACCTCCCGAAGAGCGCAGTCACATTTCAGGGGGTTTCCTTGCAGATACAGATGCTCTAATTTCTTCAGCTCTTGGATTACCTCCACATCCAGCGTGTAAATACCGTTGTGTCCGAGGTTCAAAATTTGGATATACGTGCTGTTTTTAAACACTCCTACCGGTATCTCCTTTATCCGACAGTACGAGATATCTAGGATTTCTAGATCGGGCATGTCGTCGAAGAAGTTGTTGGGTAATTTTGAGGGCAAGGAATTTCCAGAAATGTTGAACTCTTCAACATTGTCCAAACCGGCGATGGGGTTTGTGAAGCGGATTCTGTTGCCTTGTAGTTCAATCTTTCTTAAACGGCTACTGAGCTGTAATGCGGTGGCGTCAAACTGAGTTAGACGGTTATTGTTCAAATACAGTCGCCTGAGTTGTGGTAAATTGGTGAATATTCCCTCTGGAAGGCTCTGCAACTGGTTGTGATCTAGGTAAAGCTCGTACAGATATTCGTCCAGACCCCTGAAACATTGCAAGTTACACGTTATTTGATTCTATGAAAACGTTAATTGTCAGCTGGAAATGAATACTTTGATTTGCCTAGATGTTTTAAATCTGGACACTTTTTAGGCGATATAAAATTCTAAGGTATGATTTCTTAAAGTGAGTTCACCATTTAAACAGACACATGTTATCAATTTAAGAGTTTGACTGGTGAAATTTTGGTTTTTCACCATTTTGATGCTATGGATAACTTAAAACAAAAAGTGCTCAAGACAAACCCACACACCCTGGAAGAATTAAAACAAAGTATCTGCCAGGAAATAGCCAGCATGTCTCAAGGTAAGCTGCGGTGAGTGATGGATAGTTTCCTGAAGAGGTGCCAAAATGTACGGACAACGGCGTTGGGCAGTTGCATCTGCTTTCATAAAGTTGGTAAGTAAAGCTTTTAAAAGTAGTTTTTAAAATGTTATATCCTTTCATCCGCGCCTTTCTGTGTTGTATGCTTTCCGGATAGTTACCATATAATGAATACATCCGTAAGTGGAGCAAGAATTAGTATAACATTTCTAAACTTCGTCCTCAGCAAATGTTTGCTTCTAGGGATACAACAATCATGCATTATGAAATTTTCTTGATTGGTACAAATGCACTTAACAGCTACTGAGAATAATTTCTTAATCAATGTGTACATAAATACAATATAAAAAAGTCATGTGTTATGCCTACTCACAATCGATTATATTTATTTATGTACCTTCAACAAACTATTTCTATCAAAGCTTATTTTTTATCTACTTTACGTAAACTGTAATAAACCTTTGCAGAAATAATTCCATTTCACATGTTGGCTTAGGTTCAACGGAGTCGAGGATCCAAAACGATATTCGGACATTTTAAAGCTAGTTCGTATAACCTGACCTCAAAATTTCATTATATATAGAAACAAGTGAACAGTGACAGTGTGCTTCTATTCTTAATGTATGTCCATTAAACAAAATTATACACAGTACGTCCCAAATGAACAAGAATTACAGGGAATTCCAATAAAATTCCAGACGTGCGCTTTATATGCCATTTTAAACAAATTCGGTTTTGAAAATAAAAAAAGAAAACATTTTCCCACGTCTGGTGGGGAGATTTTCCTGAAAATCCAAGTCCCCTGCTCACTATATGTACGCAGTACAGAAAATAGAAGGAATAGTTGCTCTGCAATATGTGCATCTTGCAAAATCTTACAGACCAGAACTTGCTCTCCTGTTATTGAACAACGGTGGTCACTCAACTAAGATTAGAAAGTTGAATAATATGTGATTCATTTTTACCAGGATGGATTTTCTTCGGGAAGAGGAAAATTATCTCCATGCTCACTCGTTTAACTGAATTTCTATAAGACTTCAATGCAATTTCAGAGAGAACTTTGGTCAGACAAAATAATAATAATAATAATAATAATAATAATAATAATAATAATAATAATAATAATAATAATAATAATAATAATAATAATAATAATAATAATAATAATAATAATAATAATAATAATAATAATAATAATAATAATAATAATAATCATCATCATCATCATAATCATAATGATGTTAATGATGATAATGATAAATAAATATTTTGTTGTTTAACGACGCTGTCAATTGCCAGGATCACAT
The DNA here is from genome assembly GCA_030765045.1 of Tenodera sinensis. Taxonomy (NCBI): domain Eukaryota; kingdom Metazoa; phylum Arthropoda; class Insecta; order Mantodea; family Mantidae; genus Tenodera; species Tenodera sinensis. The sequence continues at coordinate 164,377,135 of CM060966.1, forward strand.
CAGCGTCGCCAGTGTGCCGGAATTTTGTCCCGCAGGAGTTCTTTTACATGCCAGTCAATCTACTGACATGGAGCTGTCGTTTTTAAGCACACTTAAAAACCATCGACCTGGGCCGGGTTTGAACCCGCGACCTTGGGATCAGTAGGCCAGCGTCTAACCAACTGAGCCACCCAGACCGACTGATGATAATGATGATGATGGTAATAATATGATGATAATTATGATAATAAATAATAATAATAATAATAATAATAATAATAATAATAATAATAATAATAATAATAATAATAATAATAATAATAATAATAATAATAATAATAATAATAATAATAATAATAATAATAATAATAATAATAATAATAATAATAATAATAATAATAATAATAATAATAATAATAATAATAATAATAATAATAATAATAATAATGCTCAACCCAAAGGGTTCCCTATCTTACCCTTCTCCCAAAGAATTGTTACATACCTTGAAGAGTTTAATCTGACTATTCCTTCTTTCATTTCCCGTACCTTCAACATAAATGATATACCATGGAGAATAAAATTATCTGTCATCAACACCACTTTGACAAAATATGTGAAGGCTCATACCCAAAAATCTTGTTTTACCATGCTGTTCAAAGAATTGTGTGACATGTATGCCAATTTTGAGCCAATTTATACCGATGGTTCCCGGTGTGACAACAATAATGGCTGTGCGGTAGTCGCTCCTAACCACACCATGATGTATAGTCTACCTCTACCAGACACTCTCACCATTTTCTCTAGTGAACTGTTTGCTATACGTTTCGCCGTGGATTATATATCAAAGAATGGAGAGTTCAAATCATTCATTATATACACACATTCCCTTAGTGCATTAATGGCTATACAACAACGATCTCCTTGCCACAAATTGGCAAGGGAGATACGTGAATTATACAATGACCTTGTTTCATTAGGTAAACAACTGATTTTGACATGGATACCATCTCACTGTAACATACCAGGAAATGATCTTGCTGACACTGTCGCAAAAGAAGGTACCAAGCATCCTCCAAGCTTACCAGATCTTAAGCTACCAGCCTACCACATGAAGACTGTTTACGGCATCTTAAAAGAACTATCCTACACCGATGGAAGACAGATTGGACAACTACATCCAACAGCAAACTGCATGATATCTGTCCAATACCTAACCTGTCCACAACAATTAGAACACTAACCCGGCGAGACCGGGGACTAATAACACGATTATGCATTGGCCACACTGCGCTTACTCATTGCTACATTCTGTCCCGTGAACTTCCTCCTAAATGTACTCTGTGTGATTCTACTCTTACCGTTCAGCATCTGCTCACTGTTTGCCCAAGATACACTCACCAGCGACTTCAGTATGGAGTTCCTGAGAACCTTCAGCTAGCTTTGGGTGATCAACAATATCACAAGAAAATCATCAAGTTCATCAAAGCATGCAAAGTTAATGTTTAAATTCAATGTAAACTTCATGATTTGTTTCCTCCTTTGTTTCCTCAATGTTTAGTCGCGATATGACTTTTATGTTGAAGCGACTTCAAATAATAAATAAATAAATAAATAATAATAGTAATAGTAATAACAATAACCATAACAATAACAACAATAATAATAATAATAATAACAATAACAAGAATAAGAATAATAACAATAACAATAACAATAATAATAATAATAATAATAATAATAATAATAATAATAATAATAATAATAATAATAATAATAAATTTATAATAATAATAATAATAATAATAATAATAATAATAATAATAATAATAATAATAATAATAATAATAATAATAATAATAATAATAACAATAATAATAATAATAATAATAATAATAATAATAATAATAATAATAATAATAATAATAATAATAATAATAATAATAATAATAATAATAATAACAATAACAATAACAATAATAAGAATAATAACAATAATAATAACAATAACAATAATAATAAGAATATCAATAATAATAATAATAACAAGAATAATAATTAATAATAATAATAATAATAATAATAATATCTAATAATAATAATAATTGATAATAATAATAGTAATAATAGTAATAATAGTAATAATAGTAATAATAGTAATAATAGTAATAATAATAATAATAATAATAATAATAATAATAATAATAATAATAATAATAATAATAATAATAATAATAATAATAATAATAATAATAATAATAATAATAATAATAATAATAATAATAATAATAATAATAATAATAATAATAATAATAATAATAATAATAATAATAATAATAATAATAATAATAATAATAATAATAATAATAATAATAATAATAATAATAATAATAATAATAATAATAATAATAATAATAATAATAATAATAATAATAATAATAATAATAATAATAATAATAATAATAATAATAATAATAATAATAATAATAATAATAATAATAATAATAATAATAATAATAATAATAATAATAATAATAATAATAATAATAATAATAATAATAATAATAATAATAATAATAATAATAATAATAATAATAATAATAATAATAATAATAATAATAATAATAATAATAATAATAATAATAATAATAATAATAATAATAATAATAATAATAATAATAATAATAATAATAATAATAATAATAATAATAATGCTCAACCCAAAGGGTTCCCTATCTTACCCTTCTCCCAAAGAATTGTTACATACCTTGAAGAGTTTAATCTGACTATTCCTTCTTTCATTTCCCGTACCTTCAACATAAATGATATACCATGGAGAATAAAATTATCTGTCATCAACACCACTTTGACAAAATATGTGAAGGCTCATACCCAAAAATCTTGTTTTACCATGCTGTTCAAAGAATTGTGTGACATGTATGCCAATTTTGAGCCAATTTATACCGATGGTTCCCGGTGTGACAACAATAATGGCTGTGCGGTAGTCGCTCCTAACCACACTATGATGTATAGTCTACCAGACACTCTCACCATTTTCTCTAGTGAACTGTTTGCTATACGTTTCGCCGTGGATTATATATCAAAGAATGGAGAGTTCAAATCATTCATTATATACACAGATTCCCTTAGTGCATTAATGGCTATACAACAACGATCTCCTTGCCACAAATTGGCAAGGGAGATACGTGAATTATACAATGACCTTGTTTCATCAGGTAAACAACTGATTTTGACATGGATACCATCTCACTGTAACATACCAGGAAATGATCTTGCTGACACTGCCGCAAAAGAAGCTACCAAGCATCCTCCAAGTTTACCAGATCTTAAGCTACCAGCCTACCACATGAAGACTATTTATGTTGTTGTAGTGTTTAACGCCCGCTTTTACTACTACGGCACCGCAGGCGGTGACACTGATGATACATGAAGATGGAGCACCGGTGGAATGAGATGGCGGGGGAAACCGGAGCACCCGGAGAAAACCCGCCCTGACGCCGCTTCGTCCACCACGAATACCACATGCGGGTCCCTGGGATCGAACCCGGGCCGCCTAGGTGGTAGGCGAGCGCGCCATGAAGACTATTTACGGCATCTTAAAAGAACTAATCTACACCGATTGGAAGACAGATTGGACAACTACATCCAACAGCAAACTGCATGATATCTGTCCAATACCTAACCTGTCCACAACAATTAGAACACTAACCCGGCGAGACCGGGGACTAATAACCCGATTATGCATTAGCCACATTGCACTTACTCAATCCTACATTCTGTCCCGTGAACTTCCTCCTAAATGTACTCTGTGTGATTCTACTCTTACCGTTCAGCATCTGGTCACTGTTTGCCCAAGATACACTCACCAGCGACTTCAGTATGGAGTTCCTGAGAACCTTCAACTAGCTTTGGGTGATCAACAATATCACAAGAAAATCATCAAGTTCATCAAAACATACAAAGTTAATGTTTAAATTCAATGTAAACTTCATGATTTGTTTCCTCCTTTGTTTCCTCAATGTTTAGTCGCGATATGACTTTTATGTTGAAGCGACTTCAAATAATAAATAAATAAATAATTAAATAATAATAGATGATAATAATAATAATAATAATAATAGTAATAGTAACAGTAATAACAATAACAATAATAATAATAATAATAATAATATTAATATTAATAATAATAACAATAACAATAATAATAATAATAATAATAAATAAATAAATAATAATAATAATAATAATAATAATAATAATAATAATAATAATAATAATAATAATAATAATAATAATAATAATAATAATAATAATAATAATAATAATAATAATAATAATAATAATAATAATAATAATAATAATAATAATAATAATAATAATAATAATAATAATAATAATAATAATAATAATAATAATAATAATAATAATAATAATAATAATAATAATAATAATAATAATAATAATAATAATAATAATAGTAATAGTAATAATAATACCGTGCGCATGGCTATACCACATTTTTCGAACAAGTCAATGAATGTTCTAGATGCTTTGAACTTTAATGTGAAATTCTGCAAATACTAATGATGACAACAAATAGAAACTTACGCAGAACTTTCTGCCCCATCCAGAGACACCTCTGCCTGCTCCAAGAATTGTACAAGTGTTGGCGATTGTCCATCAACCCGGAGAAAAGCCACGCTATTCTCATCAAACGCCGCTTTCCCGCAAACTTCCCCACATTCATCTATCTTAGGAGAAGGATACAACGGATAAATGTCATCAAATAGCTAGGAAGCTTGATAGGGGTCTAACTTTCGGGGAGCACATCACAGACCTGTCGTATCGAAACAATGGGGCTACAGCCTCATTGTACCCTATGCTAAAGTCTGGGATGACTGTTCCCTTGAAGTTACGTCTTTTCCGGGCCCTCGTATCCCCGTCCTTTTGTCCGCCTGCGAGATCTGAGGCATGACCACAGATTCAAACCTGGTGGAACTTCAACGGGTGAAGAATAGGGGTCTTCGGAACATCTATTCTGTATACCGCTACATCCCCTCGAGACTACTGCATGAGACCTTAACGAATCCTTATGTGGATGATGAATTAGGCGTCAGCATCCAACATTTTACGACTCTTTGCCAAGCATGGGATCGCCCTGATTAGGTTTCTTGGCGATTATAATCCCAGAGCACGCCGACTGAGGCATCATCGGCTTCCCCGTGTAGTATGCGGGTACACACGGTAACATTGGAGCCACTAGACCAGCAGCGAAACCTGAGCTCCATATAACCCTGCCAAGAGATGCCCGGATTTCAAAATTTAAAGCCAATCCCCACTATTATTTTAATCCAGTATTTACACCAGCGGTGAACAATGACCGTTGCACCCTGACCTGCAGCTTTGAGGAGCAAATCTTACTACCTCCTATCATTACCCTCAGCTCAATTACATCCACCACCCTGAAAACCTCACGTCCCGTCATCACAGTGGTTAAGCCCTGACAAGGGTAAGTACAGTAAGAAACACCTCGGGCTGTCCTCAGCCTCAACTAATGATGAACAGGTGCAGTATAATGTTCACATGTTCTGGATATTGTCAATGTAAACTCGTTGACTCGCAAATATGACTTTGCAGGCCGCTCTACTTCTTGATTCAGCATGTGCTGGAACAACTCCGGCATTTTCTTTAGAGACACCACTTTTTATCGTTTGCACAAACTGCATAATATTCGATGGCAGTCTTTTTTCAGGTGATGAACATCCAGCTTTTCTAGGTTCTTGAGGAGCTTCAAATAACGGTTCCCGAATTGTTCAAAACAGAATCAGTAGCAGTAGCTATTGCTACATCAAGGAATGGTTGAGAAAATGGCAAGCATAAGCGTTCCTTTGAAAACATTTGCGATACTAGATTTGTTTGAAAATTTGATTTACTAGCATGCTATTTAGCTACAATTCATGGGCCAGCTTGATCTGACTGTCCACATTCATTGCTGTCATTCCACAATGTCCCACATTCGAACATATTTCCCGAAAAGTTCAACCTGAGTTCTTTATAACCATTAAAGCCAGCTTTCAAGTTTTTTAATTATCAGCTTTCAAGAAAAATGCAAAACTTTGGATATTCAATACCTACCAAATTCCTGATAAAGTTAAATTTTCCTTAATTTTCACTGTAAAATTAGAATTTTGTTCCATACGTTAAGACTGCTTCCTGCAAACTCAGAATTGTCCAAATACTTCCCATTAGCGTGTAACCCCGAAAAATTTACTGACAACTGGTAAAGCGTACCTGAATTTTTGAGCTGCGTGAGGTGTTTTAGGCTAGAAACTGACTTAACGCAGCAAGAACTAACGATTAGGGACTCATGTGTGCTCAGATTAGCAAGGCCAGCTAGGTATCATATTCCCAATAGGTTTAAAAAATGTTTTTAGAGGCAGTACAAATACATAACTAAAGAATTTTCGTTAACTCCTTGAGATCGTAAATCAAGCCCAAACTTTAAACCTTCTTATGATCATTCCGCTGATCAGCTTTTAAAGTTTGTGACAATAAGGTATATATCAGAGCCCTAAATACAAAAATATTACCTCTATTTAATCTATTAATACATTAATTTTGTTTTTGTAATACTTGATACGTAAATTAATCATTACTAACACATATTTGGTAGTGCAAACTAAATTTACAATTCGTTTATCAATTCCCATGGCAACAAGGCTAAAACTGGTATTTAATACTTACCGTACCAGTAGGAAATGACGTCACACCCAACAGCATACTAACCTAAAGTTAAGTTATTAATGAATGCTTACTAAAATATACAAACGTATGAATTATTGATTGAAATATTAAATGTGCAATTGGACATGTTGTTAACATTAAGAAGCGATTCAATTCTTTTTATTTCTTCAGTACATGTTGAGGTGGAACTTGGATTTTCACAAGAAATATACAAATTATTAGACCTATATGAGACGATAGATTTTCCATTTGTTCACATTGAGAATTCATTTTTTCTTAATGTCCAATAAAATATAGAAAAGCAATTTTGATTTATTATTGCTTTTACAGTGTTTTCAAGTATTGCAGAAAGTAATCACCTAACCACGAACTGTAAGTTACTCTTGAATGTTTGGGAAAACTACCTTGTGGGCCTCGTATTCCCAAAACGCATTATTGGCGTGATAAGCATCACTTACAGTTCTTAGTACGCAAAATACTATTACGATTCAATCAACTTCTTTAACTTCTCACATAACGATCATTTTCGTTATTGATTATGTAATTCTTTAAGTATTATTTGTTTAATATATACTACTGTTTATAACTCACAGTGATAAAAATGTCATACGCATGTGACGTGACCACAGCTCTCCGTTATTTGATATATCATGGATGTAGTACAAGATTACAAGCATAACCTATGATGCCGTTTCATTATGCCAATTCAAATATTCGAAGTTAGTTTCACATAAATAAATCAACAGTTCTTAAATTCAATAGGAGCAACCTTTCTTGACAATCCAATTCAGTAACAATAAGTAAATACACATTATTTACCCCTTCACAGTTGGTTACTCCTAAAAATAACAGATTTGGATTTCCAAACAACACTCTCTAAAGTTTACATTTCCCATCGACGGACGCATCTGTCAGGTCTCAGAAGAAAGAAAACGCAAGAGCGAAGACGTCGGGATATTCCACAAGAGTTTCCTTCATGAAACACAATAAAAACATTGCTTATTCAATGATTTTTTAGAACAATCTGTTGGGAACACATCATTTGTTGGAAAGCATTGTTGTTTAAAGGAGAAGAATTTGCGTTGAAACATACTCTTCTCCAGTGAAACTTACCAACTTACCTCATATTGTGCTGATATTCAAGTGATTAGTGGCTGCTAATTCTCCTTCACCTCACACACCCTGAGAAATACCAAAATGTTTAATATATGAAACATAGTGAAGCACTAATCTCCAACCAAATTACTTCCGCTTCGCTAGTCCTACCAACATGAATCCAGCATTAAAAAGGCTGAATCATCACAAGGCGAGAAAATATACAACACATTCACTTCGGGGGTTGTTTTGAAGTGTGCGTATAGTGAAATTGAGCGTCCTCCTCATTTGATTTTAATTTGTACAGTATCCTTTGAGCTGCTAGTTGTAGTTAGTGCATAATTCTTATCTTGGGTTGCTTAAGATCATTTTGTTAAAATAAGAGTACAAATACATTTATATATAGACAAATAATACTTTCAAATTCCACCCTTAGGGGTTTTTAAATGTTGCAAGATGTAGGTCACAGTAAAAAGGAATTAATAAATATGGAAATAGGTGTAATTAAGGACATGAATACAGTAGAAAGAATTATAGAAGAAAATAATGAGAAAGGAATAATAAGTAATAAAAGTGAGAAAATATTGTATAATTACAGAGATTCGGGTCCATATTTTGTTATTATTAATGGTAACCAAGGAAATGTAAACAGGATTCATCCTATGAAATATGGTAAAATGATAAATGAAAATGGATTTAAAGTGAAAGAAATCAAACCTATTGGTAGAAATAGGATGGAAGTACATTTCAATCATTTCCAAGAAGCCAATAACTTCTTAAAGTCAGATTTTGATAGTAAATATAATGTGAAATCATTCATTCCCTACTACAACTGTATAGTCAAGGGAATTGTAAGAGGAATCGATGTTGAGTTATCTGAATCAGAAATCCTAGAACAAACAAGAAATGATAGAAATTACGAAATTCTTAAGGTGCACAGGTTTGTGAAAAATGTACCTGGAAAGAATCGGGGCGATATTCAGCTGCTCCCCACTGAAACAGTCTTATTTACTTTCAGAGCACAAATGCTCCCCAGCAGAATATATATTTATGGCATATCATGTCAAGTAAATGAATTTGAAGAGAAACCCTTTCAGTGTAAAAATTGTTTGCTTTTTAGCCATTCATTCAAAACCTGTAAAAAGGAAGTTAGTTGTAACAAATGTAGCTACCAACACACTGAAAAGGATTGTAAAACAAAAACCGAAAGATGTATCAATTGTTCCATGAAACAAAGCAAATTCAAAGGAATGCCCTAAATATTTATTCGAAACTGAAGTTCTAAAAAAAGTGAGAGAAATGAGAGTTTCAAGGTACGATGCTATTACCATTCTGAAAGGTAATACAACCTACGCCGACAAAGTAAGCCAGAAAAGTGCGGTAATAGAAAATCCGAAACTCAATTCGTTATGTGTCATTGCCTCAAAAGAGCTAAACAACTTACATAAAGAAAATACAGTTTCTTCTATTAAATCTAAGGAAGTATCTAGTGGGTCTTTGACTACAAAAGCGGTCAAAAAAAGGAAACCTAGTCCTGTAAACAAAGTAGGGAGTACCAATAAAATCCCAAACCTGAACGTGTTGATCAACCCAAATGGCAGAAATCAAGCACAAAATTTAATTTCGAACATACCATGTATCCATAAAGAAACTAATTCTGATGAAAAAATGGAGAGAGAATCAACAAATCAGGAATCAATAATTCTTACTTTAGAAAATAACCGTAGTATGGAATTGAGTGAAGTAATCATTCCTTCTCAGGAGAAAATATATCAGGACATTTCGATATTAACTTGCTACAACAATGATGCAAAGCAACAAGTTCAGGATAGTGGAAATAAAGAAATGTAAAATTATGTCATGGAATGCAAGAAGTTTAAACAGTAAAAAGAATGAATTAAACTATTTTATACATAAAGAAAATATAGACATTTTTATGATTACTGAAACATGGTTTAAACCAGGAAATAAATTTCGAGTCCCTAATTATAAAATTATTAGATCGGACAGAATGAAAACTGGTGGAGGAGTTTTAGTTGGATACAAAGATAATATGATATTATCTAATTTTGAAATTATTGGAAATTTAGACGATACAGTACAAGGAATTATGATTCAGTTTGGTTCAATCAGAATATACAATATATGTTGTTAGCTAATGCTGGATTTTTGACAATGAAGTCATTAATCCTCTTGCTCTCCAATATTTTTCACTGATGATATTGAAGAGAGCAATAGCAGTAATAGTAACCGCTTTTTAGAGAGCACCATATTTTTATGTTTTGGCGGTCACATCGCTCTCTCACAACCCCCAGAATGTCTGGAGGACCACACCTGTCGTTGGTTTACGGTCTCACCGACCTGACCGGGAGGATTATGAAAATAAATTCACCGACCATATCCTCTGATTACCAATCAGAGGACGTATTACATGCCATAACAGGTCAGCATGTTAGGGGTTAAGATTTTATAGAGAAATTAGAGAAATGGAGAGGTTGGAAAAATAAAGACTCCCTAGTCCTCGGGAACCCTAATAACATTGGGGTCAGAAGAGAACAAGAGATGACCAAGGTAAGGTCAGATAGAAAAGTTACAGTGAGAAGCAAAATAATGCTTCTACATTTTTATCACCCATTACTTCCACTTACTGGTGTTTTGCTCCTCACTGTAACTTTTCTATCTGACCTTATCTTGGTCATCTCTTGTTCTCTTCTGACCCCAATATACAATATATATAAAGTGCCAAATTCTATTATAAGTGATACTTTCTGGAAAAGAATCTTTTACCGCAGTTCTCAAGAAGAAATTATTATTAGTGGGGATTTTAACTATACTTGTTCAATGAAGGATGGAAATTTTAATATCATGAGTATTCCTTTTGTCAAAAAACTGGCAGCAGAAAATTTATTTATCTTACATGATGGTACTCCCACCAGAATGGGAGCTTATAACCAAGCTGATACATCTCCGGATTTATCATTTGCATCAAAAAATTTTGTATCCAAAATTTATTGGGAAGTAAATAAAGATAACTTAGGAAGTGATCATTTCCCTATTATTATGAATATGGGAGATACTAACTCCAATATAAATATTAAAAATATCAAAACAAGAAATAAAAACATTGACTGGATAAACTTTCGTAAATTCTTTGATTCAACTTTGAGTAGTGATAGTTTGGAGGAAGACAATATTATTATTACATTTTATACACAATTACAAACTTATTTGAACTGTTTTCATCCAGCCTATTATAAAAACAAATCTAAGATTTACATAAAACCCATTTGATGGAACAGTGATTGTCAATTAGCAGTACAAAAGAGGAAAGATTCCATTAAAAATGTTTGGAAAAATAGGAATCTAGAAAACTATCTAATTATGAAAAAAGAAACAGCAATTACAAAGAAAATATTAAATTCCGCAAAAAGAAATAAATGGAATACATTTTGTAATTCTCTATCTCTACAATCTAAAAACATAAATCAAATATGGAAAGATATCAGATCCTTCTCAAAAAATAATGCATCCAGTTATACAAAAATTGAAGATTATTTTGATTTACAGTATAGTTTCCTAAAAACCAATGCCCCGGACTTTGTATACTCTAATTTTCAACAAGATTTACATGAATTAAAAGAAGATATAACTAGTATTGTGGGAAATGCGGATTTAGTTAAAGAAATCGAACTTAATGAGATACTACATGTTCTTCTAAGGCATAAGAACAACTCTCCAGGTCCAGATGAAGTAAGTTACCAGATGATGCACAATCTGTCAGAGGATACTTTAAGAACATTGAGCAGGGGATTCAGTTATGTTTTTAACAGTGGTAAAATCCCCGGATACTGGAAACAATTCTATATTGTCCCTATTAAGAAACCATCTAAGGATACAAGTGTACCTAGCAGCTATCGTCCTATAGCATTATCCAGTGTACTAAGGAAGATTTTCGAAAAGATATTGGCTAACAGAATTACTTTTTATTTGGAAAGGTATGGTTTATGGCCTAAGTTTCAGTATGGTTTTAGAAAGCATTTTAGCACAACAAACAGTTTAGCCATTTTAATTACAGAAATTCACTCAAGCTTCCTGAAGAAAAATTGTTTACTAGCACTCAAACTTGACAATAGCAGAGCCTATGACTCCATTCAATTAAATTTATTAATGGAAACATTAAAAGAAATTGAACTTCCTATTAAAATGATAAGATGTATTATAAATTTGATGATTGACAGAGAAATCGCATTACATCCTAGATTTCACTGTTCAGAAACAAGAACAACAAGCTTGGGTTTACCCCAAGGATCATCATTGAGTCCTATCTTATATATTTTATATACACTAATGTTAGAAAAATTCTTTAACACGGAAATAAAGGGACTTGCATTTGCAGATGATTTGTTATTATGTATATACTACTTGTAAGATAGAAATGATGGACAATACTATTGCGAAGTTTGGTGAGAACATCAACAATATTATCGGAAATTTGGAGAATAAAGGAATTCTCATAAATTCTGAAAAAAGTCAATTGATAATATTTAGAAAAGGAAGGAAAAAATTCAATAAAACACTTAGTGTGGGTAATCAAGAAATTGCTTCTAGCTCCAATATAACGTTCCTGGGAATGGTTTTAGATAGTAAATTATGCTGGAATCTTCATATAAATCAGATAGTAAGAAAATTAAACAATATATCCTATATTTTCAAATATACTTCTGGAAAGAAATGGGGAGGTCATCCTTATACTCTACGAATATTATATAACAATTTGATAAATTCTACATTGGAGTATGGAGCTATACTAATTGGCAGAATATCACGTAAAAGCAAAGATTTTTTGAGTTCATCATTGTATAAAATAATTAAACAATGTCTGGGCATTTCTGGAACACCCTCAAGAACTCTTACATTTAAAGAATTTGGGATCATTCCGTTTAGATTAAAACAATTACATCTAACTTGTAAATTTGTGGTTAAGTTGGGCTACTGCTTGGAAGATCAGCTTGTGGAGTCTCTGGATCAATTGTATTCATTTAATAATAGTAACATTTTAAATTACTTCAAGGAAAACTTCAGCATCATGTACATATGGATTCTATACAGAAAAATGGTTAAGAAAAACGGTAGTCCTAGACATCCTATATACTGTGTTCATTGGAATATACTTCATTTTCAGTTAGATGTTGATACAAATACTTTCATAAAAAATGTACACAATCCAGTACAATTATACAGAGAATTTACAGATACTTATCCGGTTAACACATGGGAATATTTTTTTACCGATGGATCCAGAAATAAAGAAGGTGATGTTGGTGCAGCAGTTTATTTAAGCAAATCCAAAGATCATATCACAGTTAAAATGAGTGATGAATTTTCAATGTATTCTGCTGAACTTATTGCTATTAGAACTGCGATAAATTATATCACTACAAATAAATTAAAAATGAACATAATTTTATCTGACTCCCTAAGTGTTTTGAATAAATTAAATAATTTTGGACTTGCATGTAATCAGAATTCAATTGAGATGGAAATAAAATTAAAAGTGTATTATGCCTATCAAGAAAATTGTCAAATTAAGTTTGTATGGGTTCCCAGTCACAAAAACATAGAAGGCAATATGAAAGCAGACATGTTGGCCAAACAAGCAAGAAAGATAGAAGAAAAAATAAATGTACAATTACCACCTAAAGACATCTTGCATAATATTAAAAGTAAAACAAATTCACAATGGTTAAAGGAACATCCTGAAGACCATTGGATAAGTAACAAAAAATATAATCCTTGGTTCAAAAATATATACTACCCTAGACAAGACCTGTGCAACATAATCAAAATGAGGCTTAATATTGCATTAACACCTGCATTTTTGTTTAAGATGAAGAAGAAAGACTCTCCCTACTGCAATTGTGGTGAATATGGAAACTTAGAGCATACATTATTAGGTTGCAACTTATATAAGAATGAAATCAATGAGTTTCTGAGTTCTATTTATAATTTGGGCATACTAGGACCTATTAAAATAACAAATTTATTGAATTATAATCCAAAATTAGTATTCCACAAAATTATTAAACATATTAGGAAATGTAAAATTAAATTCTAAAAGTATAGTACTCCAAAAAGCAGCTCATTTAAAATATTAAAAGATACTAAATTGACAAATTAGTCATTTAGTATAAACATTGGAGGAGGACGCTAAATGAATAAGTACTTATATTCAAGAGCGTCGTAAAATAAAAAGAAGAAGAAGAAGAAGAAGAAGAAGAAGAAGAAGAAGAAGAAGAAGAAGAAGAAGAAGAAGAAGAAGAAGAAGAAGAACTACCGACAGGACAACTGAGCAACGTGGCGCGTGAGTGGCTCGCTTTCGGGAGGTCCCGGGTTCGTGCTCAGAGTTTGCAAGTCTTGTAACCCGGTAAGCTTTACACTACAATTATCTTGCTACCGGGGCCCCTCTATACATATATAATTTAAAATTTCCATAGAATCTACTTCACCTTACTTGGTTATCAATCTCCTTAACATCATCTGGGTTTAATGTTTCCCCTTCATATCTCTTGGTAAGTTAGATCATTCCCATTTCTTCTGGTTATCCTTCCCTTATGTAAGATTTACACCACTAGACTTACAAGCCAGTGCCTAGGGTCACTTGCCTGTCGGAGAGCACAGGAACCTATGGGCTGGACAGAGTGAAGACCTGGAAGCGGGTGGTCAACCAAACATGAGGATAATATGAAATGCAGGCGAAATCGATGATTGGAAAGTGATAATGGAGTAATTGGTGGAATAAAGTGGCGGGGGAAACCGGAGAACCCTGAGAAAACCTGCCCTGATGCCGCTTCGTCCACCACGAATGTCACATGCTGTTCTCCGGGATCGAACCTGGGCCATCTAGGTGGTAGGCAAGCACTCTAACCGCTAGACCACGGCGCCGCCTCATTCCCATTTCGCCAACATTAGTTACTACCTCTTCACCAGGTACATGCAAGTACCTGAACTGTATTCCACCAAAAATTCGATATCGAGATTTCACCGAAATACATGTTTTGAAACTTGAGTTTTACTGTGTTTGTATTTACATGAGAATAGGAGGTACACTAAATCTCATTAAAATTGGATAATTCGTTTAGGATATATAAATTATTTTATGAATTTAATAGGCACATTTTCAAAATGTAGCTCGCATTTATTGACTTGCCAAAATTCATTTATATTGGCAGAACTGGTACTCTAAAACATGGGTAACAATTGTATGAAGAGATATTTCAAATACGTTCCCTGATTATGCGGTATATATTTTTTTAATAGCAAAGAAAATTTAATCTTAAAAATTATTGATTTTTTTCATACAAAAAATGCTTTTGGAATTCATGTTAATGGTAACAGCAATATTGAATCATAGTTTTGTCTAGCTGCTATTTATGAATACTTTTGGAAATTTTCATTGAATTTGAAGCAAAACTCAGGCGCAACCTTCTTTTGGAATATGCAGAAATGAAGTTTTGAGAAAAACAGGCTTTTATATAGGAGCATCCTGTGTACGTTAAGGGAAGAGCACTATTTGAAAGGGCCGCAATGACCACATGGAGTGGTGGATATAAAAAATGTTAGCTAATCCAGATGCGCAGGTGTTCCAGGAACATTTTAAGGTTAAAAATAATCGACTTTTTGACACTTTTGACCAAAATTTCACTCCCAGTGTCCCTTAAGGTTCCATTTCTGGACACCCATTGTCAGGCAGAAATACCGCTACATAATCCCACCAGAGTCTTTTGCCTGTCTTTAGGCAACTTCACACTAATTTCATTCACCACCACAGAGAAATCTGTAGATGACAAACTTGTCTTTATTAGGGGTAAACTGCATTTTTTTTCTTTTAAATACTTAGCAAGTGAAAGGCCAGATACATAAGAAGGTATGTTTAAGACTAGTGAATAAAGATGCTGACAGGGGACGAAAGGATGGAGATAAGTAAGTCTGGTAAAATATTACTCTGTGTTGAAACACCCTATGTTCAACCGTTGATTCAACTCCTGTGTAATATAGTAGAAACACTAAGATTTCTGAACGGTTCCAGAGCCCCTTTGAACACATTTTCGTCGTATGCTTAGCTATATTGACGTTGAAGGTAAAAGCACCGAAGATATGCACATTTGCCGATGTTCACGATTTGCCTATGTAGTCTGAAGTCTTCTCACCTAAAGGTCTTGTGAAGTTCTAATGCTAATCTGAGGAGGAATACAAGACACAAAGGATAAGAAAATAATAGCCAGTAATAAACTAGTAATCTTTATTAACTGAAACAATGGTACACTCTCAAGCCAGTGCGAAAAGCAGATAGAGACCTGTTTCTATAAGCGTTGACAGAACTCCATACTGTAACGTTTCCTGGTCACCAGTACCTATATGTGTTTTACCATCACAAGCCAGGTATGTTGTGATCGTCCAGTCCTCCTTGAACTCTACTCCACATTGCACTTCATCCACGTCGGTGTATTCCTTCCTTGCCCATAACAGCACCTCCCGAAGAGCGCAGTCACATTTAAAGGGGTTTCCTTGCAGATACAGCTCCTCTAACCTCTTCAGCTCCTGGATTACCTCCACATCCAGTGTCTGAATAGCGTTGTGCCCAAGACTCAGAGTTTCCAGATACCCGTTGTTTTCGAACACTCCTACAGGTATCTCCTTTATCCCACAGTATGAGATATCTAAAAGATATAGATCAGCCATGTCGTTGAAGAGGTGGGTGGGTAATTCTGAGGGCAAGGGATTTCCAGAAATGTTGAACTCCTCAACGTTGTCCAAACCCGCGATACGGTCTGTGAAGCGGATTCTGTTGCCCTGTAGTTCAAGCGTTCTCAAACGGCTACTGAGCTGTAATGCGGTGGCGTCGAACTGAGTTAGGCGGTTGTTGCTGAGATACAGTCGCTTGAGTTTTGTTAAGCCTCTGAATATTCCATCCGGAAGACTCTGCAACTGGTTGTGATCTAGGTAAAGCTTGTACAGAAATTTGCCAGTACCCCTGTAACATTGCAAGTTACACGTTATCTGATTCAATGAAAACATTTTTCAGCTAAGCATGTGGGCATAGAAACTTATAAGAGCGTGCTAAAGTCAACTGGGATTTGGAAAATTGGTTTAGAATGTCTTTCAAGCTACTTCAAGCATTCGTATGTCACAATAATATTAATATTTTATTATTATTATTATTATTATTATTATTATTATTATTATTATTATTATTATTATTATTATTATTATTATTATTATTATTATTATTATTATTATTATTATTATTATTATTATTATTATTATTATTATTATTATTATTATTATCATCATCATCATCATCATCATCATCATCATCATCATTATCATCATTATCATCATCATCATCATTATCACCATCACCATCATCATTATGATCATCATCATCATCATCATTATTATTATTATTATTATTATTATTATTATTATTATTATTATTATTATTATTATTATTATTATTATTATTATTATTATCATCATCATTATCATTATAACAAAATAGCTTAAAAGGAATGGCGTTATTGGTGGTTATGTTATGCAAATCAATAATTGTTGGTTTTCACCTCGTGGAGAATACAGCTCTCTACATTATGCATTTTACATGTAAATTACGCTTAAAATCTAAAATAAGAAATTAGAAACTAAAAGCTTCACTTATCTTTATATTCTGTTGTTTCTCTGTCAATAACTGCAATTTTCCTTTATTTTACGCTTAAAATTTAAAAATTAAATTTATTGACCCAGCATGCTTGTAGTTTTAAGAAGTCTAAGACATTTTAGTTCATTGAATTGAAGTTTTGGACTATTAACCATGCATATACCTTAATAATCTTTTTGTGTTGAAAACAGAAAAACAGCTTACTCGAATGCCTGAGGACGAAGCTCCCGGATATTGTTGTGACTCAAATACAGCTCTGACATCTCGAACCCTCCGAGGAAGGTCTCATCCAGTATTACCTCAATCTGATTGTCGGAGAGATCCACTTTGTCAATCTTCTGGAGGTTTGAGAAGGAACCGGGCTCCACTGCTTTGATCCGGTTGCTCTTCATTTCGATTCTGAAGAGATTGTCAGCGCCTTTGAATGCGTTGACACTCAACTTCTCCAAAGTTCCATCACTCAGATCGAGACCCCTTAAAGTCTCCAAACCTTCAAATGTTCCTGGCTCTAATGTCTTCAGTTTGTGTTGCGCAAGTGACAGGGTTCTTAGAATCCTCAAACCTAGGAAGAGAAATTATTTGTATCTGAGAAGCCGAACATCAATTAGGCATACCTTAAATCTCCAACGGTGCACCAGGTTTACTGTGGCAAGGATATGGCAGTGTAAACATGATACTTAAACGAAATGCATGTCCCTAACAGCATGTTTAAAAAGTTATCCCTTGTACACTGTAAAAAGTAGGCTCAGCAGAGAATATCATAAACTATGAAGAACAGAAGAATAACACATGATTTAGAGTATTCCTTAAAAAAAGTTATCCAACATTATTTGCTGATGGTACAAATTTATATATTTCTGGTTACAACTTGAGGTCCTTAAAATCTAAGATAGAACAGACAATATCTGAATTGCTAAACTAGTTCAGCATTAATAGATTATCAATAAATACAGAAAAAACAATAGCAATAGCTTTTCATCATAAACAAAATACACTTGCTAATCATCCCTTTATAAAGTTCCAGGACAAATATATCTCATACACAGATAGTACAGAATTTCTAGGAGTATGGGTGGATGAAAATTCAAAGTGGTCGGCTCACATTCAAAAGCTAACGCAAAAGCTGAGTAAAATAACTTATGCTATCACAGTCATTTTAAAAATCATGGACTTGAAATCAGTTTTACCTTTATATCATGCATATTTTCAATCTGTGCTTTCCTTTGGAATATTATTTTGGGGTAATTCAACAGGAGCAAAATCTATTTTTAAAATGCAAAAAAGGGCAATTAGGATAATGCTATATGTTCATAAAAGAACCAGTTGTAGACCACTTTTTTTTTTTTTTTTTTTTTTTTTTTTTTTTTTTTTTTTTTGGGGTGGGGGAGTCTGCACCTGGCAGCGGAGCACGTAGGACCTACCTGAGAGCTCGTCAGAACCGGTTCTTCGCCATGCCCTAGAAGAAACCTCGCAGCACAGCACCGGTTCCTGCCGGCAAAGTTACAGCAACTGCAGCCGATACCAGCGCCCCAAGCACACAGACCAGCCAGGCAACAGAGATCTCAAAAGCAACTCCTGACGCATCTAGCAGCAGTACTGTGGAAGCGGTGGTGGCAGCGCCGCTCCCGGTCTGTGCTACGGATCCACCGCCGACCACTTCCAGGCTACCGGACAACTCCGGCATCTCGCCTGCTTACAGTAGCAATGCTTCGACTACCTCACCGTCGCAGCCAGCGCCCCCTGTGGCCCAATCGGGCCTCAGTGTGGTTATCTACGGAGTTCCCAGAGACCTGCCAACGCGTTACATTCTCCGCGCCGCACAGCACGAGTGGACCTCAGCAATGAAGGCCACGCGTATCATCACTCGCAGGGCCATCCAGCCTCATGCGACTAGTCTTCGCCGATTCACGCGACCGGGAAGCTGCCTTACGCACGGGTCTGCCCCTGTTAGGGCGGTGCTTGCGCGCTGAGGCGAGCCGAGCGGAACGTCAAGTACCCTGCCGCCGCTGCTGTGCCTATGGACACGAAGACACCCACTGCACCGCCGCTCCTCGGTGCCACTGCTGTGGCGCCCAGAACCTCACCAGTGACTGCACATCACACGATCTTCGCAGACAACGCCGGTACTGTGCCTCCTACTGTGGCTTTGGCCACTTCACGGGACAAGCACAGTGCCCACTGTATCCCCGGCACGGACACACATACACACCAGCACATCCCAACGCAGCTTCACTGCCTGCACATACGCCAGCACCTTTCACCGCAGCTCCACGGCCGTACACACGAGCGGCCCCAACCACTACAGGAACACCACCAGTCACCGCAGCCACAGTCACATCGCCACAGACCGTAGCAGTCCCAGCACCCGTCGTCGCCGATAGCATCCTTCGAGACATGGTTCAGGGTCTCCACTGAGAGGTTCTGAACATTGGCTCTCGGCTATCACAGAAAACAACACGCCGGCAAACAACATCAACGTCACTGAGCTCCTACAGCGCCATGACCACGCCACAACCAACGCCCTAGCAGCAATCCAGACACACCTCACGGAGCTCATACAGATTCTCACCAAAACAAGCGAAGAACTCGCCCGAGTACGCCAACACACTGAGACCATCTACCGCAACACACAGAAAATCCAAGACATCACAGCACTAGAGACTAAAGTCAACCAGATATACGGCTTCATCACACTCCCCAGATTTCCCATTGGTCCCCCAATGCCACACATAAATGCTCCAAGTCGTAGGTCAATGTCAGGGCATCGGCCATGATATTAGACCTGCCTCCATGCACCACCCATCATAATATGCACCCACAATTTTCCGGTTTGCTTCGGCGGTACCGGACCTCATGTCACCCCTGGTTAACAAATAAGTTGTATCACCACAGAATAACTTTAGTTTAGGAATAAAAAAAAACCACTATTTAAGGAATTAAATATATTGCCCCTACCCTGTATTTATATATATGAAACATTATGCTACATAAAATCTAATCTCAGTACACACACAACAAACTCACAGATACATTCTCATGACACCAGAAGAAAAGATCACCTCCATGTAATCACACATAGCACAAGTTCTTTTGAAAAAAGTTTTGTATATACTGGCCTGCAGCTTTATAACAAATTACCCAGTTATCTGAAGCAAATACCTGCACTGCATAGATTTAGGATTTGCCTCAAAAAACGTCCCTCACTCCATTGTCTTTACAGTACAAATGAATATTATAAGTACTTTGACAATTAATTTTTTAAGGTATTTTATAAATGTATACATGTTTTGTTTAGTATTTTGAGGTAATACCTCAATTTTGTAAAATTATATCACTTGTACATATTGTAAAATATTGATAAACCTGTAAATAATTGTGAAGATCTTGGACGTGTTCTGTATCATGTATTATGATCCAAAGAACCAATAAAACTACTACTACTACTACTACATGCATGAAAAGTGCTGAAATTTGTTATATAACCTGACAAATTTGTGCAAAAGATGGCATGCTGATGTGAGAATTATTGTGTTCAGTCTGTTTTTGCTGGCTAATACTTTATTTTTCTTTAAAACATCTTTTTCAAATACAGTGACCATTTATCTGCTCGTTCGTGCTGTGATGGCAGAAAGGTGAATTTCCTGCTATCAGGGCTGAACTATATTGAATTCTCTAGCTTTAGATATACAGTTGAACCTGTAACCCAACTCTACGTAATTTGCATTTATACGTATATTTTTGTAGGTCTCGGCAAAATGTAATTTTGAAACGTGTTAATAATACCTTATTTATACGTAATTTGCAGTTATACATATTAAATTTCAGTGAAATAAAACTGAGTTTTACATAGGTAATTATTATGAGCATACGGCATGCGTTATCTTAAAAGAAACTCAAGGCGTATTTTCTTTATCTATGTTGACAAATACTCAATCTGAGCGGGCAGCTTTCGACATGACAATATCGTAACTGATGCCATTTTTTAATGTAATACTAATGGAATTGGCTGAGCTATGAGACTTGTTTTCTATCTACAAGGTCGTGGTAACAGATGGAATGCATATATCAATGTTTCTTTATCACAATGTATTTATTTATTAACACTTCGATATTTTACACTCTCAGCACCATATTAAATACTTAAAAACCTTTACACTTTTTTAATTTAGTAGAATTTATGCTGGATGAAAGTTTGGTGAAAGTTCCATGCTCACATGCTACCAAAACACGTCTTATCAGCTTGAACACATATAGACGCTAATGAACTATTTCTTGGCATCCTTTTGACGAGACACACCGCCATTTCGTCTTCATCCGCCGTATTCATCCGCGCAAATAGTTATTTCTCATTAGGGAAGTGATCCCAATTATCGTCTCCTATTTTTATTATGGAACACAAACAATTCTAATATTTATACACTTTTAACAAACATTTACATGAACGATTTTCTATTGGGGTCTTCTAATATTCTGTCTCATAACAACAAACAAGAAGTAAACAAACATTTTTGGTATCTGGTGTTTACTGTTGAACAGTGGTTTTGTCTTTCAGTTCTTGATTGATTTTAATGAACTATGGAGAAGAGAAAAAGGAAATGGTACACCTAGATTAGAAAGTAAAATTCATACGAGAGGTGGAACTTCAATCCACACAGAACCAAAACCAAAGTTGCTGACTTAGGAATTGTTTATACCGCGCTTCATATATTCCACACTAACAAAATGAGGTGTATGCACTTAATGCAAGATAAGTGAAACAAGTCAAATTAACTGATTTCTTTAAAGGAGGACTAAGCTTAAAATAATTTTTCTTCATATATATATATATATATATATATATATATATATATATATATATATATATATATATATATATGTCTTTGTTGTTTGTAAAATTGTACACATATTGGCCCACTGTATTGCTTTTTTTAAAAAAATTATACATTATGACACCCTCAGTTGTAAGTAGTGAGTGAGTGAGTGATTAGGATTTAAGGACCTGTCGACAGCTAGGTCATTAGAGCCCCAATCAGTTGTAAGTAATTCTGAGTTATAACTTACAAGTAATCTTGCCTCTTCCCCTTGACATACGTATAAATCAGGTTCAACTATATTTATTATTGAAGAAAAGAATACAACATGCTGGAACTGTAGCGCAGTTGGTAGAGCACCTGCCTACCGTTCAAGGTCCCGGATTCGATTCTCGGCAGGGTGTAGGAAGTTTTTTCCAGCCAAGATTATTCCTCAGCCTTCCCTGAGTCTGGAAGTATAATGGCGGTGCCGTGCCTGAGTGGTTAGATCGCTCGCCTACCATCTAGGCGATCCCAGGGACCCGCATGTGGTATTTGTGGTGGACGAAGCGGCGTTTGGGCAGGTTTTCTCTGGGATCTCCGGTTTCCCCCGCCATTTATTCCTTTCCAATCATCCATTTCGCCTGCATTTCATATCATCCTCTCACACCTGGTGCTTGGCTGACCACCCGCTTCCGGGTCTTCACTCTGTCTGGTCCAGAGGTTCCTGTGCTCCCCGACAGGCGTCTGACCCTAGGCACTGGCTTGTAAGTCCTAGGGGGAGTAAGTCCTGCATAAGGGGAGGGTAATCGGGGAAAGGAAAAGAATATAACTATATATGATAGTTTAGTTCTTCCATTTAAAGGTTACTGGGATCTTTAGTTTCTCCATATTTGTTAATATATTTAGGTAATTATTTCATTCGTGCAGCAACTACATATGCATGAGCTTCAAATTATTGATATATTCGAGGTAAATACACATACATGGAATAATCAATCACCGGTTGCCACCAATGTTAATGTTTAATAACATAACACTGCAAAATTATATAAATACATATCCTAACACAATACAGGAAACAAAGGTATAACATATTCTAAATTAACTACGTAGTAATATGTTCCCATTTTCCGGTCTCTTTAACACATTCAGTGTTTCCACTCTCATATTAACCTTTCTTGTCTTTTCATTCAATATTTTCACTGGCACAAACAAAACTCATTACATCATTAAGAGTAAGCTTGAAATCTTGGCAGCTGCACTTTAACTAGAAACATGTAACTGAAAGTTCAGCTTACCATGTACACATGTAACTTTAACACGTGCTGAATCATCATGCTAGGATCTGCGCGAGTGAGATCATGCAAATTGATGATGTGGATTTGTCTCTGTTTATTTCCTTGAAATAAGCAAGACACTACTGATAATGCGACATGTCACTGTACTTAACCACGCATGGTCTGCGGAAGTCAGATAGATAACCTATGGTCTTGTAAATACATACAAAAATGAACTCGATCATAAACCACTGCGCGGTTGTCACGTCTAAAAATACCCTTGTAGTGCGTAAAGCGATAAACCTTCAAATCTTCCAAACAAGTGTTTGTGCTGTTTATCCATATTATTAGTGGCAAGCCTTTGGTTTCCTGACAATGGTCTGCCGGCTGCACATGTTCTGCCTAGATATCGAAGTGTAATATGCGGTCAGCCATTTTGTCACTATGAGGGAGAATACAGTAAATTTCATGCGCACAATAATTAAAATTTGCCAATACTATTCATAACGTATAGCAGATAATATAGATTATTACAGTCAAGTTTAACAATAAAAAAATAAAAAAGGTTGTCGATTTATCGAGAGTCGAGTTATTGAGATTCTACCATATTAACCGCACTTCCATGCAACAAAAAATGCACAAATGTCATGCATTACTGAGTGAGTTTCAAGATCAAGCACAACAAACTGACTTCTGCATGCAAATGTAAACTTTAAATATTTAATTAGGATTTAGATTTTCAGGTCTACAACTGACATTTTTAACTAAACATCGCCCTTTTTTATCGGAGATTCAGTCTTACCTTTGAAGGTTCCAGGAGGCAAACTCTCTATGTTATTGTTATCCAGTAGGAGAATATCAAGACGTTCGATGCCAAGGAAGGCCTCTGGCTCGATCTGGCGGATGGAGTTGTTTAGAATGAGAAGCTGGTCAATGTTAAGGCCAGCAAAAGTTCCTTCATGAAGGACCTTCAAGTTGTTTCCGGACAGGTCCATGTTTCCCCCCAGTTTAACTAGGTCCTTGAATGTGCCAGGAGCTATCTCCTCAAGATGATTACCGGAAAAGGACAGCGATTCAACAGAATTAAGACCCTTGAACACTCCAGCCGTCAAAACAGTGATTTTGTTGTCATCCAGAGATAGTCTCTGGAGAGTCTGTCCTAATGGGGAGAAAACACCATCATCCAAATGGGCAATGCCACACATTTTCAAACTTAGCACCTTAAGTTCAGCTAATCCATTTAGAGCATTGGCTCCCAGATTGGAAATTTGATTTCCATCCATGACGAGGTATTCCACAGAATTCAGACCCTACAACAAAGAGATTTTAACTCTGAGAGATACGTCTTGCAAATTATAAATATAAGTCCACTGTATACATCATTACCTCAGTGTCTTACGGTATCCCAAACGATGATCTTCACATAAAATATTCTGTAGCACTACTACTGAAATCATTTTGGCTTTTAATCATCAACACATAACAAGTACATAATAAAAAGCGTAAAGGTAAGCATAAGGCTCTATTCTGTTGTTACTAGAAAATTAATAAGTAAATATTAATAATGCTTTAGTATACATGCAAGCCAGAACGAATACTGGTATTTTCCACGCTTCAGCTTGAGAAAACTCTGCTCCTCTTACTGCCAATTACGTGCACTGGTGTCTCTACATGCAACTGGCTGAAAAGAATGTTACATTTGCTTTACTTTATCGAGCATAATTATTAACCATAAATGTTTTCAGTACTGAATGATTATGGGATTATGCTGAACGAGTGTAGGATGCTGGTTTACCAGCTGAATTTCTGGGATTTGATCCTTTGTAGTTGTTACATGCTAATATTGAAAATTCTGTCGTTGTGTCTTCACCAAAATTATTCGTATGGGTCACTATCATATTGTTCACATTTTTATAATCGTGATTCTTAGAAATTATCAAAGATGTCTGTGCTACTCTGTGTGAATTCCATGTCCCTACCACGCCAAGACTGAGATAAATATCATCCTTACCAAAACCGCAGTCTGTACACAAAGAAAATACATTTGTGCAGCTATGCCAATCACGTTTACTATGCCTAAAGAGCTATACAGTACTACAAAAATATTGTAAGTTATTGTGCACATTTCGTTTACTTTTAAAGAAATAAGTTCAAAAAAGTTCGGCGACCCATATAAAAGTTTCGTTTAAAGTATGTCTTACAATCGTAATTGAACTTTTCTGAGTAAGAAACACAACTCTCACCATAACGCTACTTCTTAATGATTCTTTAATTTCTAACCGTTGCAAAATTGCGATAGAACAGATATTTCCTGAAGTTCCTTGAAATATACAAATTTTACATTGAGCTATTCATATTTGTGATCTTATGAGCTGAAAACGAAACAGTGATTCTCACGTATCATCTACAGTAACATGGCCAATCTCACCTTGAATGCGTCCGATGCGACCTCAGTTATGGAGTTGTTGCCCAGATTAAGGAAGCGGATATTCTTAGATCCTCGGAAGACTTCTGAAGGTATGGAAGTTATGCGGTTCCTCTCCAGGCTAACCCTAATACCAACACCTCCCTTCTTCTTTTTGCCTATTCCAGCAAATGCTCCCGGTTCTAACGTAGTAATTTCATTGTCACCCAAGGTAAGATAGGAGAGCTGAGACAGGCCCTCAAACGTGCCCTTCTTCAATTCCAGAATGCTGTTGCCATCCAGTTCCAGGGAGTTGAGCTTGTCGAGGTTTTTGAAGGTTCCTGGTTCCAAAATCTTTAGCCAGTTCTCAGTGAGGTCCAGGTGTACTAAGTGTTCCAAAGTGTCAAACGCAGTTGGCGGCACAATGCGCAACTCGTTGTGGTCCAACTGAATCTGCTGCAATGCCACCATATCTGTAAGCATCAATATAGTCATGAATTGATATGCATCAGTAATAATAATCATAGATTAAGAGATAGAACTGGAACTTAAAAATTCAATGCATTGAATTTTTAAGTTCCAGTTCTATCTCTTAAACTTTGCCCACACACGGCTTGTGTGTTTTAAAAAACACCAACAGCAAGTTTGTTGGCATAAATAAATAATAATCATAGATATTCAGTGAACCATCTAAACTTTAGATTTATTTTGTCTTTAATTTATAGACAGAGATATCTGTAACTTTCAGAGTAGCATACGGTACACCGAAAATAAAATGTTGAGTACAAGTATTAACGAGAAAACTACAGAATGAGTAACCTGAGTTTCAACCCAATCTAGAGAGTTCGACATTTCTTATAATATTCGGCTAGTTCCATTACTTATATTCACTTAAGTGAGCAATTCAGGAATATGTTTCTCTGTTTGACATGAATCGCCAAGCACTTTAGTTCATAAATGAAACAGATGTTGATGCCTTCTTCTCTGGCTTTGGGGTAACGTCGCCTCTTGTTGCGTTAGAAACTCAAAGCATTTCCAATTGTCACCGTTTTGCTTTCTCAAAGCTGAAATACTCGTACTATGATTGTCTTTTTGTAAAGCAAACTAACACTGATATATGAGGCATGTATCGTGGACACAAGGTCAGAATTTCAGATTTTCCGTGACCAACTTCCTTTTGTTTGTTTTTTGTTTTTTTTGTTTTGTTTTGTTTTAGATGTTAACTAGCAAGTTCTGGGGGAGGGGGACCGTAAATTTAGGTCTCAAACGTGTTTTTCCCAAACATTGTTTCACTGCATATATCAGCAATGTTCAGTACCTATGGTGCCATATACAGCTATATGTGTATATAATTGAAATAATCAACAACTTCCAACATTTGTGAGTTACCAAATTGACAAAGTAAACAAAAGACAAATAACAATATTATTAAGTCATTAGTTTAGTATATGTATTTAGGCTTTCAAGACTGCTGTCTTGACTATTCAAAATGTTTAGTTCTTCCAGGCTCGTAGGCCATGGTCTAGAAGATATGGTAGATACCAACATTTCGCCAAGTACTGCGCTTGGCATCATCAGGGTAACACAATCCTCCGTCTGCACTGGTCAGAGTTTGAATGTGGAAGCAGAGAAGTAGTGGAAGTAATGACCATTAACGTCCATTACGGTTATTTATATGGGTGGGGGTGTCTTCTGCAGTTAACTACTATGCCCGACTACAAAGGGAAGTCATAGAAATGTACAAACACAAAGACACCTTCAATCGCAAGGAAGAAATACTATGTGTACATAAAGCAGGATACTGGTTTTAGATAAACTTTCAGACACACACAACAGTTGTAATAAAACCCCACCTACAACTGGTCAATCACTACCATAGCCAGCGCAACAATGCCCCGACCACCCCCAACAATATTATTAGCCTAAAGAATCCTTCCATATGAGTTTTCCTGCAACCAATAGTGAATTAAAGTTATTTGCTCATAATTTGCTTTAAAAAATAAATTGCACGTAGTTGTATTATTTATAAAGTAAAACAGGGTCAAATGTGGTCAATATTAGAATGGTTTCAGAAAATATACAACTATAACTGAGTGAAAAATACAACAGTCTCCTTAGTACGAGATGGAGGAACAATCAAGGAACTTACTGTATTATCAGTATATGACATTTTAAAATTCATAAATAGGTTAACATAGCACTTGCCTTTGAAAACCTCTGGCCCAATAGTAACTATGTCGTTATCAGAAAGATCCAGAAATGCTACACGTTCCAAGTTCTGGAATGAGCCATCCTCCAGGTCCTTGATCTCGTTACTTTGGAGACTGAGGTACTGCAGGTTGGAGAGATCGCCGAAAGCCCCCTTTTCCAGGTTCTGGATGTGATTGTGGCTTAAGTCCAGAAGTAAAAGTTCATTCAGGCCTCTGGAAACATAATTTGCTTACTTTCAGTTAACTACGAAGCCAATATTAGTGTATTTTGCTATACCGTTTATTAATACGTCTTGGATTTTGGTTACTGAAAATACAAGGTTTAACAAATCTTTTGAGTCTCGGGGTTTATCAACAGTGTCCTTGAGCTATTCTTTGATAAAATATACATTACCTATGTACTACTAAAAGAGAAGTTCCTGTAACTGTGAGTAAATATGAGCAAAAGCTAATTTTATGCAATATATTGACAGAGGTGACGGTGGTAGTGGTGGTGGTGGTGGTGGTGGTGGTGGTGGTGGTGGGGGTGGTGGTTTTGGTTGTTTTGGTGGTGGTGGTTTTGGTGGTGATGGTGGTGGTGTTGGTGGTGGTTTTGGTACTGGTGTTAGTGGTGTTGGTGGTGGTGGTGGTAGTGGTGGTGGTGGTGGTGGTGATTATTGGTTCAACATGTATACAGTGTTCAGAAGGCCCTAAAACGTACGTTAATAGTATTACAGTTCTACAAGTTCGAAGAAACTAGGTATTTTAACATACCACACATCTTTGACACTCAACTGTTCCTAAACAGAAACTGGTCCAAGAGCCACATTGAGAGCAAGCCATACATAATCCTTTCCTAAGGTCAAATTTGACTTGAGCAACTTCAGAACCAAAAAAAAAAAAAAAAAAAACAAAACAAATCAAATTACTGTCTTGAGCGACAACCAAGTCGTACACAAGATGTTCCTAAAACGGAACCTACTGTCAACACTTTTTAGAGCTACTCCCAAGAAAAGTATCAATTACTGTCTTGAGAAACAGCCATGTCATACACAATCCGTTCCTGATACTCTGTGGTTTGCGCCGCTTGGAGAGCAATTCAAATGAAAAGTCGCAGGTTGCTGTTTGAGAGATAGCTATGTTATACATATGTTCATCAAACCGAACTTGCTGTCAGCGCCGCAATGAGACAAAGTCCCAAGAAAAATGTCAAAATACTTTGTTAAGAGATAGCTGTGCGATGCACAATCTATTCCTAAAACCGAACCTGCTATTAGTGTCGCTATGAGAACCAGGTTCAAAGTTTTAGACAATTATCTACAGAGAGTATTCAGCTTGTCAGGTTAGTACTGGGGACAAAGCGTCTCAGAACCCCGCCTGAGCATTCGTATTAATTTGAAACATTTTTTAACATATAAAAATAAGAAGCGAAATATTCCTAGTAAGATCTATGAGAAACGTAATACCAGGTTTTATCTGTTACCATCTCTAGCACACAAAAGTGGCCTATGAGGCTGATTCATCACAATCTTAACTTCATCGTCGATTCACTCTCTGACAAACTTTGGAATCTTCCTTTTCGGTTTGTGTTCAGTATTGATAAACGTTCAACGTCTAAATTTTACAAAACATGGTATGATTTGATGCATGTCTTCCGCCAATGCTACCTACCACTTACTAAAACACGTACTGGTAAATTAATATGTAATAAGTATTTTTTCTTCAGTAGTTATCCCTTAGTTAGAGGCATTTCTGACAATAAGATAAGATATGATATATACATATGCACATACCTGAATGTGTTTGGATGGATTTCCACCAACTGGTTAAAAGCCAGATCTAGTTCATTGAGGGCTATGAGGTACTCGAAGGCCCGTGGCGGAACGGTAGATAAACCATTGTGCTGGAAAATGAGTTTCTTGAGCCCCTCAAGACCCTTAAAAGCCTTAGGGTTAATAGTTCTGATGACGTTATAAGCGAGGCGCAGATCCTGAAGATCTTTTAGTTCCTTGAAAGCCTCGCTCTCAAGGGAAGTGAGAGAGTTGTAGGACAAGTCGAGATGTACAAGCTGAGGAGGTAGAGTTTCTAGTGACGAGATGCTATTATGTCTCAGCTCCAGGTACAAGATGTTCCCTGGAATATCATCTGGAATCTTGGTCAAACTCGCATTGAAGCAAGCTCCTGCATTCTTACCCCATGAGCATGCAGCAGCCCTGGTTTCTGGAAGTAATACTAGCAGCAGAAGTAGAGCTGCAGAAGCCCATCGGAAACCGTCTTTCCTCTTATACAACCTGCACAGTAATGACAATAGTATTAATTTTACGCCTTGCTGAAGAACGTCTATCTTTTGGACATACGTTCTTGCTTGAACATTACTCTCGTTCCATGCTGGGCAATGGCAGAACCTACAGGAAGTAAAAGAATCTATGCCTGTATTATTGTAGAATTTAAGCGCAACATGTTTGTATTTTCCTTTCTTCTATAGGCACTGCAATTCTCAACGCTGGGAAGCATGGCTGAATAGAGATTTGGTGTTCCAGAACATCAATAAAAAATCAACCTATGTTAATTTACTTCGTGTACAAACCAGTCTTCTTATAATTATTAAATATTTTACATGTAAATTATAGCAAAACACATCCTGGTCACAGTCATTAAATCCCCTTTTTCTTTAAACAAAAATAAAATTAATTTTTCAATGTAGAGGGTTATTAAGGACCAGATCCTTCTATTCAAAATCCTAGCTTGCTGCGCTTGAATGTTGTCTTACTCAAGTACTACAAAAGCATAGCTATTTAGCAAACTTTATCCGCAGACACGCTGATTTTTTTCTATAAATGTTTTTGTTAGATGTTTAGCGGACCGCAGAGCAAATACTTTTGGCCGGCTTGAAACTTTTGGTGCGATATAATACTTCTTGTAACAAAGGTAAGTGGTGGAGAAATACAAAATAATTACACGAAACGAAGAACGAATGCCTACTCCCGTTACTTCATGCATATAATTATTATATTCGGGGGATTATGTAATGGTTTTACTCTTCCATTTCTTACATTGTTTCACTTTGGATGTTCTTCAGCTTGTGTGATTCTACTGGGAGCTTTAATTTGAGATGGTTTTATTACTCCAACTTTAGGTTTCCTAACCTTGTTTTAAGGGCATTTTTTATGTAATTCTTTTACAACCTGTGTTTCACCCTGTACGTACATAGCAGGATATTTTATCTCATATACATGCTTAAGAAAGTATTTTTTATGACTGTAAGTGCTTCAGTTGAGACTGAACGGCAAGACTTTATCACAAATGACGATTTGTCTCTGCATTATAGTTAGTAAGTAAATTTGAGACTTGTAGCAAATATATTGATACCAGACATTATAGATATAGGTAGAAGCCGAAATTATGTCAATATATTTGATAATGGAAAGAAACAAAAGGAGATTCTAGTCAATAGTTAAGGGAAAAACGTAATAAAGCTGAATATGTTAAAGTCTCAAGAATGGAAGCCTAGGCAGATTTAAATGAGTGATAAGGTTACAATTGTTGTTTGTACTAAGCCATAGTAATTCAGCGGGCTGATTCCTATCTTACCATGACGTGCTCTAAAGTTAGGAAATGGAAATCGCTTCCTTCGTGTTGCTCGCGCCAAAAAAAAAAAAAAAAAAAAAAAAAAATGCAACGCAAGACACACTCATCTTGAATCGAGTCGAGATAACGCACGTGCAACTTGGGAGTTGTACGTAAGCTAGCACGTATACATAATTCGGCGGTTGCTAAAGGGTGACAAAGTTAAAGTGTTATAACGTTGTAGTTGAAGTTACAAAGTTACATTCTATTTAAATCTCGTCGGCAGTTCTCTACAAATCTGGAAATTTACAAATAAAGTGATATGTTGGTTGATTCTTCGTTTGGTTCCATTCCTATCATAACTCACGCACACCTGTAGATTAGGACCTCTTGCTAGAGCTAGTCCGGACACCAAACACGAGATCTTATAGGTCTTAAAGGCGACGTCTTCGACGGAGAGGAACGTTTGCGTCAAATGGCGAACCAACGTGTGGCACGATAAGACGACGAGGATTGGGCCAACGATATTCGAGAAGAAGAGGACCAGCAGAAGCTGACACGATAAGGATTGCACCAACAAGATTCGAGAAGAGAATCAACAGAGACTGCGGAAGTACCTAATGGACCAGTAACATCAAGGATAGTGGCAACATCAGTGTGCAGCATCAATAATAAGGTACTGAGTGTTAAACTAAAGCGCGTTCCACCCTTAGAAGACAGTACACATTAAACGGAGCGCAGTGTTGCTACATGTACTAGTTGCGAATCTTTCTCCGCGAGCGACTCGGGGTTCCCGGAGTCCTGCACTTAGTCTTTCAATTGCTGCTTGACGGACACTTTTAACTTTGGTATCCTTGCATGCCTTTGTTACTGTATGACCTAAATTTACAAATGACTCGTCTGTATAAACAACTGATTTCCCCTGGTCCCTAAACCTTTTTACGTCTTATAGATATTTATGTCGCCATCTGATGGTATCGTCTCTTTCTATTAATATGCACTTGTTACCCCTTCTTTCATATTCGAACCCCAAATCATGTAAGAACCGATTAAGAGTGGCCCTAGAGAAATTTGGTAGGGTCTCATCACTGTTGAATAGTTACAAAATTATATTCAGCATGGGTGGAATATTTGCAAACTGTAAAGAATGAACAATTCGCCGCACTCCACCTTGCACTATTCAATCATATTGCGTTAACCTAGCGTTTTGTGTAGTCCCACCCTTTTTGCTTTCTTTTTCGAAGGCGTTCTTAGAGGTCCTTTCATTGGTTCCTTTTTAATCATACACACTACTGCTTCTGAACACCCGATAGCCTTAGCTGTTTCTTTTACTGCCTTACGTGCATTTTGCTTCAAAAATAATCTAACACATTCATAATTATTTGGCGTTCCTTACTTCTTAATTTACCAATATATCGTCTCTTCCTAGCTTCCCCCCTCCATAACTACAAATATTTACAAAAATATTAAACAAATAACGCAATAACAGCTCACAGTTACACACACGGTTTCTTTCGAACTAATGTTAGTGCTGCTCCTTGTACTATCTTCTGTTCAGACCTAGCGCGAGAATACGCTGAATAGATGAATACCTTTTGTTTGCCTTACTGGATAAAAAAAAGAGGTTACTGCCTTTTGGTTTATTTTAAAAACTTTCTCCAACCTTCCTCAACATTTGTTCTCGCTGGTTCCCTGATGTAAACTTAGTAACAAAAAAGTTTCACACTGCGTAACTTTTGCAGTGCACAGATATAAAATTTTCCGAAAACATTTAATTTAAAAAATTATAACACTTAACTGGGTAAACATAGACAATTCAAAGTAGGCAGGTAGTACCACTTTAGTTTACTCTACCTAAGAAAAAAATATAGATGCATTCTAGCAGTTAGTTTGTTAGTTAGTGCGTGATGAGTATAGAAACAGCGAATATCGGACTTCTATTGAAAAAAACGTTTTCTGAAGAAATTTGGGCCTATAGAAATGTATAATGACTCTGAAAAGGATATAACCTGATAGAGAAAAAAATTCTGCATAGGATAATGTGTTCAAATCTGAAATTTATAACAAATGAATATTTATACCATGCTATTAGGAATCTGGCAACAGCGCGAGGTTAGAAACGGACACGGCTAATGGCAGCTTGTATGCGCTAGATAGAGACAGATATATCCCATTTAACTCCATACTGTCTTCTAAGAGTGGAACGCTATATAGTTTATCAGTGATATTTAAGTAGATGATTCTTAGAAACGGCAAGATGCTGGAACAATCTATAGTAGATAGTAAAATTCAGGAGATAGAAGTTGTAAATAGGGAAACTGTAGATGAAGTAACAAATGTAGGGAGAAATGTAACTGTATCAGATCAAAGAGAACAGCTAAGGGAAGGTCATTCTGGCAGAGAATGCCAAACACCAGTTGTAATTACAGAAAGTAACATGCTAGGGGCGATAATGGCAATGTTGAATGAAATGAAAATAAGTTTACTTGGGATAGTGGATAATCACCATAAAAGTTTAACTGAGAAATTGGAAAATAACAATAAAAGTTTAACTGAGAAATTAGAGAAATTGGAAAATAACAATAAATGTTTGACTAAACAGCTAGAAATGACCACCCAAAGTTTAACTGAAAAGATAAAGAGATAGAGAGTAGTAGCAAAGTGTTGACAGAGAAATTGGAGAGTAATAATCGAGGCTTGATAGAATTAGCACAGAGAACAGAAAACCAACAGGTTATAGAAAATGTTCAGGGGGAAATTAGAAGTGAAGTGGATAATTTAAGAATCGAGGTTAGGGAGAGCAGAACTCAGGTTGCGGGGGAGATAGAAAATGTAAAGAAAGAAATTAATCAAGAATTTGGTCGATTGGTTGAGAAATCTGAGAGAGAGAGTAGTAAACTTAGGGAAGAAGTAGGGCAGATATTGAATAACGAGAGAGAAAC
>CM060966.1:164416857-164956857 GCA_030765045.1 Tenodera sinensis
GTATTATATCAAAGAGCTGATATCCTTGTAGATTTTCTCTTTCCTCAAGCGTAAAATTGGTGTTTTTTTGACATTCAAACATAACATGCTCCGGTGTGTCCTGCTTAAAGCATACGTCACACTCATCGGTGTTCAATTTATTAATTTTTTTCCAATAAGTGCCGTAAGGTCCATGGCCAGATATATAGTGTACAAGTCCTTTCGTATTATTCAAATGTTTGAGTGCCAATCTTTCGGAGATATTCGTGAAGAAAGAAAAGGCACGCCTTCCTTGATTTATGATTTCCCATTCTTCTTGCCAAATATGCATCAGTCTAGTTTTAATTTCCCGCTTAGTAGCGCAATACTGCTCCAAAATATCAGCAACTGCGTTAAAGTTTCCTTTTTTAAGCCAAAAATAAGCTCCTCGAAGTCTTAGAGTTAAATCTACTGGCCAAATTCCAGTTATTACAAAAAGAGCTAAAGTAGGGGTTGTTTTATAAGCTCCCGTGAATCTTAATAAAACTTTCCTTTGTGTCCTTCTTAGGAGATTTCTAATCATCACATTTTTCATTCTAGTAGCCCAAATTGCAGCACCGTAAGTTATTATTGAGCTGAATATGCTTGTGTGATATATGCTAACAGTATGAAGCGGAATTTTATAATCAAATTGAATTATTCTAGAAAGTTTCATCATAGTTTTTTCGGCTTTGACCCTTACATGTTCTGTATGATGATTAAAATTTAACTTCTCATCTAAATATATTCCTAAATATTTCATATTCTTATTTCTTCTTATTTTTTCATTTCCAAATTTTAAACTTGGATCCCTTTTAAAATTTCCCTTTAAAATCATATATCCAGATTTTGCTGGGGATATCTTCATTTTGGAACTCTTGCACCAGGTTGAAAGTATATGCAACAAATTATTACTTTTTCCTTCTAGTTCTCGTCTTGAATTTGCATCTATTAAAAAAACTACGTCATCAGCGTAAGCTATTACTTTCAGACAGTTATTATTGCGCTGTACTTCCTCTAGGAGTGTTTCTAAAACAATGTCCCAAAATGTGGGCCCTAATATAGAACCCTGTGGGCATCCTTTAGTAATAGTCTTAGTTATTGTTTGATTTATTCCTAAAAGTTTCACTTTTCTATCTTTGCAATAGTTTAAAAGAATTCTATATAATGAAACTGGATAATTTAAGCTTCTTAATCTCTTAAAAAGAAAAGGCCACCAAATGTTGTCAAAAGCGCCAGAAATATCGACAAAAATAGCGGCTACATAGTTGTTGGTGGTGGTGGCGGCGGTGGTGGCGGTGGTAGCGGCGGTAGTGGTGGAGGCGGTGGTGGTGGCGGTGATGGTGGTGGTGGTGGCGGTGGCGGCGGCGGTGGTTTCGGTGGCGGTGGTGGCGATGGCGGCGGTGGTGGTGGTGGTGGTTTCAGTGGTGGTGCTGGTGGTGGCGGTGGTGCTGGTGGTGGTTCTGGTGGTGGTGGTTTCGGTTGTGGTTGTGGCGGTGGCGGTGGCGGTGGTGGAGGCGGTGGTGGTGGTGGTGGCAGTGCCGGTTGTGGTTGTGGCGTTGGCGGTGGCGGTGGTGGTGGTGGCAGTGGCGGGTGTGGTTGTGGCGTTGGCGGTGGCGGTGGTGGTGGTGGCGGTGGCGGTGGTGGTGGCAGTGGCGGTTGTGGTTGTGGCGTTGGCGGTGGCGGTGGTGGTGGCGGTGGTGGTGGTGGTGACGGTGGTGGTGGTGGTGGCGTTGGCGGTGGTGGTGGTGGTGGTGGCGGTGGTGATGGCGGTTGTGGTTGTGGCGTTGGCGGTGGTGGTGGCGGTGGTGGTGGTGGTGGCGGTGGCGGTGGTGGTGGTGGTGATGGCGCTGGCGGTTGTGGCGTTGGCGGTGGTGGTGGCGGTGGTGGTGGCGGTGGCGGTGGTGGTGGTGGCGGTGGCGGTGGTGGCGGTGGCGGTGGTGGTGGCGGTGGGGGTGGCGGTGGTGGTGGCGGTGGTGGTGGCGGTGGCGGTGGTAGTGGTGGCGGCAGTGGCGGTTGTGGTGGTGGTGGTCGCGGTGGTGTTGGTGGCGGTGGTGGTGGTGGCGGTGGTGGTGGCGGTAGTGGTGGCGGTGGTGATGGTGGTGGTGGCGGTGGTGGTGGCGGTGGTGATGGTGGTGGTGGCGGTGGCGGTGGTGGTGGTGGCGGTGGTTGTGGCGGTGGGGGTGGCGGTGGTGGTGGTGGTTTCGGTGGTGGTGGTGGTTTCGGTTGTGGTTGTGGCGGTGGCAGTGGCGGTTGTGGTTGTGGCGTTGGCGGTGGCGGTGGTGGTGGCAGTGGCGGTTGTGGTTGTGGCGTTGGCGGTGGCGGTGGTGGTGGCAGTGGCGGTTGTGGTTGTGGCGTTGGCGGTGGCGGTGGTGGTGGCAGTGGCGGTTGTGGTTGTGGCGTTGGCGGTGGCGGTGGTGGTGGCAGTGGCGGTTGTGGTTGTGGCGTTGGCGGTGGCGGTGGTGGTGGCAGTGGCGGTTGTGGTTGTGGCGTTGGCGGTGGCGGTGGTGGTGGCAGTGGCGGTTGTGGTTGTGGCGTTGGCGGCGGTGGTGGTGGTGGCAGTGGCGGTTGTGGTTGTGGCGTTGGCGGTGGCGGTGGTGGTGGCAGTGGCGGTTGTGGTTGTGGCGTTGGCGGTGGCGGTGGTGGTGGCAGTGGCGGTTGTGGTTGTGGCGTTGGCGGTGGTGGTGGTTTCGGTGGTGGTGGTGGCGGTGGTGGTGGTGGTGGTGGTGGTGGTGGCAGTGGCGGTTGTGGCGTTGGCGGTGGTGGTGGCGGTGGCGGTGGTGGTGGCGGTGGCGGTGGTGGTGGTGGCAGTGGCGGTTGTGGCGTTGGCGGTGGTGGTGGCGGTGGTGGTGGCGGTGGTAGTGGCGGTGGCGGTGGTGGTGCTATTCATAGTATTAAGAAGCAGAGCCTTCATATAGCGATCAGCTTAAAAGATTTAACTGTAGCACGAGGCCTACTGTATTCCCATATTCCCCTTGCACCTACAAGAAAATAACAAATAAGATAATATGTTGAGGTCTACTAACCTGAGGAAGATAGAGGAATAAGAGTTTGTAATAATGGCACAAGAGCCGAGTGAGTGCAACACACCAGATTTTTTATTTTCTGTAGCATTACAACGCATGCCGGGTTCAGCTTGTGTACACATATTTCGGAATGTGTCAGTTAATATAACTTAGTTGATATACAAATACCCATCGTCAGAAAGAGCCTACAGTATACATGTGTAAAGGACATGCCAGGGCACAGAAATTTAAACATCCCGACTTCGTCTAGTTTTGGAAACATTTCTTTGCTACTGACACAAGGCGCTTACCACACTAATTCGCAATAATAATAATAATTAATTATTGAAACAAAGGTGATAAATATACCATAATGAATGAAATTGAGTGATTTGGGAGTGAATTCGACATAAAAAATGCAGAACAAGTACTGACGTGCATGCTGATCCCACTAAAATAGAAGAAGTTAATTATAGGAAATAAACAGCTTGGTTTTATGTTTTTATTACTCGAATTATCACGCTTAAAAATA
This sequence comes from Tenodera sinensis, assembly GCA_030765045.1. NCBI lineage: Eukaryota > Metazoa > Arthropoda > Insecta > Mantodea > Mantidae > Tenodera > Tenodera sinensis. The sequence continues at coordinate 164,420,392 of CM060966.1, forward strand.
AGTACCTTTAGGCATGGGAATTTAATTTTAAACATCTGAATTATGGATGCGAAAACTAATGACATTCTACATTAAAGTGAGAATTGAACAGCCGTTATGAAAGGTCTATCTACAGATAAAAATGTAAATACAAGCGTTACAATTATACTTCTAAGAAAGAATATAGGCTAAAACTAAAAACGAGAGAGACGGATGTCTACTCACATGCTGTGTTCCAGATGAACTGCGACGATAGCCGACCTGAACTTGTATATATTTTATCAAAATTGCCATGACCTTTTTATCGATAAACGTATTAGGTTTACACAGATGAAATTGTGGCCCAGGGCGCATGGATTTGGCTTTGTTTTCGTTTTCATTTTAGGAAAAAAAAAAAAAAAAAAAAAAAAAAACGTTGATCTTACTGTTTTTATTCTTCCCTATCTCTTCCATTATTGGTTTTCCCAGATATGCAGATTCATAGATAGAAGATTATTCTAGTTAATTTGCTTTAATTATTCAAGTTTAAAATAAGTTTGCTAATCAAGCTGGCGATTTCTAGGCTGGTGTTTTCGCCAAGGCAGCCGCCCCCGTAGCGCAGTGGTAGGGCGCATGCCTCTGGCCCAGGGGACGCGGGTTCGATCCCCGGTACCGGCATGGGATTTTCTCCGCTGGGAGGTCTGGTACGGGTGCGTTCAGCCTCGTTAGGTCCTTGAGGGGCCAATTGAGAAGCTCCTTGGATAAAGAAGTAGCGACCCCAAGTTACGAAGACCACATAACCGGCCGGGAGGGTTCGGAGCGCTGACCCATAACACGCTCCTGTGAAGTGGGCAGAGGTGGGGACGCAGCGGCTGGGCGGTAGGCCTTGGTCCGGGTTGTTGCGCCGTGGGGTTAGTGGTTTCCCACGTATCATGCAACCAAGTCACTCACGTATGACCAGTTAGGCCTCTCTCTTCTCATTCACGTAGGGCAGCGGCGTCAACGTTTTTTTAACCACGCTGTCAATTACCAGGATCAGATCAGCGTCGCCGGTGTGCCGGAATTTCGTCCCGCAGTTCTTTTACGTGGCAGTACATCTACTGACAGGGAGCTGTCTTTTCTAAACACACTTGAAAACCACCGGTCTCCGCCGGATTTCAACCCACGACCTTGGAAACAGAAGGCCAGCGTCTAACCAACTGAGCCACCCAGAGAGACAAATATATCAGAGTTATGCTAGAAATCAAGTGAAACTATTGGTAAAGTGAGACAACGTTTAGTGGTTTGTTACAAACATAGTTGTCGATAGTCGCATATTTTATTGTTAAAGAAGGTGCCAGATTTTAGAAATATATATGATAATGAAATAATTGTTTTTGTATTAGAGAATCGACGATATAAAAGTAAACAGAAGCTTTCAAAAATATAATTAAATGGTGAGAGATTTGTATTGGAAGTGTAGTAATCGACGAGTTGGATTTATGAGAATCAACATTTATAATGAAAATGAAGGTATAACTCCATCCTTAGCCACTGTGAAACGCTGGTATAGCGAGGTAGAACTGGAACTTAAAAATTCAATGCCACAACTGGGATTTGAACCACAGACCTTCCGCTTACCGGGCGGATGCTCTAACCACTGAGCTATTGTGACAAACTGCCAGAATGGCATTAAATTCTCAAACCCGGTAAGCGGAAGGTCTGTGGTTCAAATCCCAGTTGTGGTATTGAATTTTTAAGTTCCAGTTCTACCTCTCAAACTTTGCCCACACACGGCTTGTGTGTTTAAAAACACCAACAGTAAGTTTGTTAGCATAAATAAATAATAATTACCATCTGAAGGTTATTTAATCCTGGGATATAAAGTACTTACAATAGTAAGTCACCATTGGGGTCATTTGTCTCTGATGTGAGACTACCTTTGTGGTTTACCAGGAGAAATACGAACTGGTTTGAGAATTTAATGCTATTCTGGCAGTTTGTCACAATAGCTCAGTGGTTAGAGCAGCCGCCCGGCAAGCGGAAGGTCTGTGGTTCAAATCCCAGTTGTGGCATTGAATTTTTAAGTTCCAGTTCTACCTCTCAAACTTTGCCCACACACGGCTTGTGTTTAAAAACACCAACAGTAAGTTTGTTGGCATAAATAAATAATAATTACCAGCTGGTATAGCGATTTAATCGTGGCCACCATTCGCTCAGTGATGAAATCCGTGAAGGTCGTCCAACATAAGTTCTTGTGCCTGAAAACAATGATGTGCAAAAACAGAAAATACAAGAATGTTGTGCTACATACTGTGATATAGAAGCAACTCTAGGAATCAGTTGCACCACCATATATAAAATATTGCTTGAACATTTGGTTGTGAAAAAGGTTTGCTCTCGTTAGATCCCACATAATATGAGGCAATCTCAAAAAGACGTTTGCTGCACACAAATGCCCAACAATACAAAGGTGGTGCTTGAAAAGACGTACTTCGACAAAGGCGACCACATGTGGTATTTGTGGTGGACAAAGCAGTGCAGGGGTGGATTTCCTCCAGGTTCTCCGGTTTCCCCCGCCATCTCATTCCACAGGTGCTTCATCTTCAGTCCATGCATCATCAGTGTCATTGCCTGCAGTATTGCATATAGTAAGCACGATCATTAGACCTTGTTAAAAATGTGAAGTAATCTGCAACTTTTTATCAAATACTGGGCAAGTGAAGTCAGGCTATATGAGGCATATTTCCTGGCTTGCAAAATATTACTCTCTGGTTAAAATATTAAAAACTTACCACAAATTCAGGAATAGATACAAATTTTGTGTAATATAATAGAAATTTAAGACCCTGTAAAGATCCCAGAGCTCTGACATATTTTCTTCGTTTGGACAGCTGATTGACGTTGAAGGTAATCACAATTGAGATATGCACATATGCTGATATTCAAGATGTACCTTATGTAGTCTGAATTTTGTTTACCCAAAGAACATGTAAAGTCCTAATGCTATGTTGCGGAGGAAGACAAGCCACAAAGGATAACAAAATATTAGACAGTAAAAAACTAATAACCTTTATTAACTGAAACAATGGTACACTCTCAAGCCAGTATGAAAAGCAGGTAGAGACCTGTTTCTATAAGCGTAGACAGAACTCCATACTGTAACACGTCCTGATCAGTATCTATATGTGTTTTACCATCACAAGCCAGATATTCTGTGATCTTCCAGTCCTCCTTGAACTCTACTCCACATTGCACTTCATCCACGTCGGTGGATTCTTTCCTTGCCCATAACAGCACCTCCCGAAGAGCACAGTCACATTTCAGGGGGTTTCCTTGCAGATACAGATGCTCTAATTTCTGCAGCTCTTGGATTACCTCCACATCGAGCGTGTAAATACCGTTGTGTCCGAGGTTCAAAATTTGGATATACGTGCTGTTTTTAAACACTCCTACCGGTATCTCCTTTATCCCACAGTACGAGATATCTAGAATTTCTAGATCGGGCATGTCGTCAAAGAAGTTGTTGGGTAATTTTGAGGGCAAGGAATTTCCAGAAATGTTGAACTCTTCAACATTGTCCAGACCGGCGATGGGGTTTGTGAAGTGGATTCTGTTGCCCTGTAGTTCAATCTTTCTTAAACGGCTACTGAGCTGTAATGCGGCGGCGTCAAACTGAGTTAAATGGTTGTTGTTCAAATACAGTCGCCTGAGTTGGGGTAAATTGGTGAATATTCCCTCTGGAAGGCTCTGCAGCTGGTTGTGATCTAGGTAAAGCTCGTACAGATATTCGTCCAGACCCCTGAAACATTGCAAGTTACACGTTATTTGATTCTATGAAAACATTAATTGTCAGCTGGAAATGAAGACTGATTTGCATAGATGTTTTAAAACTGAACACTCTTTTTAGGCGATATAAAATTCTAAGGTATGATTTCTTAAAGTGAGTTCACCATTTAAACAGATACATGTTATCAATTTATGAGTTTGATTGGTGAAATTTTGGTTTTTCACCATTTTGATGCTAGGGAAACATAAAGCGTGCAAGACAAAACCAGACACCCTGGAAGAATTAAAACAACATATCTGCCAGGAAATTGCCAGAATTTCTCAACGTGAACTTCGTTGAGTAATGGATAGTTTCCTGAAGAGGTGCCAAAATGTGCGTATAATGGCATTGGGCAGCTGCATCTGCTTTCATATAGTTGGTAAGTAAAGCTTTTAAAAGTAGTTTTTATAATGTTATATCGTTTCATCCGTGCCTTTCTGTGGAGTTGTATGCTTTTCAGATAGTTCCCATATAATGGATTCATCTGTAAGTGGAGCAAGAATCAGTATAACATTTCTAAATTTTGTCCTCAGCAAATGTTTCCCTCTAGGGATACAACATTCATGCATTATGAAATTTTCTTGATTGGTACAAATGTACTTAACAGCTACTGAGTATAATTTCTTAATCAATGTGTACATAAATACAATGTAAAAAATGTTATGTGTTGTGTTCACATGTCTACTCACAATTGGTTATATTTCTTTATGTACTTTCAACAAACTATTTGTATCAAAGCTTATTTTTTTATCTACTTTACGTAAACTGAAATAAACCTTTCCAGAAATAATTCCATTTCACATGTTGGCTTAGGTTCAAGGGAGTCGAGGATCCAAATCGATATTCAGACATTTTAAAGCTAGTCGGTATATCCTGACCTTAAAATTTCATTATATATAGAAACAAGTTAACAGTGACAGCGTGCCTCTACTCTTAATGTTTGTCCGTTAAACATAATTATACACAGGATGTCCCAAATGAGCAAGAATTACAGGGCATTCTGAGAAAATTCCAGACGTGCACTTTATTTGCCGTATAAATATCTTAAATATATGCCATTTTAAACGAACTCGTATGAGAAAATAAAAAAAGAGAAAATTTTCCAACATAAAAGCTAGTTTAAGGTGTTGAGATTTTCCTGGAATACCTACTAGTCCCCTGTGCACTATATGTACGCAGTACAGAAAATAGAAGGAATAGTTGCTCTGCAATATATGCATGTTGCAAAATCTTACAGACCAGAACTTGCTCTCCTGTTATTGAACAACGGTGGTCACTCAACTAAGATTAGAAAGTTGAATAATATGTGATTCATTTTTACCAGGATGGATTTTCTTCGGGAAGAGGAAAATTATCTTCATGCTGACTCCTTTAACTGAATTTCTATAAGACTTCAATGCAATTTCAGAGAGAAGTTTGCTCAGACGAATAAAACAACTTCTGTTTGTTTTATGTAACTTGGTTTTATATTACAGTTCTAATGAGGTTTATAGCTCCTATGTGATATACCTACTAGTAGATCTAGGGAGGAAATTGCTTAATTTCATTTTCTCATTGTATAATTGTAATTTTGGTAGAATATTGAAATCACGGCAAATACACTGTAGTTCTCCCATTTACCATATAACAAAAGGAACGAACTACTTGCAATCAAGCTTGGGCCTTTATTAAAATATCCAACCTTTTAGTTTTTGTACAGGTCACATCTTACTTTCAGGAACCGGACTCCTTTGATGTAGGACTCTACTCATTGTAAAATATGTAAAGATAAACATACAGGGACAGAGGGGGACACCTCGCTCATGTCAACCTACACAGGTCTATTGTGGCTACCACTCCCCAGGGGGCAGGGATGAATGAGGGAATGGAAGGGGTGCTATCAGACTTGCAGCCAGACAGGCCTACCAGAGACATGCGGAAGTCCCTAACCAGTGCTGAGATGTCTTCATCCCGGTACTAGGCCCCGCCAAGCAGCCAGCATCCTACCGCGGGTCCGCAGCAGTATCGCACGAAACATTCTGCCCCCCCCCCTGCCCCCCTCGATGTAGGACAAGGGCTGCCAGATGCCACCCAGTGCCAAGAACAGCAGTTACCATGTGCAATCATCCATGCCATCTGCCAGACTCTGCCCACACTACATGCCTGGAACTGCATGTTGACTGTGTAGGCCGACGTGAGTGAGGTGGCCCCCTCTGTGTCTGTACCCTTTACCCTTTTTCACCTCCTCAACGGAGAGGATACATTCATTCTGGTCATGTATACATAATGCAAGCAGAAATCATCTTTCATGGAGAATACAGTTTTCCACATTTCGCATTTTACATGTAGAATGCGCGTACAATACGCATTGGTAATTTACTCTCCCTATCCTGCTTTTAGTTGTCAAAATTTTAAGACATTTCAGCTCAATGAATTGAATTTCTTGACTCCTAGTACATGCATATACGTACTTTAACAAATTTTGTGTGTTGAACTTACTTGAATGCGTGAGGGCCAAGCTCCCGGATATTGTTGTGGCTAAGATATAGCTCTGTCATTTCGACTCCGCCCAGGAAAGTCTCATCCAGTATTACCTCAATCTGATTGTCGGAAAGGAGCACTTTGTCAATCCTCCGAAGGTTAGAGAAAGCACCGGGCTCCACTACTTTGATCCGGTTGTTGTTCAACTCCAGCCTGTATAGAAAGTCAGCGCCTTTGAACGCGTTGGCACTCAACTTTTCCAAGGTTCCATAACTCAGTCCAAGACCCCTCATTTGCCCCAAATCTTCAAATGCTCCTGGCTCCAATGTCTTCAGCTTATGGTGTCCAAGTAACAGGGATCCGAGATGTTTCAGACCTTGGATCAGAAATTATGTGCATCTGAGAAGGTTACTAGCAGATGGGCATCCCTTAAATCTGCAACTGTGCACCAGGATCAATGTCAGATTAGCTTTTTTATTTTGCGTTTTATTCATTATTGTTTTTCATGCACGCGTGGTTCATCAGGTAAACCTTTGTGGACTTGACAAACATAACATTTAGAGCCAAAACTATTACAGCTGTTCATAAAGTAACAGATTTCGCTGCAACTTATTGTTTTCAAGACTGAAGACTGTCACAATAGACCTGGTGTACAGTGTTAAACATCTACATTGAGTTTAGTAAATATCCATATTCTTGTTGACATTGTATGTATGTCAACAGACAATATAAACATTCTGTGGAACGGCTTGTTCCATACTTACAGTATTTTAAAATATGATATACAGCGAAAATTTCCCCGAGGTTCATGCAGTATAATTTTGTTTTCAATTGCAGTATAAACTTTACAAAGAGAAGAAAACCAATACATATGAATGCTAGGGCCCAAGAATTTGCAAGCAGATTCAATTTATAAATTAGGTTCTTTAGAAGCAGCAATGGTAACCACAAACAACTAATGCTTGACGAGGATTAAAAAGCAAACGCTAACTGTGCCACTTTAAAGATGGATCTCAGCTTCTTCAGTGATTTCTGGTGATTAGCATAGCGCTATTTATGCATATTTAGAAGAAGTGACATCTCTAACCAAATTACCTTTCTTTTTTGTCAGAGTTCAATCTTACCTTTGAAGGCTCCAGGAGGTAAACTCTCTATGTCATTGTTATCAAGTACAAGCAATCCAAGATCTTCCATGCCAAGGAAGGTCTCCGGCTCAATCTGGTTGATAGAGTTGTTGTTCAGGAGAAGCACGTAAATGTTATTAAGGCCATCAAAGGTCCCTTTATGAAGGACCTTAAAATTGTTTCCAGACAGGTCCAAGAGTCCGCGAAGTTTAATGAGACCCTTGAATGCGCCAGAAGCTATCTCCTCAAGGTGATTACCGGAGACGGACAGCGATTCAACAGCACTGAGACCCCTGAATACTCCAGCTGTCAGAGCGGTGAATTTGTTGCCATCCAGAGATAGTCTCTGGAGTGTCTCTCCTACTGGGGAGAAGACACCATCATCCAAATGGACAATGCCACACTTTTTCAAACTTAGCACCTTAAGTTCTACCATTCCATTCAGCGCATTAGCTCCCAGATTGGAAATTTGATTTCCATCCATGACGAGGTACTCCAGAGTATTCAGACCCTACAACAAAAATATGGCAACTCTGAGACAACCGTCTTGTAAATCATGAATAAAATTAAATACAAGGCCTCTGTATATGTCATGACTTGAGTGGCCTAAGGTATCCCAAACCATGGTCTTCATCTAAAATACTCTATTATGCTACTCTTATTGCTGAAATAAATTTGATTTTCAATCATCAATACAAAAATACACAGTAAGAAGGGCAAAGGTTTGCGTAACATACAGAGTGGAAGTGAAATGATCCACCAGACTTTAACAGGGAATTTCTCACGTTGTGAATAACAAGAAAGTCTAATGCCAACATGTTGAAAAGTTTACAGTTTTCTAGAAAAAAACATTTTTATCAAAAACATTTATCATCACCTGGCTGAATTATTATTGATTGAAGGTTCTTGATTTATAGCTATATTCATAGAAAATTGAATAAATGACAACTTTTTCTTTTGGTATATTTCAATACGTTCAACAGTTTTTGTGTGAATTAAATTTATTAAATTTAAATTAAAAATTAAATTAAATTAAATTAAATTAAATTTATTCATGTATGTGGCTTTCATGTAACTACTTGAAGACCTGTGAAGCATTAAGATCAGAAGAAACTACAGTTCAAAAGTATTGGAAAGCACGAATGCTAATGGCTTCATTGCCAGATGCAAGGCACTAGAAAACAACAACAACAACAATTTAAAAGAGCCCACAATTTGTTATCTTTTATAAAAATGTTTATCTTAACACGAAGAAGATATAGGAATAGGAGTAAGAATGGTTAGTACAAGAGTAGAGAAAGTCGTGTGAGTGCAACACATATTTTTTTAAACTTATTATTTAACATGTTTATGAAATGTTTATTTCAGGTCATTTTTTCAACTTTGTGGGTCATTTTCTAACAAACTTTCAGACATTTTACAGGTCTTTTAAGAGATTTTTACCCATCAAAATCCGTCATTACAGATAAAAGTATTCACAAACCACTATACATATGAAATTTAAAGTTTTATAAAACATACATTATATCAAATTTTGATTAAACAGTACAAAATAAGTAACCAGATTATGGGTATCTAAGCACACCTAATTAAGAACAAACGAAGAAGCTGATGACTTGTGAAGAATAAGACTGGAATACTATACGTATTACACGACTTTGAGCTTTTCACTCATAATAACTCATAATAAAATGACCACTTAGCAGGAATTAGAACAATGACCTTTAGGCAAAGATGCTCAATAAGACCTAGAAACGGAACAAACTAATATTCCCATATTTTGACGTGCACTGAAATATCAGGAAATGATATTCAACTGGCTGAAAAGATAATTACATTTTCTGTATTTTATTGAGTGTAGTTATTAACTACAACTATTTTTAGTACTGAATGATTACTGATATCTGTATGGGAAACTCGTGTATCAGTAGAATCCATGGATCCGATCCTTTATAGTTTTTATACGTGAATATTGAAGATTCTTCACCAAAATTATCCACTTAGGTTACTAAAATATTGTTGTTGTTGTTTTCTAGTGCCTTGCATCTGGCAATGAAGCCATTAGCATTCGTGCTTTCCAATACTTTTGAACTATAGACTAAAATATTGTTTATAGTTTATAATGATAGTTTCTTTGATTTATACACACAAATTATCAAAAAGTGCCTACGGTTCTGTAGAAATACCATGTTCCTACCGTGTGAAGTCGCAGATGAAAATCTCTACAGATAAGAAAGAAAAGCATGTCAAGCAGCTGTGTTTGATAATCAAAAATAGCTTAACAGAATACTATGCATTATTTAAAACAAAACCAAGAAACAGAAGAACTATTTTAGGTTATAATGTATCATTCCTTTATTTTTAAAGGAAAATTCAGTTCGGTGATCTGTATGAGTTTCGTTTAAAGTATGTCTTACAATCGGCATTGAATTTTTCTGAGCAGGAAATAACTCGAACCATACATGATTGCATAATGATTCTTTAATTTCCAACACTTGGAAAATGTGCTACAGAGGAGATATTTTCTGAAGCCCCTTGATATTTATAAATTTGACATCAAAACATTCATATATATGGTGATATGAACTGAAAGCAGAATCATCTACAGTGCCATCATCATCAATCTCACCTTAAATGCTTCCGGTGCGATCTCAGTGATGGAGTTGTTGCCCAGATTGAGGAAGCGGATATTCTTAGATCCCTGGAAGACTTGTGAAGGTATGGAAGTTATGCGGTTCCTCTCCAGGCTCACCCTGACGCCACCACCTCCCTTCTTCTTTTTTCCTAGTCCAGTGAATGCTCCCGGTTCTAACTTAGTAATTTCATTGTCACCCATAGTAAGATAGGAGAGCTGAGACAAGCCTTCAAATGTGCCCTTCTTCAATTCCGGAATGGTGTTGCCATCCAGTTCTAGGGAGTTGAGTTTGTCGAGGCTTTTGAAGGTTCCTGGTTCCAAAATCCTGAGCCAGTTCTCAGTGAGGTCTAGATGTACTAAATGCTCCAAAGCGTCAAACGCTGTTGGCGATAGAGTACGCAACTCGTTGTGGTCTAACTGAAGCTGCTGTAACGCTACCATATCTGTAACCATCAATATAGTTATGAATACACCTGTATCAGTAACATAATACATAGATATTCAGTGAAACACCTAAGGTTTAGCTTTGTTTTCCCTTTAATTTATAGACAGTTCCAAAGTAGTATAGGGTACAGCATAAATAGAATATTGAATACTTTGTGTGAAATGCATAATTTTAATTTATGTCTGGAAACAAACTCGAACCAGGGTTCTGTTTACACTAAAGATCTATAGTGATGAAGTGCCCAAATTGATGATTTAAATTTCCCCCGTAGCATTGCTGATCTCGTGGAAATAATATATCGTAGATGAAGGTCTGTTGAAGTCTCAGTTTAATATGCTACAGAATTAATGGGTTCTTTAAGTGAGTGCCAATGTTGTATGACTGAGTATTCTATGTTGCAGAGTACCTTAGCCAGTAGATTAGTAGGATGGGCTTTGGTAAAGTTTATCACGCAGGCCTTATCTTCATCTGCGATTTCCATAGTGCCGGCCAGTCCCTATTTCACTCCATAAATCTGTTGATGTAACAAAGATACCATCCCACAAAAGCTTTTCCTGCTTGCCATATGGTATATGGTTACTGTATTCTTTTACGTTATGGTTTCTTTATTATGCTAAAATATAGTCACACAGGAGAACCTCAGCTATGATAGTATGTAGTCAAGAACGTGAAATGCCAGCAGATGGACTCTTATCACAGTAAAACTTGTTGACTCCTGCAAGCCAAAAACTAATCCATTAATTATGAACCAATTTATGGAGTTAGTTTCTAAACGTAAGGAGTACCTAATTTTCATCTGTATAAAACCTGCTAAATAACACAAGCACACATTTTCCAAGAAAGTCAAAGTAGAAATTCAATAAGTATAAACCTTGATAATTTCTTTTGTGTTGGGGTAAGATATTAGCCCCAAAGATACTACTTAATATAATTGTATGTTTTCGAAAGTAGAATGAAAAGGCACTCCATATAGGGGTTTTCCTGCAACCAATGGCGAATTAAAGTTATTCCTTAATCATTTATTTTAAAAAAGAGATTTCACGTAGGTACTTCAATACTTTCTAAAGTTGTTGTTGTTAGCTAATGCTGGATTTCTGACAATGAAGCCATTAATCCTCTTACTCTCCAATATTTAATATATTGATAGAGCAATAGCAGTATAGTAACCGATTTTTAGAGAGCATCATATTTTTATGTTTTGGCAGTCACATCGCTCTCTCACAACCCCCAGAATGTCTGGAGGACCACACCTGTCGTTGGTTTACGGGTCTCACCGACCTGACCGGGAGAATTAACTAGTTTTATTGGTTCAATGCTAAAGTAAAACAGGGTCAAATGTGGTCAATATCTTGAACGGTTTCAGAAAATATACTAGAACTGAGTGAAAATACAACAGTATCCTTGGTGTCGGTCTGGGTGGCTCAGTTGGTTAGACGCTGGCCTACTGTTCCCAAGGTCGCGTGTTCAAATCCGGCCCAGGCCGATGGTTTTTAAGTGTGCTTAAAAACGACAGCTCCATGCCAGTAGATTTACTGACATGTAAAAGAACTCCTGCGGGACAAAATTCCGGCACACCGGCGACGCTGATGTGATCCTGGCAATTGACAGCGTCGTTAAACAACAAAATAATTTTTTTTTTTTTTTTATAGTATCCTTGGTACGAGACGGAGGAATAATCAAGGAATTTGCTGTATTATCAGTATATGACGTTTTAAAATTAAAACATAGGTTAACATAGCACTTGCCTTTGAAAACTTCTGACCCAATAGTAACTATGTCGTTATGGGAGAGATCCAGAAGCGATACACGTTCCAAGTTCTGGAATGCACCATCCTCCAAGTCCTTGATCTCGTTATTTCGGAGACTGAGGTACTGCAGGTTGGAGAGATCGCCAAAAGCGCCCTTTTCCACGTTTTGGATGTGATTGTGGCTTAAGTCCAGAAGTAGAAGTTCATTCAGGCCTCTGGAAACATAATGCGCTTAGTTTTACTTTACAACAAAACAGTGTAGTTTGCTTTACCGCGGCCAGAAAACAGCAGTGAGTGTGTTGAGGGTTGCAGACATGAGCCCTTTAGTCTGTCAGTGAGTGTGTGTCGTCATGATAAATATGTCGCACAGTGGAGTATTGGCATCCAAAAGCTGGCCAAAATTCAAATGTTGAAAGTCAATTCTGGCATAAATGAAACGATTGATATGGCAGCGAGATAGATATAGTATCTTATGTCACAATATATTTCTGCACATAAACAGCTAAGTGTGTAGAGAGTATCAATTTGGAACTCCCGACGCTGCACGCCTGACAGTTTATTTACGCTCCTTGCAGTTATATCACTTTGTGATAAATAAAAGCGTTGTTGCAAAGCTAATGGTGCTTGTTCATAGTAGATTAGGCTCAGGCAGGTATGTACGTACTAATCAACCATATTTTACTTTGAAACTTCTCCATAGCAAATCATTTTACGCGCCTAGAACAATATTCACTATAAAGATAGCATTTCTTTTAATTTGCGCTTAAATTCGAATGAACTACTTATACTTCAGTATGCACACCGGTATTTTTGTTGGTAGTATTGAAAATAATAATAGTTTTTATATAAAAACAATTTAAACTAGCCGCATCTTCCCGCCGCTTTCATTTTTACTTTCTCTACAGGTAAGTAGGGGAAGTATTGTATTCCACCCAAAAATTCGATGTCGAGATTTCACCGGAAATATATGTTTTGAGGCCCCCTGAATCCAAAAAAAAAAAGCATTTTTAGAAAAAGGTCCGTATGTGTGTCTGTGTGTCAGTCTGTCAGTCTGCCAGTCTGTGGACAGCATAACTCAAAAACGAAAAGTCGGTTAAAAACCAAAGTTGGTATTTAAGTTTAATGTCTTTCAAGGGTGCGACACGAAGATTTTGAAGAAAATAGCCCTACCCTAAACTACCCTTTACATGGACAATTTTTCGAAAATTTTGATTTTCTTGAAAATGGCCCTAACGATTTTGATTAAAATGTCATATGTTTGAGATATTTTTATGGCAAATGAAATGTATATCTTGAATTTTCTGGCTATAGCCCCTGTAGTCGTATTTACTCTGGACGGCTTTTGCATAACTGGTAAACCGTTAGAGATAGACCAAATCATAGTATACAAAAAATGTAGATCTTGCTAAAATACACAATTTATGTCTCAATAAATTGTCTTGTAGGGTGAACCATTTCGGAGATATTTCTTGTTATGTGTGTGAGTTTTGGAAAACTTAGAACTTTCGTGAAATGGATCATCGTTGTTCATTTTTTTATATGTTAAGTGTGCAAAGACAACAGAATCCCAAAGCTTTAAAACATTTGACTATCGCACAAAGCCTACTGTATTCTAATATTCCCCTTGTACCTACAAGGAAATAAGCAATAAGATAAGTTGTACAAATGTTTAAGGAGAAGATATAGGAATACGAGTTTGTAAAAATGGTTAGTACAAGAGTAGAGAAAGTCATGTGAGTGCAACACATCAGATTTTTAATGCATGATCTTTGAATTGCTGCGTAAGATTTTTATTTATAAATTACGTTTATAATAAATACCACTGGTATCTATCTGGGTAGGTATTTGCTTTTCATTTTATTTTAGAGCTATCTGGAATCACCTTCATTAAACGCAAATAAGTTTTTGACTTATTGAAAGAGTGGAATGATAATAGCGTCAAAAAATATTGTAATATGTGGAGAAGTTGCCAATAAAAAGGGAAATTTTTGCGGGGTACAAGTTTAAAGATTTTGAACGCGAGTTTTCATACATTAAATCACAGATTAAAGTTAATTGGCTAGCTCCTCAGAAAATCGCAAGTAGATTCTTAAAAAGCAATAGTAGCAGGCTTCAAGATACCCTGGAAATGTCTAGTGCAATTTTACATTACATGCAAAGGGATTCTTTTGTTGTTTAATGACGCTGTCAATTAAACATAGCATTGCATTGGATGCTTCATTCTCTGCAGATTATTTGCAAATGGGTTTGCGATGGATCACAACAAACTCAGTTCAAATAAAAGTTGGAAAACAATGCAGATTCTGATGCAAACATATTTCAGAGTTGACTAGTGCCTCTAAAAGTAATCTCTCTTAGAGAAACCACTAAGGATTGTGTGGCAAACCCTGTACCTTCTTCACCGCAGTGGCCAATCGGAATTAGACTTGTGAATAAAACTGTAGATATCACAAAGGAAGAAGTTAAATATGCTCAAAGTAAGGTATACATACTACAAGAAAGTAAAGTTATACTAGGAAGTTTTAACTGTCCTAATCCTCCTCTGATGAGGCCTATATCACGGAAACAATCTAAACCGCTTCTTAAGGAATCCTTGGATATGCTAGTTCCTACAGTGTTGCTAACTTAGCCTTTTTAAGGCTAGATCTGGCCTTTTTGAGAACCTATCTAGCTATAAATTTTCCAAGAAGCTACAAGTAGCTTTCCTGGCCTTCTTTCTAAGCTTCATTAGCCTTTTCTAGCCTTTTTCATTTTTTACTTATCTACCAGTACCTTTAAAATAATACATCATTTAATCTCGCTAGTGCAGCTATTCCACATAATGATATAATCTTTTGAATCTGGGAGTAAGGATTCCACCAAGTTGTTAGATTCTTTGGCACTTTTTCGAAAAAGGTCTGTGTGTGTATCTCGAGCCTGTGGATAACATAACCCAAAAACGAAAATTTGTGTAACGAAGGTTTATTCTTACTCACCAGCCCCACGTTGTGACGATGGTGGTCGTTACACTGTTGACCCAGGTAAAGTTCCTTCTCCTTACCTCACTGAGACCTGAGGGTACCAATCCTTCCTTGCCGGCCGGGCTAACGCAGCGGTCAGCAGTCCTGTTAAATATACCTATCTAGGCAGTGGTGCGGATCGACACGCGGTTATTAATTAGCTACAAGTTCACTTTTAATTGGTTGAATTAGTTTATTTTTGCTATCACACCAGAATACACGTTTAGGTATGATGGATTGGCGTCCTTTCCTATGTACGGGGTTCACCCATCGATGCCACGGACCACGCATTACTCTACGTTCGATAAGTTCTTTATATTGTGACCCGCGCCGTAAATTAATACATTTCTTGTGTGAAGGGTAATTCCTTCCTACTAATACACACGAATATTAGCATATTATGGCATATATGCCGTAATATTACAGTTTTTACCCGGACTTGGTGTAACCGACGCGACGCCAATCCAGATAACGCATGAACAAGGAAAATTGACTATCTACATCATTGCCCACTAGAACAATGATTCACAATTTTAGGGGGCTTCTTCTAAACAATATCACCTCAGTTGGTAAAAAACTAAAGTTGGTATTTAAGTTTAATGTCTTTCATGGATGCGACACGAAGATTTTGAAGAAAATTCTTCACCCTAAACTACCCTTTACATGGAAAGTTTATCGAAAATTTAGATTTTCTCGAAAGTGTCTCTAACGATTTTGATTAAAATGCCATAGGTTTGAAATATCTTTATGACAAATGACATGTATATTTTGAATTTTCTGGCTATAACCTCTGTACTCCTATTTACTCTGGACGACTTTTGCATAGGTGGTAAACGGTTACAGATAGACCAAATCTTACTATGAAAAACTGTAGATCTTTCTAAAATACACAATTTATGTCTGAATATTTTTTTATAAATTGGACCACTTCGGAGATATGCCTTGTTATTTGTATTTCTGTCAAATGGAACATCGTTATTCAATTTGTTATGTTAACCCTGCAATGAGAACGGAATTTGAAAGCTTTAAAAGATTTGACTATCGCACAAATCCTACTGTAGGGGAGGTTGGGGAACAGTGAACCACGGGGAAGTGTGAACCAATTAGTAAATGTGTGTAACTATTCAGGGAAATTTAGATTTTGTGCATGTTAACAGTTGGTAATAAAGCCCTCTTCATTTGGCTATGAATGTGTTAAGTTCCAGACAGCCATTTGATTTCAAGAGCATTTTTTCATATTTGAAGGTAAGATACCTTTGTTTGTTCTTCCTTGAGTTTATTCTTTTTTTATTTTCTGGGTGATGAATAATTCAGTTAATTTGATATACTTTTCATATCTTAGGATTCTGGCTATGCATATGCATATTGTCACACTCCTTGCTCTCTCACATAACCTTAAAATTACCATTTTGTCCAGAATGGCAACATGGTAAACAGTGAACCATTTCAAGTGGGGAACTGTGAACCGGTGGTTCTCTGTACCCCTTGGTTATTTTCCTTCTGATTAGCAGTGAAGATGTCAAATTAAGTCCCACAAACTGCATGTGACTTAACCATAGGCCACAGTTTATGTTGCACAGGCTAATTATTTTACTTTATGTAATATATATATATATATATATATATATATATATATATATATATATATATATAAGCATACTGAATGGCTCGTAAACCTAAGAAGAAAACCTCTCGCCAGCCTGATGCAGAACTAATGAAGAGAGCTCTAGAGGATCACAGAAATGGGAATAACTCAATGCGAAAGTCTGCTCAGAAATTTGGTACCTATACCCTACCCAACTTTTCGCAGATATGTTTTGAAATATTTGGAAAACCCTATTTCTATGAATTTTGAGCCTAAGTACAGCAACCGAAAAGTTTTCAGTACCCAGCAAGAAAAGGAGCTAGGAGATTATTTGATAAATTGTGCAAAAATGTGT
The DNA here is from genome assembly GCA_030765045.1 of Tenodera sinensis. Taxonomy (NCBI): domain Eukaryota; kingdom Metazoa; phylum Arthropoda; class Insecta; order Mantodea; family Mantidae; genus Tenodera; species Tenodera sinensis. The sequence goes on from CM060966.1 coordinate 164,437,509, forward strand.
TATGGTTTACTTCCAACACAATCTCGTCAGCTGGCATATAACTTGGCTAAGAGTAACGGAATTCAGGTGCCAGGTAGTTGGGAACAAAATAAAAAAGCTGGTATAGATTGGTTTTATGGGTTTAAACTAAGAAATCCTACATTGACAATTAGAAAACCAGAAGCTTGTTCGCTATCACGAGCAACATCTTTCAATACACACAATGTAAATTTATTTTATGATAACCTCCAAGAAGTAATGGAACGAGAACCAACATTTTCTGATGGCACTAGAATTTTCAATCTGGATGAGACCAGTACCAAAACAGTACCAGATAAACCACAAAAAATAGTAGCAGGGAGAGGGAAAAGCAAGTGAACCAAGTCACAAGTGCAGAGAAAGGAATTCTAGTTACTACTTGCTGCTGGAAACTCATTACCTCCAGCAATGGTTTTCCCTAGAAAGAAGGTCACCGATGTAATGTCTGAGAAAGCACCATGTGGCACTTTAGCCGTAAGTGAAAAAAGTGGATGGATGACTGGGGCAAACTTTGCTCATGTAATGGCACATTTTGTCAAACACTCAGCAAGTAGCAAGGACAACCCATCATTACTCATACTCGACAACCATGAAAGCCATTTGGATCCAAAAACATTGGATATAGTTAAGGAAAATGGAGTTACCATCCTCACAATACCTCCACATACATCACATAAGCTCCAGCCCCTAGATGTTTCTTGCTATGGACCTTTCAAAACATACTATGCAGGCGCTCTTCAGTCTGTTCTTTTTAGAAAAAATACCCCAATTTCCATCTACAATATTGCAGAATGTGTAAACATTGCACATGATAGAGCCCTTACCCCATCTAACATAAAGTCTGGTTTTAGGAAGACAGGAATTTTTCCCTTCGATCGCCATATATTTACTGATGATGACGACTTTGCACCAAGTGAAGTTACTGATAGACCTCTACCCAATGATGCTACAACCAATATGGGTCTAGATCCAACTTGTGAAATTAATGTTACTTCCTCTGGAGCTGCACATGATACCGACATTACCACCTGCAGATTGTTATCCGCTGATGCTGAAAGGGGCACTGGCAAATTACCACTGAGTAATGGTGTTGCTGCTGACCATCAGAATATCAGTTCAGAAAATACCATTTGTTCAACTGAGAAATCAGTTGCAGAGACACCAAAGTTAGACATAAATGCTTCTGCATTTCCCAAGTTCTCGCCAGTTGATGTAAGGCCACATCCTAAAGCTAAAGAAAGAAAGAAAGAAAGAGGAAAGGAGGGAGAAAACATGGTAAGAGCATCATAGCAACACATACACCAGTAAAAAATGAACTCGAAGGAAGAAAGAAAATTGGACTTGAGAAGAAAACAAAAGCAAATAAAATCATAAATCAAACAAAGAAGAAAATAAAATTTGATTCAGATCCAGATTCTGATATTAATAACACACTGGATGATTTTGATCATGGAATGTCTTCAACCAATGGGGTTAGTCTACATAGAGATGACGATGCGGAACTAGATGATTTTCCTGACTTAGACTTGACCAATATAAAGAAAGATGATTATATACTTGTTGGGTTGAAAAGTGAAAAACATCCAAAGAAATAAATCCTCTATGTGGCACAAGTAGTAAAAGTAAAGGACAACGATAATGAGTTTGAGGTCAAATATTTAAAGAAAAGCACAAAAGTACAAGGTCAGTTTTATTTGCCAATTGCTGAAGATGAAAACAAAATATATTCTCTACCAGATGATTGCATAAAGATGCATTTGCAAAACCCTAAACAGTATGGCATCACCAAAAGACAGAACTCTTACGTTAGTTTTGGTATTAATTTCAACAACTTGAATATTCGCTAAAATACATTCTTGTCTAAAGATATTTACATCTATTTTATATATTATTGTGTAACCTTGCTGTAACCTCCAGAAACAAAGATTGGAAACTCTACTTCATTGTACTTTTGTATGGTTTGAGGAATTTCTTGTATGTCAAACGTTGGTTCATAGTGCCCCAGTGTTTGGTTCATTTTACCCCATCACTGGGGCACAGTGAGCCAAAAGTGCACCCTCTCAAAAATGTTAAATTTCAGTGGAAAATAGAAAGTATTTACAACTTTTTAAAAGTGCATAATAAAGCTTAATGTATTTTAAAATCAATAAAAATGTTCTAAATTATAAGGCTTTTAAAAATATTAACCTTACCATCACTTTAAAAAAAAGTGGTTCACTGTTCCCCACCTTCCTACACTAACATTCCCCTTGCACCTACAAGGAAATAAGCAATAAGATAATTTGTACAAATGTTTATCTTAACTAACACAAAGAAGATATAGGAAAAAGAGTTTGTAAGAATGGTTAGTACAAGAGTAGAGAAAGTCATGTGAGTGCAACATATCAGATTTTTCATGCGCAGTCCCAGACGAAATATTGAAGCTTGTTGGTACAAATGCTGCATACATGTAAGAGCCTAAGGGAAACCCCAGCTGCAGCAGTAGAAATGAGGCAGAGGGGGATGGCGAAGACTACGTTTATTTTTGCTAGGTGATCCATGCGTACTTTTTAATAATGTAGTTTTCTAATATTTATATAGATATTAAAATATAATCTAGCCTTTTCTAGCCTTTTTGGCAAGCCCATTTAGCTTGTTTTATTGAATTATAGTTGGCAACACTGAGTTCCTATCGCAACGTGCACTTCTATGAGTAGCTTAACGGTGAAGAGGAGTTATCGACAAGTGACGACTACTACTACTCAAACGAACGAATTGTTTCCTCCCAGTAGGTGACTACTGCGTGAAGCTCAAACAACTAAGTGTGAAATGTATATCAATCTAACAAGTATCTACTGTCACTATCAAATTAATACAGACAGCAATTCATTTGAGTTTGTAATAATGATATTAAAACAATGCAATGAAACAAGATTGGAATAGGGATTACTGCTGAATATAGAAACATATTCTAATAGAGATATATTAATTTCTTTCGAAACGCTTCATTATTTATCTAATTTACTTGTGTAGGTTATATCTGATACATTAAAACCCGCGTATTCTAAAGAGAAAGATTATGGCCAGTAATTTGCTGAAAATACCCCACTGTGCGTCGATTGTCGTAAAGAACATTCAACGAGCGTCAAGTGATTGTTGTAGTTAGTGCACTCGTACGTATGAGCGACAGAGGAAATGAAGAAAGACACTGAACAAGGTCACAAGAAGTGTGTTAACAACGAGAACAAAACTGTGTATTTATGATACAATTTTAGAAGGCAATAAAGTGATGCAAAAGTAACCCGATTGAGTTTGTCGTTTTGTTACAATATAAGTTCAAAATCACTTACGCAAGCTAAACTTCAATTAAAATACACTGCAAGTTAGTAGCAACCAGTTATTTTTTAATCTAAAACATTCCAAAAATTCTTATCTAAAACAGTTTGATAAGGGTTATCAATGAAATTAAACATTTAGTTGTTTGATAACCTTTGACTCCTAACTTTGGACGGTTTGGAGAAGAGATAATTTTTGTCCTTAAGCCGAAATTTGTGTATTCTAAAAGAATATTTAACAAGAGCATCACATGTACGTAAAACAATTGCTAGACAATCAGAAAACTAACGGTAATTCACCATACTGGTCTACGTATTTAAGCTATTCAAATAAAACTGTCGTGGACAAAGCTTCGAAACATCTATATACAGTCAGAAGGAAACAGTCTCGATTTTATGTCATATCGGACGATAAATGAATGAAATAGGTGAAATGATACTCAAATGTGCCCGAGAACCATAGAGCACAAAGGTAGCTGAAATTCGTCTTCTCAGGATAAGAGAAAACACCGAATTTAGGTGGTGTCACCTCCAAGTTTGCCGCATATCATTCTCACAGTAAAGAGTAGGTTTGAACGCCCGGAAGCACTTCACCTACAATGGCTGTGAAACATTCCGTAAACAGCTATTCCAGCAATCTGGTGAAGCCGTACACCTGTAGCTTAAAGAATGGAACTAAAGAGGAAGTACACTGAGTATTAGAGGGCTGCACGGCCGACATTCTTAGGTTAGGCCCGGTCCGAACCCGAGAAGAGGTTATATGTAGTGCTCGGACCCGAGCCCAACCTGGCTCGACTGTGTAATTTTGTTGTTCTTGTTATCATCATCATTATTATTGTTATTGTTATCGCTATCGCTATCGTCATCGTCATCATTATTATTAGAAACACTTCAGCATAATAAGCATATAGAATTCCTAGCAAAGAAATGCTGCAATGATTGTGCTATTCTCGGAATTTCGACATCGATTACCAAAACATATAATAAATTATTTTGTATCTCTTAAGTCCGGGCCCGGCCCGAGCCCGACAAACATTTTTACTTTCTCTACTACGTATAGTAGAGGAGGTATAGTATTCCACCCAAAAATTTGATGTCGAGATTTCACCAGAAATTGTATGTGTCTTGAGGCTCCCTGAATAAAAAAAATTAGAAAAGGTCCGTGTGTGTATGTGTGTATGTTTGCCTGTCAGTCTGTCAGTCTGTGGACAGCATAATTCAAAAACGAAAAGTCGGTTAAAAACCAAAGTTGGTATTTCAGTTTTTTTTTTTTTTCAGTTTAATGTCTTTTGAGGACGTGACACGAAGATTTTGAAGAAAACTCCTCCACCCTAAACTACCCTTTACATGGAAAATTTTTAGAAAATTTTAATTTTCTTGAAAGTAGCCCTAACGATTTTGATTAAAATACCATGTGTTTGATATATTTTTATGACAAATGAAATGTATATCTTCAATTTTCTGGCTATAGCCCATGAAGTCCTATTTACTCTGGATTACATTTGCATAACTGGTAAACCATAAGAGATAGATCAAAACACGAAGAAGATATAGGAATAAGAGTGTAAGAATGGTTAGTAAAAGAATGGAGAAAGTCATGTGAGTGTAACACATCAGATTTTTCAAATTAGGCCCAAACCCGGCCCTAGGACTTGGCCCGAGCCCGTGCAATACTGAGTATACTAAGAGGTTGCAGACAGGAAGTTGGGATTAATCCGGATGTCCCCTTTTTAATAGATCTGTCCAGTGTCCGAGCAGATGCTTAGAAAATTGATAAATGTCCTCCTTTTTAGGTTATTTTGAATTTTCTTTTCCCAAGGGTTTCCATACTGAAGAATTTGAATTTTAACACAGAATATAATTTTAAAAGGTTTGTAAATGGCAATTCTGGGCTTGACAACTTAACTTCCAACGAGAAGTACTGTATTTCAGAGAAAGGAAATTAGTGGACTGCCATTCAGAGCCTCCCAACATTTCTTTTTTTAATTTTTTTTCATACCAGGACATAATTCCAATGTAAAGAGAATATTTTCACTCACCATCACGGTGGACAGATGAAAGTAACAGATATAAAATAGAATCTGCAAAGTCTCATGTTGCAGTACAATTTTAGTTAATATTTTTGTATTGACTTTTACAGATATATATTAAAGCAGCCTCAACTTTGAAAAAAATCCGATGTTCACAGAAGTATGTGTAAAGGAAGTAAAGTGTTCTTTCATAAAATTAAATAAAGATATGTAACACACTTGTATTTTAATTTAATTGGCGAGATACAAGTGTCCTTTTTTGTGCAATGTCCTACTTTTTAATAGTAAAAGTCCTCTTTTTTGTTTATAGCAATCTGATTACCCTAGTGCAGATTGTCTAGGTGCGAGAAGAAACTGAAAATTAATATAGGTTAGTTAGAAGTCCTAGGACATTACGTCAGAGGACAGTCAACCATTTTCAAGGTGGTAACCATACCACTGATGGAATATTAGTAAAATTAGTCTGCTGAATTCCTTGCCGATAATTCAGATACTTCATTTTTCCACCTCTCTCCAAAGTAAGAGGGTGCTCTTGTACTTTCGAATCATGTCGTTGTACGCCAGTCTTATTAATTACTTTGAAATATGTGTAAGAATAAACGCAACAAGAGACAAAATATTCCTCATACGATCGATAGGCAAAATAATTCCAGGTATCTTCATTGTTATGTGATACCTGACCCCTTTAGCAGTCTCAAGTGACCTATGATATTAATCACAATATTAATTTAATCGTCGATTCATTCTCTGACAAACTTTCTAACCTTGATTTCCGCTTTCTCTACAATATTAATAAAGATTCAACTTCCAAATTTCTCAAGACATGATATAATTTGGTATATGCTCTTGAACTTACTGTAACATGTGTTAGTAAATTAATCTCTTATAGGAATTCCTTTCTTCAGCAGTAATCCTTTAGAGCTATTTGTGACAATACGATAAGATATGATATTCGTACATACCTGAATGTATCTGGATGGATTTCCACCAACTGGTTAAACGCCAGATCTAGTTCATTGAGGACAATGAGGTACTCGAAGGCCCGTGGCGGTATGGTAGATAAACCATTGCCCTGGAAAAAGAGTTTCTTGAGCAGCTCAAGACCCTTAAAAGCCTTAGAGTTAATAGTTCTGATGACGTTATGCGCAAGGCGCAGTTCCTGAAGATGTTTTAGTCCTTTGAAAGCTTCACCCTCAAGGGAAGTGAGAGAGTTGTAGGACAAGTCGAGATGTACAAGCTGAGGAGGTAGAGCCTCTAGTGAAGAGATACCATTATGTCGCAGTTCCAGGTACAAGATGTTCCCCGGAATATCATCTGGAATCTTGGTTAAACTCGCATTGAAGCAAGCTCCTGCATTCTTACCCCATGAGCATGCAGCAGCCCTGGTTTCTGGAAGTAATACTAGCAGCAGAAGTAGAGCTGCAGAAGCCCACCGGAAACAGTCTTTCCTCCGGGGTAACCTGCACAATAAGAACATGACTTTTGTGTTACGTATCGATAAAAATATCTCACCATTAGACAGACTTTTTCTTCGAAATAAAATTGATTAAAATGGTACGTTCAACATCCTAATAGTAGATTTTATAAGAAATGTAATACTCTAGGCATACATCATTGTAGACTTTAAGTGGCATATTTGTATTTTCTCGGTCTTCCACTTTTAGCAGTTCTATGGAATATATGTGGGTGTGTGGGTGCGCGCGCGCGCTCGCGCGCGCGCGAGTGCATGAATAGGTGTTTCAAGGAGAATACCTTTTCTTGCTATAAACGTGGTAGAGGAAGAAAAAGGGAACCCCATTATTGATTTGGTTATACCTCGAAAACCAAATTATTGTACCCAACGCTACTATAAAATTCTTGGCAATTACTCACTACCAACTTTCTTGGAAAGAAACCACATTTTGAAAACGTTCTTACGAAACTAAACAGCGGCATCAATGTAGTTGGTAATGGCAGATTTTTAGTTTGACTTCAGTTGTCATCTGTTGTAAAAAAGTTGAAGTGACAATAGATTCTTTATTCCATCACGAAAATGTTATTTAATTGATGTAACAAGAGTTTTGAGCTTTAGAGAAAGTCATGTGAGTGCAGCACGTGACTTTCTCTACTCATGTACTAACCATTCTCACCAACTCTTATTCCTTTATCTTCTTCGTGTTAGTTGAGATAAACATTTGTACAAATTATCTTATTGGTTATTTCCTTGTAGGTGCAAGGGGAATGTTAGAATACAGTAGGCTTTGTGTGATAGTCAAATCTTTTAAAGCTTTGAAATTCCGTTCTCTTTGTACACTTAACATACAAAAAATGAATAGGGAACTTAGTTCTGTTGAATAGAATATCGCCAGCCAGATCGAGTTATCCATGTCGGAGATACCCCTTGTTATATGTGCGAGTTTTGGAGAACTTGTACTTTCGTCAAATCCAACATCGTGGTTCATTTTTCTTATATGTTAACCGTGCAAAGACAAAGGAATCTCAAAGCTTTAAAAGATTTGACTATCGCTCAAAGCCTACTGTATTCTAATATTCCCCTTGTACCTACAAGGAAATAAGCAATAAGATAATTTGTACAAATGTTTATGTCAAGTAACATGAAAGAGATAGAGGAATAAGAGTTTATAAGAGTGGTTAGCACACGAGTAGAGAAAGTCATGTGAGCTCAAAACAACAGATTTTTCTGCGTAGAATTTCACTCTTTGACTGCGACAGCTATAGTAATGTGTCAACCATAATACTGAAAAGCTTCAGTTACTGTACAGTTCCTGATTAGGTCAAAAATAGTAATGTTATGATGATCCAACTAAACTCACGAAAATTACATGTTTGCATGCAAGAAAATGAACATTGAAGTATCAGTTTATTAAGTTCTTCTTAGGTTTAAATGTTATTTCAAAGTAGAAATGAAACCCTAATAAAAACTTTGGTTTTAGGGCTTCCTTAAACAAAGAATAACTATGGATGCGAAAATCAATGGCATTTCCATACTAAAATGAGAATTGGAAATGTATATTTATGAAATGACGCTCTTAAAATATAAATGTAAGGCCATTCGTTATGATTTTTCTCTGAAACACGATTATGTTCTAAAAGAGCGAATATAATCCTAAAACTAAGAAAGAGAGAGGATCTACTGGGATCTACTCACATGCTGAGTTCCAGATGAACTACGATGAAACAGGCGTCAGCTTTCATCAAATTTCCCATGACCTTTTACCGATAAGCAGCTAAACAAAATAGTTTCCTCAGGCTTCCCCTTACTCCTTTTGTTATTACTTTCTCTACTGATAAGTATATATTTTGAAACCCACTGTGTGTGCGTATGTGTGTGCCTGCGTGTGTGTGTCGGTCTGTCAGTCTGTGGACAGCGTAACGCCAGAACGAAAAGTCAATTAAAAACCAAAGTTTGTATTTAAGTTTAATGTCTTTCGAGGATGAGACACGAAGATTTTGAAGAAAATTGCTTCACCCTAAACTACCCTTTGCAGGGACAATTTTTCGAAAATATTGATTTTCTGGAAAATGGCCCTAACAATTTTGATTAAAATGCCATAAATTTAAGATATTATTATGACAAATGAAATGTATATTTTGAAGTTTCTGGCTATAGCCTATGTAGTCCTGCTTACTCTGGGTGACTTTTGAATAATTCGTAAACCGTAGGAGATAGACCAAATCTTACTATACAAAAATGCATATCTCGCTAAAACACACAATTTATATCCAAATATATTTTTTGGGTAGAGTGAACCATTTCAGAGATACTCCTTGTTATTTGTGTCAATTTCGAAAAACACTTTCGTGAAATGGAACATCGTTGTTCATTTTTTATGTTAAGCGTGCAAAGATCTCAAAGCTTAAATATTTTACTCGCTCAAAGCCTACTGTATTCTAATATTCCCCTTGCGCCTACGAGGAAATAAACAATACGATAATTTGTAGAAATGTTTATCTCAACTAACACGAAGAAGATATAGGAATAAGAGTTTGTAAGAATGGTTAGTACAAGAGAAGAGAAAGTCATGTGAGTGCAGTACATCAGATTTTTCCTCTACGTACCTAAATAATTGGTTTTCCTAGAGGCATGCAGATTCATGGAGAGAAGAGAAAGGTAGCTATATGCAATCCCTCAATATCCCACATTCAAATCAGTAGACCTACTGGCATGTAAAAAAAGGTCCTGTGGGACGAAATTCCGATACACCGGTAGCGTACACAGCGTCGTTAATAAACAGAATATTAAATAAGCTGTCCCCATAGCTTAGTCGGTGGAGCACCTGCCTGCTGTGTAAGTGGTCTTAGTTTGATTCCCGGCTGGGATGGTGGGAATTTTTCTTACGCTATGATTATCCCTAGAATCTGGACGTATGAATGGGAGTGTGAATTTAATGTAATAAATTAAAACAAAAAACCAAAATATTAAAAACCCGAAGTTCAAAACCACCGCTAAGCGACTGAACACCATTGCTCTTGAGCAATTGTTTCAAGAGGTTAAAAGCCGCTGATATGACCTTCGATGTTAAAGGCGGCACACAAATGGAATGATTAAATATTAATGGATTTCTCCAAATTATAGGGTAGTGTTATCAGTGTCCGAACTAGTTTACCACCTACGATGCAACCCTGAAACACTGGTCTCAGCGCAAACGGGCATTTCATGTTCGATCTGTGACAGCGAACGGTGCCGACACCGCGTGCATCGTACCTTTAGAAGGGTGTGGTTGAGTTGTGCACATTCATAAACGAAGGAAGGACTCTGTCGTTGACTGATCAGGAATATGAAGTTGTGAAGCTATCTCTCATTTTGTGTATGATTTATAGAATTACTTAAAACAGTGAAACTGACAGTTGCCATCGAAATAATTGGTCAGAAGTAACATAACCTAGAAAGTGAAATCAAAGTGTTATCGTCCCACTTAATTTCTAATTAATTTTACTGTGTTCCTTTCTTCACACGTCAGAAGTGAACGCTTGTAGGTTATAAACAATAGCACTAGTTTCTCTAGCCACTCTTGCTTATTTTTATACAGTCAGTTTCTACAAATTATTCCTAAAAAGCTTGTTCTTCTGCTTAGTTTAACCCAATCTACATACCCATTTTTCAAAAACATACGCATGCGCTTTGTAAAATGTGTGCGCTTAAACAATTATAATGGCCAAGTAAGTTTTTGCTCCCGAAACGTCACAATAATATTAATTACAACATATTAAAGCAGGTTTGGAAGAAATTGATCACTGGGTGCTAAGTAAATAATTACATTGTAAAGTTGCCTGCAAAATAGGTCAGACACTTTAGCGAATATTGGGTTGTTATCAGATATATTACATTTAAGCAATTAATATTATCGCAATGGAGGTTAAAGATAAAAGATAAGTAAACTTGCCTGGGAATAATGCCGAAAGTATCACGCAGCAGAAATGTAATACGAAAAGAAAAAAAAAAAAAAAATCAGTGCAACCTTCGACAATCTTATTACGTTTACACATTCCTCTACTTCCCAACCACGGAAAATTTTCTTTCTAAGTTCAATTATATCAACTTTCCTTCTGTTAAATAATATTGATGGAATGTTTCGTCTTGAACTCTCAATTGTTGTTGTTATTGTTATTGTTATTCTTATTGTTGTTGGTATTATTATTATTATTATTATTATTATTATTATTATTATTATTATTATTATTATTATTATTATTATTATTATTATTATTCTTATTATTATTATTATTATCATCATCATCATCATCATCATCATCATCATCATCATCATCATCATCATCATCATCATCATCATCATCATCATCATCATCATCATTATTATTATTATTATTATTATTATTATTATTATTATTATTATTATTATTATTCGAGATAGCAGTAATGGTTGTAGTATTATACAGAACTTACCTTTTAATATATCGGGTGGAGAGGTGACGATGCTATTATCCTAAAGATCTAGAAGAGGTACACGTTCCAAATTCTGGAAGGCCCCAACTACAAGGTCCTTGGTCTCGTTATTCTGGAGGCTGAGGTGATACAAACATGGCAGATCAGTCATCCTTTTGCAACTTCTGGATATGGTTGTGGCTCAGGTCCAGGAGTATCTGCTCATACAGGCATCTGAAAATGCTTACTATAATAGTGCCCAAAAGTTAAGCATAATTCAATATTTTGTTACCTAACCAACAATTAAGCATAATGCAATATTTTATCAATGCATCGCGCATCATCTGTAATGCAACAGGGTAAACAATAGCAGTTTTGGCCTCGAGGCACATTCTTACACAAGGAAAACATCTGACAATCATCTCCACAATAACAGTGATGGTATGAGCGGCTAATATGGGGTGTGGTGACCGCTTATGGCTAAACAGGCCTCGCAGCGCATGGTATGCTATGGTGTTTCAAGAGTTCTGCAGGCAGCTGTCCCCATTGCTCACGAAGAGCATTATAAAGGTCTGGAAGAATCATTGGTGGACGTTGACAAATACTTTTTACAGTATTATTCCCAAACTTCTAAGCTCACATGGTTAGAAAAACACCGTAATATATCATTAAAAATTAATAAACCTTTTATGTATCTACAGTTTCAATATATATTCTACTCTTGAATCAAACTAATACCACCACTTCGTGATGTAGAATAAAAAATAGTACATAGCCTCAAGAAAGTTCTATCAACAGCCCATGTTTTCATAACTTTAAGTTAATGAAAAGATAACTAAGAGCTATAAGCATAAGAAGTTTTCTTTTTTAACTGTCCCATTTATATCCCGCCTTTAACTCTAGAGGCCATATCGGCGGCCTTGCCTATTGCCAAATGGTGTTACTCGTTTAACAATGAGTTTTTCGGTCTTTGGGGTTTTTATTCGTTGAATTCACACACACACACACACACACACACACACACACACACACACACACACACACACACACACACACACACACACACACACACACACACACACACACACACACACACACCAATTCATACTTCCAGACTCAGGCAAAGATAAGGAATAATCTTGGCTGGAGAAAAATTCCTACCGGGAATCGAACCCGGAACCCCTAGCTCAGCAGGCAGGTGCTCTACCAACTGCGGCACGGGGCCAGCCTCATAAGAAGTTGTTTGGTAAATAATTGAATTTCTTTAGCATATAGATTACAGTTCATTGTTTTAGAGGTTTGCAAGTGTATCACAGAAGTATTACAGAATGGAGAAAACAACTTAATTATTGCACTACATTTTTGGACGATTCCGTATTTTAAAAGTATTACGCCTAAAATAGTAATAACAATCTTTATCGGAACAGCTGAGTAATGAAAGGATACCGCTAACAAGATAGACGACCATACATTGAAGACAGGGATTTTGTTTACAATAAAGTCAAATAACGAGTGTGTGTACCTGAGGAAACGGGATGGTTTTGGCTCAGGCATCGTTCAGTAAGAGCACTTCGGTAGGATGGAGGATAGGTTTTTTCAGTCGCTCAAGACCCTTCAAAACCTTGGCGTGAACGGATATCATGACGTTGTGTTGCAAGGTAATCATATAAAATAGTATCTGTGTATCACATCCTACATTGGTATAAACCTTCTGTTACAGTCTAAGATATATTCTTACACAATCATGCGCATAATTAATAATAAATTAGGTAGGGAATGCAGCCTATGTCGAAACGTTTATTATAAAGGTTATTGCTGATTCTGATGAACTACAAATCTCGGCAATCCAATAAGTCCTCTAACCCTTTATAGGACAAAACTAAAAATTTCTTAAATATTCATATTTTTATATCCATAGCAATACAGAAGGTACATGAATCAATATAATTATTGTAAACCTGAAATATATTTTATTGTTGAGTATAAAAAGGTACAAAATATAGTGGTAGTTATAGCTACCACCATCTGTTCCTGCTGATTCAAAACCTTTAGTGGATAGTGGTCACCATTTCTACCACCTCGTGGCTTGAGCTACATAAACACATTCACAGGTTTCATTATTCTTTCTTTGGTACATAATAGTGCTTAAACAAAGCTGGAACAATATCAGAGCTGTCTGTTGACACATCAAATTGCTCTCCGTTATCAAAAATTTTACGAGCCGTACGACGTCCCAACACAGCTTGGTGTAGTGATTGGTAATGCGTCATCTGCATCGGAATCGCCTTCAAAATTAGAATTCATAGCCTGATCGTCGCCAATTGAGCTCAAAAAATGAAAGAGCTCTTCTTCATTCATAGATTCAAGTTGTTTATATGATATTCTTTCATCCATGCTGGAATAATAAAAAAAAAATTGATTTTGAGGTTATGGCTGTCCGTTACCGCGTAAAATAGTAACTAAAATAACTCGAAAGTCAGATCAAAACATAGTACTATGATTGTCAGTATTGGCTAATATCTAAAATTAACTGAAAAATATCCCTGATGTTTCCAAATTATAAACTTTGTATACAACTTCACTAAAAGTGACGGGCATATCTTATACGGAAAGATAAGCATGCACAATTTATTCAGTATTCTTTGGCTCTTTTTGACTGCATTCAAATAAATAGTATTGTAAATTGCACAAAAATACTTTATATGTGAAAATATATATGATACATACCTTCAGTGAAACTAATTTCAACGTAAAACAGCGAAAAATGTGCTGCAAAACCATTTATTCTGAATAAAGGCGAGAAAGATGGCTGTCCTGTGGATGGTGGTAGGAAGGAATGTACAGGGCTGTCAACAATGTCATAATGCAGGTGGTGTTGCAAGTGACCACTATCCATTTAGCAACACCAAAGCTGTTGTTAAGGGTCAGATTCTTTATATTCCGGTGCTTATTTACCACCTTATGCTATGTGGTATGTATACTTACCACTATCCTATAAAGGGCTAAATAAGCATCATACATTCGACAAAAGTACACGTCCAGAAGATGAACGTAAAAGCCCGTCTCTGGCAGTGTGTACGTCCATCATTCATTGTGTCGTGAAAAAGAATTTCATCTTAGTAGTCATGCATGAGCTTAATAGTATGAATGTATTTAGTTATCTCAAACAAGTACATACTTACAGATATACACATACAATAGATTTAGACATCTAACACAACTAAAACCCAACTCAGATATCTTAAACGTGGCGTGTATGGTTGGAACGAAGACACTAAACAATAAGAGAACGTAAGCTTTTACGGTCGGAGTCAATGTAACTGGAAGTTATTTCTGAGTTGTTATGCCGTGGTCTATTGGAGGTAGATGTTCCACTACTGCGGCGGCCGACAGTTCCATGTCAGTAGATTTACTGGCATGTAAAATAACTCTTGCGGGACAAAATTCCAGCACACCGGCGACGCTGATGTGATCCTGGTAATTGACAGCATCGTTAAACAACAAAATAATAATATAATGCCGTGCGCATGACTATACCACATTTTTCGAACAAGTCAATGAATGTTGACCACAGCTTTCCGTTATTTGATATATCATGGATGTAGTAAAGATTACAAGCATAACCTATGACGCCATTTCATTATGCCAACTCAAATATTCGAAGTTACTTTCACGTAAATAAATCAACAGTTCTTAAATTCAATAGGAGCAACCTTTCTCGACAATCCAATTCAGTAACAATAAGTAAACACACATTATTTAGCCCTTCCCACCCCTTCACAGTTGGTTACCCCTAAAAATAATAGACTTGGATTTCGAAACAACACTCTCTAAAGTTTACATTTCCCATCGACGGACGCATCTGTCAGGTCTTAGAAGAAAGAAAACGCAGGAGCGAGGACGTCGGGATATTCCTCAAGAGTATGCTTCATTAAACATAATAAAAACATTGCTTATTCAATGATTGTGTAGAACAATCTGTTGGGAACACATCATTTGGTGGAAAGCATTGTTGTTTAAAGGAATTTACTCTGAAACATATTCTTCTCCAGTGAAACTTACCAACTTACCTCATATTGTGCTGTTATTCAAGTGATTAGTGGCTGCTAATTCTCCTTCACCTCACACACCCTGAGAGATACCAAAATATTTAATATATAAAACATAGTGAAGCACCTCTAACCAAATTACTTCCGCTTTGCTAGTGCTACCAACATAAATCCAGCATTAAAAAGGCTGAATCATCGCTAGGCGAGAAAATATACAACACATTGTATCCCATTTCTGTTGTGGGGGATTCTGTGGCTACTCAATTCGCATTCCACCTCATCCATCCGTCACAGAGGACCCTACAAATTTAAAACATATGAAGGTGAGATATAGTGTTATCTACTCATTCCAATTTTGAACAGGTTTACACGTAGATGAATGAACACCAGACGCTGATCCAGGGAAGGGGGGTGCCAGGACCCCCCCCCCCCTGTCATATCATACTTTATTGCTATAAATGCTATGTGTGTTACCTCATCATCACGCAAAATGGACAAACCGATTCCTATGAAAATTGGTATAAGTATGTACTACCTTTAAACATTGTTTCTTTCAGTTAAATATTTAGCTAGTCATGTTTTAGCATGAATTTAATTATTAAGAAGTGGTAGTGGACCGGAACCAGGCCCCCCTATCGAATATTTCTAGATCCGCGCCTGATGAACACCATTGCTCTTTTATACATTGAAGGTGTATCTAAATTGAAATGTAGTTTAATAATTAATATATATTTAAAAATTTACTGTATTAGCAATTTAAATCTGAATGGGGATTGTTATAAACTTCGAAACTGAAACTGACACTGCTAAAAAGAACCACTTTAATAATTTCCTAGAAAAAAATGGATTATAGAACAGATAGTAGTAAAGCCCATAAGTTCATAAAAATGTGAAGGATAGGAAAGAAGAAAAGTAGCTATACCTATCATGTACAACAATAAAATATTAACTGACATACATGCTGCGGCTTCCATGGCCGACGTTAATCCAATATATGGAAGATTTCAGGCTTGTAGGCCGTGGTCCAGTCAATGAATGTTCTGACATTTCGCCCAAGACTGACAACAAGCTATGAGACATTCCCTGAAGATGCCCAAGGCAATGCTCAGCACAACTTTTTAATATATATATATATATATATATATATATATATATATATATATATATCAACGATGATCTGGCACAAGGACAAGAATTGGGCGTATTGTGTGCACTATTTGACTTAGTAATGACTTAGTAATGTGAACTTCAAAACCAAAAAAATAAAAATACAGAACTGCATAAAAACCATGCAACAATCCTTAACCAACCTACAAATTAATGTGGACCAAAGAAGATTTAATGACTGTTGGTACAACAAAATCAAACTTCTAAATCTTTTCGCTAAGGAAAAAGCTATCAAAAATAAATTTTGAGGGTCAACAGTCACCAGAAACAAAGGAAGCAAAATATTTGGGAATTATACTTGATACCAAACTTACATGGACCAAACAAATAGAAAATGTAATACAAAGAGCAGAGAGGCACCTTTCACTGTTAAAACATCTAACAGGACTGAAGTGCAGATGTTCCAGAGCAACTCTTAACACAACATACAATGTAGGTATATACAAAACCATTATTTTCTTACTGCAACGAAGTTCTTGTAATAGTAAATACAACAAATTTCAAATCTAATAAAGCCAAAGTCTAAGACTAATTATAAGTGCTAACAAAACCACACCAATACCACCTATGGAAATACTAACCAACCAATACCTCGTTGAATATGAAATGTGAGAAACAGCTCTTATTCAACACGAAAAGTTGATCAGACTCTCATATAAGACACAGAATGCATTAAACTTTAGTGACTAAAGACACAGGAGAGGTTTCTTTCCAAAATTCAAGACATCGAGAATGTAGATCTTCCTAATTCAGTAATACAAAATCAATCCGACACAAACATTAGACATCACATATTATTTACACTTGAAAGAAAAATTAAGAAAAGTGATACTAAAACTAATGTGCTAAAATTATTGGAATTAGAGACAATCTATACTAGATTTCCAGAACATGAATGGCTCCATATTTATACTGATGGATCACAGATATCAAACCAAGATGGAGCAGGGACTGGAGTTACCTGCCACCTCTTTTCCTATTACAAATCTTTAGGTTATGAACTACAAACTTCAATGGAGAAATTGAAGCAATTCGAATGGCCCGACAAAATATTTTGTATAGAATTTCACATTTTCATCAAGCATTTATTCTCTTAGATTCCAGAGTGGCAATTATAGCAATAATTACTTCCTAGTTGACACAAAAAATATAGAATGGTTGGAAAATCCTTCCCCACCTAACAGCACTTCAGAAATACCTAGTCTTTTCATGAATACCAGCTCATTGTGGACTGAGTGGTAATGACAAAGCTGATTTTCTTGCAAAAAAAAGGATACCAGCAGTGTACAGAAATCTACAGTTAATCTACCACTTTATGCAGCTAAAAGGTTAGTCACCTCTGAATCAAAAAAATTATTGTAAAATATTACTTTGAAAATCAAAAAACAAAAGATGGGTACAACCAAACATTCAAACCATAATTCCTGAGTATCCTCGAAAAACGGGAGTTGCAGCATTCAGGTTGATTACAGGGCATGATTATCTGGCAAAACATTTAAACAGAATTGGGATATTTTCTTCACCACTCTGTCCTCTATGTGATCTGCAAGAGGAAATGGACAAAGACCACCTACAAATATGCCCAGCCACTTCTAGCACCCCATCCATCAGTAAAAAATATTGGCGAGCAAGAGGACTAACGACTTCATTGTCAGAAATGCAGCATTGGCCATCAACATATTTATTAACTGCCAGTTAATATGATTTAAGAATAACATTACAAATGCTATTTACAAAGCTGGTAATCTTATTCACATTTACGTGACCTTACATTTACTATTCGTTCAATTTCTTTTATATTGTTGCTGGAGTTGCTGAAGAATTTGTCTCTCTTGAGTATACAAGAATTAGTGTAATTTGGGGAAAACTTGTAAATGTCTCATAAGAACTGTAGATGACAATGATATCCCAATTACAAAAGAAATTGTTCAAAGTATAGTCTTAACCAGTGGCGGCTGGTGAACAAAATAAGGTGTGTACTACAGTACCGCACAATGATTACACATTTTATATAATTAGTCTTACCTAATGGCAAAATATAAAGTCCATATGGCGCTCCTTTCGGCTGCAGAACTTATCGATCACCCTGGTATTAAACCCCTCCATGTTAGAAGCGATGCTTTTCTTCATGGACAGCATTGCCTGAGCAGTAAGACGATCCTGTGACGTAGTGTTTCTTAAGAACGTTTTTACGCGTTTTAAGCATGAAAAGCATCTTTCTGGCTCAGAAGTGGTCATTGGCGTTGTGATCAAAATTTTTAGTAAAGTTATAGCTTCAGAAAATGAATCTTGCAGACTGTTAGAAATTATGAATTGCAACAGTTGCACAGTCCCGTCAATGTTTCTAAAGTCAGGTATTGCATACAGAACGCTAAGTTGTGTCTTTAGCATTTTCTTGTTCAGTGTTGTGTACGTAGTCACAGCAGTTTGAAGTTCATCCTCAGGAAACTGACTTAAAAAGCTGCCAAAGAATTTAGAGTTTAACAGCTTTGCTGCATCGAGATGACTAAGCGACTGAAAACGACATCTAGCTTCCTCGATAATGCGGTCACACACTTCTTTGGCTTCTATTTTTAGACATGCTACCTTCTGGCGTTTGCTCATTGATTCAGATGGAATCACAAATATATCATCGGCTGCCTCTCGAATGTCACAGATGCACTGAATGACTGAAGACACAGCATTTTGTACTTTAACAGCCTCAGTTGAACTTGATTGCAGCTGATTATTAAGTACATCAACATGAGAGGCATTACTCGGTGAAAGAATTTCAACCATGAAAGGAATTTGCTGTCTTCTAAATAACGCCGAAGCCCATTTTCTTCCAGACAAGTCTTATCATGGGCAGAATTTTCCAACTCCGGAAAGCACTGCAGCAATTCTTCCTGATTTTCATAAATGACAGTTCTGGATCTAAAATTCCACCTAGTTGCAGAACCACCAGGAACTCTTCTAGCCACCGCAGAATCCAGAGCTGCCAAGCGCTGTGGGGATCTCGACAAAAAGGCAGGAAAAGCAGAGAGATTAAGAAAAAATATTCTGGCAGACTTATTCTGCGAAGCTGCATGTTCCATCACTAAGTTCAGTTGATGTGCATAGCAGTGAATATACTGCGCATTTGGAAACTGAGATTGTACTTTGGCTTGTACTCCACCAACTGCACCACTCATTACTGAAGCTCCATCGTAAGTTTGGGCAATAAGTTTATGACGTTTATCTCTGAATAGTTCATTAAGCACTTTTAATATGCTTTCAGAAATTGCTTCTGCGTTTTGTCCCTCTGATTGCAAAAAAACCCAAAGTATCTCATATGGAACACCCTTTTTCTCATATCTAAATACTAATACAAGCTGGGTCTGATGCGAAACATCTGTGGTTTCATCTGCCATAACAGCCACAAAATCAGCTTCTTGCATTTCCTCCAGAATCACCTCACGACAGACTTCTAACATACAATCCAAGAGTTCGTTTTGGATGGTTTTAGAGGTCCCTTTGAATATATGGTTTGAGTCCATGTGTTCCTTCACAGCACTATCAATGTTACTTACTAAATCTATAAGTCCTAAAAACATGCCAGGATTTTCAGAAGATTCAGTCTCATTATGACCTCTCAAAGCAAGCTCAAATGCACCACAAAACTTTATACAGTTAATTATGCGGGACAACACATGCCTGTTTTTCTCTACTTGTAGATTATGCTTCAGCTTCGCCTCTTGATAAGCACGGCTTAACTGAGTCACAATATTTGTACTACCTAAAGCACTTAAATCTAGTACATTGTTTAAATGTTTTACATTTTGTTTGTGTTTGTTAATAAGAACATTAATATGCCCTAGGTCTGTCACTCCCGTCGTACTCCATGAATCACTGTTCCCAAAAAGCAAGCATGGAAAACAGAAAAGAGCACTTCTTTCCTGACATCCACATATCCATGCATGCTCATAAATTTTGAGGTTAAATCGCCTGGTGTAAGAATTATTTCTCCCTCCTTTTGCAGGTTGCGTGATGTTTAGATTTGGTGTTTGCCTCCCTAACTGCTTCACTTGAACTTTTTCTTCTAGAGTCCTCCTAGAGAAAGGATAATTTATTAGGCTGTCCACAAAATTCACTTTAGCGTACACAACACAGATATTGCTCAGCACACGAAACTGACATTCATAACCTGAGTTTATGGAGTATTTTGCGGTTATTTGTTGCTGTCAAAAATAAGTAGTGCCAACAGAAATTGCTCCACATGTCCAACTTCAGAGAGTTTTATTCTCTCTGTTGCGTGCAAGGTCTATCACCGGCAATAGATAGTTGTCTCAACACCACATAGATGGCAGGAGTTGCATTACAGCAAGCAAATTTGTTAGATGTCATTGCAATCCTGCTATCTAGCGACTTTGTACAGAAGCAGCATGAATTCACGTGCTCCACTTCATGGGAGCACAACACTAGGTAAATTCAACCAATAGGAGAGCAGATTTCAAAATCGTACACCTATGTTTCGCATGCGTGGATTGGTCTACATTCCCTACAAAGGACTGAAGAATTTTGTAGCACCCAACGCATCACCTATCTCGTGTATGTGAGGCGTGCATCATCTTCGCACACAATGAGTAAAGAACACTAGCGCGCGGCATATAAAGTAGTGAAAGTGAAAGAAAATGTGCAGTAATAATTGAGTATATGTTTAACACAAAGAAGAAGCTATTTGCTGCAAAATAATCATTGTGCTGTAGCACTGTAGCACATATTGACGAGCCGCGCCTGGTCTTAACAATGCTTTGCTCCTAAAGCATTTTAAAAATTTTGAATTACATTGATTCACATAGCAATAACAGAATAACAGAACTTTTCAGACTGTTTGGTACACTTCAAATAAAACTGAAATATTTCTATAGCTCTTTAGAGACTTATCATATTGAAATTTAAAACCAAAGCTTTTCAGAAAAACATGTATAGTAACCTCTATCAGTGTAGCATGTTCCACATAATTTAATAGTAAACAAGGTATTTAAATTTTGGACTTCATACCCAGTAAACCACAGTATGGCAATTAATTTGCTAAGAATGAAACCTACCATGTGTCTTATCACAAACATCGAAAAGGCATTGTGGGGCTCTGCATTAGATTCGAAGCATGGAACTAGAAAATATAAACAACACTCATCGCTATTCTAGTAGATAAGTGTAGTATTCGGACGTAACACAGCCATTCGAGGTCACCATGATCATTTTAATATTCATTCAGGCTACCAGTATGGAGCTTGAGTTACTTTCATCATTAGTGTTCGTAAGACTGTACTGGTTAATTAGCATGCATCATTAAGCTAAGATGGTTGAACAACTGTGTAATAGAATTACTAAATAGTGGGAGTAATATAATGATGTAAATAGGACTATAGCTACTGTAATTTTGGTTTACTAAGCCCGCCAGAGCCTTTTGCTCTTCTTCAGATAACTTCGCAGTAATTTCATTCACCCACCACGGAGAAATCTGTAGATGACAAACCTGTCTGATAGGGGTAAATTACAATTTTTTCTTTTAAATACTGAGCAAATCAGAAATCGGGTACATAAGAAAGCATGTTTCTTGTCCAAGACAAGTAAATAAAGATACTGACAGGAGATGGAAAAATGGAGATAATTATGATGTCTGGTAAAATATTACTCTCTCGTTGAAATAATCTAAATGTATCCTAAATTGAAGAGTGGATACAACTTGTGTGTAATATAACAGAAAGATTAAGAAATCTGAAAGATCCCAGAGCTCCTTTGCATATACACTTTCTCATATGCTCAACTGTGTTGACGTTGAAGGTAAAAGTACTGAAGATATCCACATTGTTGGTGGTCAGGATGTACTGCACATAGACTGAATTTTTCTCATCTAAAGGTCTTGCAAAGTTCTAACGTTAATATGAGGAGGAATACAAGTCACAAAGCATAAGAAAATAGTAGGCAGCAAAAAACTAATAATCTTTATTAACTGAAACAATGGTACACTCTCAAGCCAGTATGAAAAGCAGGTAGAGACCTGTTTCTACAAGCGTTGACAGAACTCCGTACTGTAACACGTCCTGATCAGTACCTATATGTGTTTTACCATCACAAGCCAGATATTCTGTGATCTTCCAGTCCTCCTTGAACTCTACTCCACATTGCACTTCATCCATGTCGGTGTATTCCTTCCTTGCCCATAACAGCACCTCCCGAAGAGCGCAGTCACATTTCAGGGGGTTTCCTTGCAGATACAGCTCCTCTAACTTCTTCAGCTCTTGGATTACCTCCACATCCAGTGTGTGAATAGCGTTGTGCCCGAGATTCAGAGTTTCCAGATAGCTGTTGTTTTCGAACACTCCTACAGGTATCTCCTTTATCCCACAGTACGAGATATCTAGAAGATATAGATCAGCCATATCGTCGAAGAGGTGGGTGGGTAATTCTGAGGGCAAGGGATTTCCAGAAATGTTGAACTCTTCAACGTTGTCCAAACCCGCGATACGGTCTGTGAAGCGGATTCTGTTGCCTTGTAGTTCGAGCTTTCTTAAATGGCCAGTGAGCTGTAATGCACTGGCATCGAACTGAGTTAGGCGGTTGTTGCTGAGATTCAGTCGCTTGAGTTTGGTTAAGTCTCTGAATATTCCATCTGGAAGACTCTGCAACTGGTTGTGATCTAGGTAAAGCTTGTACAGAAGTTTGCCCAGACTCCTGTAACATTGCAAGTTACACATCTGATTCTATGAAAACATTTTTCCGCTAAGCATGTGGGCATAGAAACTTATAAGAGGGTACTAAAGTCAACTGGAATTTGGAAAATTGGTTTAGAATGTCTTTCAAACTACTTCAAGAGCTAAAATTGCCGATTTCTGCAACTGGGTTTTAGCGTTTTCAAGGGTAGGGTAAATCTTTCAATCTCAAACTCTAGCATTTAAGAGTATTACATTATTATTCTTGAGGTAGCACTTAAAGACCGCACAATAGGTAAGAAATTTTGTACCACCGCTGTTTATGAGGTCAGAGATACACACAACGCGAGGTTTACCTTCTCACTTCCCCTTTGAGACAAAGGGTTTGCTGAACCAATAATGACGTGATTCATTCAAACTGACTGGCAATTAAGGCTGAATAAATCAACAGACCCGATATAAACTCAAATACTCAACTTACTTTTCAGCATTCGTATGTCACAACAGCACAACAACAAAAACAACAACAACAACAACAATAATAATAATAATAATAATAATAATAATAATAATAATAATAATAATAATAATAATAATAATATTAAATAATAATATTAAATAATAATAATAACAACAACAACAACAACAACAATAATAATAATAATAATAATAATAATAATAATAATAATAATAATAATAATGATGATGATGATGATGATGATGATGATGATGATGATGATGATGATAATAATAATAATAATAATAATAATAATAATAATAATAATAATAATAATAATAATAATAATAATAATAATAATAATAATAATAATAATAATAATAATAATAATAATAATAATAATAACAACAACATAACTTAAAGGGAATGATTGTTGGTTTTTCACCTCGTTGAGAATACACTCTCTACATTACATATTTTACATGTAAATTACGCTTAAAATCTAAAATAAGAAATTAAAAACTAAAAGCTTCACTTATCTTTAGATTGTGTTGTTTTACTGTATAACTCCAATTTTCCTTTATTTTATGCTTAAAATATGCGTAACTTACTGACACAGCATGCTTATAGTTTTCAAAAGTCTAACACATTTTAGTAAAGTGAATTGAAGTTTTGGACTATTAACCATGCATATACTTTAACAACTTTTTTGTGTTGAAAACAGAATGAATGTTCAGCTTACTTGAATGCCTGAGGACCAAGCTCCCGGATATTGTTGTGACTCAAATACAGCTCTGTCATCTGAACTCCTCCGAGGAAGGTCTCATCCGGTATTACCTCAATCTGATTGTTGGAGAGGTCCACTTTGTGAATCTTCTGGAGGTTTGAGAAAGAACCGGGCTCCACTACCTTGATCTGGTTGTTCTTCATATCGATTCTGAAGAGATGGTCGGCGCCTTTGAATGCATTGACACTCAACTTCTCCAAAGATCCATCACTCAGATCGAGACTCCGTAAAGTCTCCAAACCTTCAAATGTTCCTGGCTCTAATGTCTTCAGTTTGTGTTGTGCAAGTGACAGGGTTATTAGAAACCTCAAACCTAGGAAGAGAAATTATTTTTATCTGAGAAGCTGAACATCAATTAGGCATACCTTAAATCTCCAACTGTGCACCAGGTTTACTGTGGCAAAGATATGGCAGTGTAAACATGATACTTAAACAAAATGCATGTCCCTTACAGCATGTTTAAAAAGTTATCTCTTGTACACTCTAAAAAGTAGGCTCGGCAGAGAATACCATAAACTATCAAGAGCACAAGAATAGCACAAGCATGAAAAGTGCTGAAATTTGTTACCTAACTTAACAAATTTGTACAAAAGATGGCATGCTGATGTGAGAATTATTGTGTTCAGTCTATTTTTGCTGGCTAATACTTTATTTTTCTTCAATACATCTTTTTCAAGTGCAGTGACCATTTATCTCCTCGTTCGTGCAATGATGGTAGAAAAGTGAATTTCCTGCTATCAGTGCTGAACTATATTGATTACTCTAGCTTTAGGTACACAGTTGAACCTGCTTTATACGTAAGCCAATTCTACGTAAGTTGCATTTATATGTATATTTTTGTAGGTCTCGGCAAAATGTAATTTTGAAACGTGTTAATAATACCTTATTTATACATAATTTGCAGTTATATGTATTAAATTTCAGTGAAATAAAACTGAGTTTTACATAGGTAATTATTATGAGCATATGGCATACATTATCTTAAAAGAAACTTGAGGCGTATTGTTAACAAAGACTCAATCTGAGCAGGCAGCTTTCGACACGACAATATCATAACAACAAACGAGAAGTAAACAAACATTTTTGATATCTGGTGTTTGCCTGATTACCCTCCCCTTATGTAGGGGACTCTAGGCACTTACAAGCCAGTGCCTAGAGTCAGACATCTGTCAGGGAACATACCAGACAGAGTGAACACTTGCAAGTATGAGAGTGAGGACTTACAAGCCAGTGCCTAGAGTCAGACATCTGTCAGGGAACATACCAGACAGAGTGAACACTTGCAAGTATGAGAGTGAGGACTTACAAGGCAGTACCTAGGGTCAGACATCTGTCAGGGAACATACCAGACAGAGTGAACACTTGCAAGTATGAGAGTGAGGACTTACAAGCCAGTGCCTAGAGTCAGACATCTGTCAGGGAACATACCAGACAGAGTGAACACTTGCAAGTATGAGAGTGAGGACTTACAAGGCAGTGCCTAGAGTCAGACATCTGTCAGGGAACATACCAGACAGAGTGAACACTTGCAAGTATGAGAGTGAGGACTTACAAGCCAGTGCCTAGAGTCAGACATCTGTCAGGGAACATACCAGACAGAGTGAACACTTGCAAGTATGAGAGTGAGGACTTACAAGCCAGTGCCTAGAGTCAGACATCTGTCAGGGAACATACCAGACAGAGTGAACACTTGCAAGTATGAGAGTGAGGACTTACAAGGCAGTACCTAGGGTCAGACATCTGTCAGGGAACATACCAGACAGAGTGAACACTTGCAAGTATGAGAGTGAGGACTTACAAGCCAGTGCCTAGAGTCAGACATCTGTCAGGGAACATACCAGACAGAGTGAACACTTGCAAGTATGAGAGTGAGGACTTACAAGGCAGTGCCTAGGGTCAGACATCTGTCAGGGAACATACCAGACAGAGTGAACACTTGCAAGTATGAGAGTGAGGACTTACAAGCCAGTGCCTAGAGTCAGACATCTGTCAGGGAACATACCAGACAGAGTGAACACTTGCAAGTATGAGAGTGAGGACTTACAAGCCAGTGCCTAGAGTCAGACATCTGTCAGGGAACATACCAGACAGAGTGAACACTTGCAAGTATGAGAGTGAGGACTTACAAGTCAGTGCCTAGGGTCAGACATCTGTCAGGGAACATACCAGACAGAGTGAACACTTGCAAGTATGAGAGTGAGGACTTACAAGCCAGTGCCTAGAGTCAGACATCTGTCAGGGAACATACCAGACAGAGTGAACACTTGCAAGTATGAGAGTGAGGACTTACAAGGCAGTGCCTAGAGTCAGACGTCTGTCGGGGAGCACAGGAACCTATGTACCAGACAGTGAACACCTGCAAGCATGAGAGTGAGGACTTACAAGGCAGTGCCTAGAGTCAGACGTCTGTCGGGGAGCACAGGAACCTATGTACCAGACAGAGTGAACACCTGCAAGTATGAGAGTGAGGACTTACAAGGCAGTGCCTAGAGTCAGACGTCTGTCGGGGAGCACAGGAACCTATGTACCAGACAGAGTGAACACCTGCAAGCATGAGAGTGAGGACTTACAAGCCAGTACCTAGGGTCAGACGCCTGTCGGGTAGCACAGGAACCTATGTACCAGACAGAGTGAACACCTGCAAGCATGAGAGTGAGGACTTACAAGCCAGTACCTAGGGTCAGACGCCTGTCGGGTAGCACAAGAACCTATGGACCGGACAGAGTGAACACCTGGCAGTGGATGGTCAGACAAGCACCAGGTATGAGAGTGAGGAAGAGGATGATATGAAATGCAGGCGATATCGATGATTGGAAAGGTATGATGGAGCAATTGGTAGAATGAGTGGCGGAGGAAACCGGAGAACCCGGAGAAAAACGCCCTAACGCCGCCTCGTCCACCACGAATACAACATGCGGGTCCCTGGGATCGAAGCCGGGCCGCCTCGGTGGTAGGCTCTAACCGCTCGGCCACGGTGCCGCCTCTAGCCTTAATTCAAAGGAAAATAATTTTTAAATCATGTCATTTGAAATTTCTAGTTCTGTTTAAGTTTTATACAGTTTTAAAAATGAATAACTCAAAGACCGTTCAAAAGAGGGGGAAAGAGTATATGACAGACTTACTTATTTGATGTGGAAATCTGCATGACAAATTTGCGAAGAATTACATGAAAACTGGATCGTGCGTAAAATTTTCAAAAAGTGACTATAGTGCAAAAAATTTCAAAATGAAAAATGTTTATTCTGTATTTTTAATGCACATTATATAGATATAAAACCCCGTGGAACAACAGCCCACCCGGGCAAAGGCCTACCGCCCGACCACTGCATCCCCCACCTCTGCTCACTTTAGGCGTCATGAGTGGGGTGCAGCACTGGAGGTGGGACTGCTCAGCGTCCCGGTCCCTCCCGACCGGTTGTGCGATCTTCTGGACCAGGGGCCACTACTTCTCAAACAAACAGCTCCTCAACTGGCCCCTCAGGGACCTAATGAGGCTGGGTGCCAGACCTCCGTGCGGGGAAAAAATCTCCGCGCCGGTACAGAGGATCGAACCCGGGTCCTTCGCGCAAGAGGCAGGCGCGCTACCACTGCTCTACGGAGGCAGTCTTATATAAATATAGGAATTTATAATATAAAAAGTTAAAAAGCATTTTGAATTTATGGCCCATAGGTATTTTTAAAATCATGAAAACACAAATATCAATTTTTGCGAGATTTCTAGTAAATTTCAATGGTGTATTCCCAGCTTTATGAATCCTGGGTTCATTTGAGCATCACTTCACCCATTCATTCATCGTCCGATATGTTAAACGATGTTAAACATATTTGCATTTAGGTACTCACAGGTTTCTCATATAAGATGATGCAATTATAATTATTTTTTCAGATTTATTGCCAATCGCCATATTTGCAATATACATCTTTATTAATGTTCTTGCGCTAAATCATATAGTGCGACGAAAGTTGTATTTATAAACAGAATAACACATAATATTATAATGTATTATAGTATTTTGACGTGATATAAATTCTTATGATTTAATATTTGTGAACTTCATCGATTAAAATCGATGTTTTAAAATCAGATGCCACTAATTAATGTGCTTCGCATGAATCTTAGCCATTTAGCTTAGTTGATGGGGAAGGGGTGGGGTGGGGGGAACGAATGCATCGTTACCGCTTCAAGAGGTGTTGAAAGTAAGCGCCATTTTAAATCTTTCTGCTGGATGGACAAGACCTGTTGCTTCGGAGCTCCATACGAAAGTTACAGATCGCGTATTTTATTGTTTTATCTTTGATTTTAAAGTCGAATATTGTTGTTATTAAGTGCTGATTTATTCTTATCATAATATTTATTCGTAAATCTATCTGTAACTTTATATACGATGACCTCAAGCAGACGCAGTGCCTTGCCCGCATGCTGAGAGGTATGTACCTATTGCAAATTCTTTTCGTTTACTATTACCTATATGATGTTTTCCCTCACTTTGTTTTGCATTTAAATAATAAAGCAGAACTAATAAGTTTCTTTTTAGTGATTTTCAGTTTTACGTATGATCTAAATAAAACAGTGCTTGTTTACTGATTACAATAACTATTTCTTCTATTCTTTGTTTCGCAATGTCAAATTTAAGAATTTGTTTATTCATCGGCATTATATTTCAGTATTACACAAGTGATTGCGTTGCCATAGCAACTTTTTCAGAGCTCCAGATGTGATTAAGCAATAAATCATGATATAGTTTCAAAATTAGCTCCTCCTATTCTTAAGTTTTGCATTTTTTAACATTATTTAATGTGATTTATTTATCTGTAACCTGTGAGCTTAATTCACTATTATTAAGGCCTTTTTCACTATATTTCTGCTTCTAGGTATTATGCATTGCACTCACATGACTTTCTGTACTCGCTATTGTACAAACTATTCTTGCAAACGTTTTATCTTCTATTTAGCTCATGTTTACCCGGATAAACTTTTGCAGAAATTGTCTTTGTGCATATTTACTTGGGAATAGGGGAGTAAAGTAGGCGTAAAGCGATAGTTAAAATCCTTTAAAGCTAATAGCCATGAGATGACTGAAATTTCGTTCTCTTTGCTCAGCCAAGAGATTAAAAACAAACGTTTCCTATTTTAAACAAGTGCGACTATCTTAAAATGCAAGCCAATAATAAGAATTATCTCGGAGTTCGTTAACTGCACAAAAGCTTATTTACATACATTGTGTTAAAGTCATTCAGAATGACGAGGACCAGAAAATGCATGATATAGGCTTGTTACAATTCTCATGAGAATATCTTGGACATGTGGTATTCTAATCCAAACTGTGGGAGCCATTTTTGACAAAATCGACGTTTTCGTAAAACATGACATTTTAATCAAAATCGCTAGTTACATTTTTGAGAAATTCAAAGTTTTCGAAAAACGTACGGTATTTTAATCAAAACCGTGAGGGCCACTTTTAAGAAAGCCAAAGTTTTCAAAAACGTACGACGTTTTAATCCAAACCGCGAGGGCCATTATTGAGAAAATCGAAGTCTCCAAAAAAAAAAAAATGTTTCATGTAAAGAATAGCCTGGGCTGGGAAGATTTTGTTGAAAATTGCATCCTTGGAAAATACTGAACTTAAAATATCAAGTAATTTTGGTATTTAACGGCTTTACATTTTTACTTTCTCTACTGGTAAGTAGGGGAAGTATTGTACTCCACTCAAAAATTCGATGTCGAGATTTCACTGGAAATATATGTTTTGGGACCCTCTGAATCCCAAAAAAAAAGGCATTTTTAGAAAAAAGGTCTGCGTGTTTGTCTGTCTGTGGACAGCATAACTAAAGTACGCAAAGTCGGTTAAAAACCAAAATTAATATCTAAGTTTAGTGTCTTTAAAGGATACGACACGAAAATTTTGAAGAAAATAGCCCCACCCTAAACTACCCTTTCCATGGAAATTTCTTAGAAAATCTTTATTTTCTTGAAAATGGCTCTAACGATTTTGATTAAAATGCCATATGTTTAAGATATTTGTATAACAAATGAAATGTATATTTTGAATTTGCTGGCTATAGCCTATGTAGTGCTGTTTACTCTGGATGA
The DNA here is from genome assembly GCA_030765045.1 of Tenodera sinensis. Lineage (NCBI taxonomy): Eukaryota > Metazoa > Arthropoda > Insecta > Mantodea > Mantidae > Tenodera > Tenodera sinensis. Next base: position 164,467,980 of record CM060966.1, read on the forward strand.
CTTTGGAATAACTCGTAAACCGTAAGAGATAGACACAATCTTAATATACAAAAAATGTAGATCTCGCTAAAACACAATTTATGTCTAAATAATTTTTTTTTGTGGAGTGAACCATTTTGGAGATGTTCCTTATTATTTGTTTCAGTTTCGGAAAATAAAACTTTCGTGAAATGGAACATCGTTGTTCATTTTTTATATGTTAAGCGCGCAAAGAGAACGGGATCTCAAAGCTTTAACAAATTTGACTATCGCTCAAAGCATAGTGTATTCTAATATTTCCCTTGTACCTACAAGAAAATAAGCAATAAGGTAATTTGTACAAATGTTATCTCAACTAACATGAAGAACATATAGGAATAATAGTTTGTAAGAATGGTTAATGCTAGAGTAGAGAAAGTCATGTGAGTGCAACACATCAGATGTTTTTAATACTACTACAATTTTACCATTTACTGACACATGCTCAACAAACCGCATCTCAACAAAATCTGGACCAGATTATAAAATAACGCTACTAACTACATTATATTCCATAATGATCTAACAAAAACTCATTTGAAGGTACCTTTCATACGAGAAAAAATGTGGTTTTGAGAAACGAAGAAAATATAAAATAACGAGCATTTAAATGTTGTGTATGTCACGTTTAAATGGTTGTTAAGTGCTTATAATTATCACAGAGTGATATTATGCCACTTTTAAATAGGAAAAAAATCTTATGTAAGTATTACACTCACATGACTTTCTCTACTCTTGTACTAACCATTCTTACAAACTCTTATTTCTATATCTTCTTCCTGTTGGTTGAGATAAACATTTGTACAAATTATCTTATTGCTTGTTTCCTTGTAGGTACATGGGGAATATGGGAATGCAGTAGACTTTTAGCAATGGTCAAATCTTTTAAAGCTTTCAATGGTTCACTCTACAAAAAAATTATTTAGACATAAATTGTGTGTTTTACCAAACTCTACAGTTTCTGTATAGTAAGGTTTGGTCTATCTCTTACGGTTTACTAGTTGTCCAAAGTCACCCAGAGTAAATAGGACTACATAGGCTTAGCCAGCAAATTCAAAATATACATTTCATTTGTTATACAAATATCTTAAACATATGGCATTTTAATCAAAATCGCTAGTGCCAGTTTCAAGAAAATCAAAATGTTCAAAAAAAGTTTCCATGTGAAGGGTAGTTTCGGGTGGGGCTATTTTCTTCAAAATCTTCGTGTCGCATCCTTTGGTTTTTAACTGAGTTTTCGCTTTTAAGTTATGAGAAACACACACACACATGGACCTTTTTCTAAAAATGCTTTCTTATGGATTCAGGGGGTCTCAAAACATGTTTCCAGGCGAAATCTCAACATAGAATTTTTGGGTAGAATAGAATACTTGCTCTACTTTACTGTGCGTAGTAGAGAAAATAAAAATAACGATTAATGACTTCATATTTGAGATAGGTATTTAAAAATTCAAACCAATAACAAAGAATATCTCAAAAATGGTTATCCCCACACAAAAATACATAAATTGCGTGCTTTAAGGAGATGTAATTTTTTGTGCGGTGGCATGCTGTGCACACCTGCCTGTTAACCAGTGGTACAAAAGTTATTCAGTTTGAAGAGAACTTCAGAGGCTAATCTCAGAAAATTCAACATAATTATGTATATCTACATTTCATTTGTCATGAAAATATCTTAAACATATGGTGTCTAGGTCAACATTCTTTAGTAATTTTTGAGAAAATCCAAATTTTTAAGAGTGTTTTATTCAAAAGGTTGTTTGGGATGGGGGGATTTTCTTGAACATGTTCATGTCGCACCTTGGAAAATGTTGAACTTAAATGTAAAGTTGGTATTTAACCGAATTTTTGTTTTTGAGTTATACTGCTCTCCTTGGCTCTCTCTCTCTCTCTCTCTCTCTCTCTCTCTCTCTCTCTCTCTCTCTCTCTCACGCAAGACTCTAAACATGCTTTTTACTTTTTCTACCACGCATCCTAAGTAGGGGAAGTATTGTATTCCACCCAAAAAGTCGATATCGAGATTTCACCGGAAATATATGTTTTGAGACCCCCTGAATCCACAAAAAAAGCATTTTAGAAAAAGGTCCTTGTTTGTGTCTGTCTGCGGACAGCATAACTCAAAAACGAAAAGTAGGTTAAAAACCAAAGTTGGTATTTAAGTTTAATGTCTTTCCAGGATGCGGCACGCAGATTTTGAAGAAAATAGCCCCCCAAACAACCCTTTAAATCGAAAATTTTGATTTTCTTGAAAATAGCCTTAATGATTTTGATTAAAATGTCATGTTTGAGATATTTTTTATGACAAATGAAATGTATATTTTGAATTTTCTGGCTATAGCCCCTGTAGTCGTATTTACTCTGGATAAGTTTTGAATAACTGGTAAACCGTTAGAGTTAGACCAAATCATACTATACAAAAGTGTAGATCTTGTTAAAATACACAATTTATGTCTCAATAAATTTTCTTGTAGGGTGAACCATTTCAGAGATATTCCTTGTTATGTGTGTGAGTTTCACAAAACAAAACTTTCGTGAAATGGAACATTGTTATTAATTTTTTTATATGTTAAGCGTGCAGAGGGAAAGAGATCTCTAAGCTTTAAAAGATTTGACTATCACTCAGTCTACTATATTCTAATATTCCCCTTGTACCTACAAGGAAGTAAGCAATAAGATAATTTCTGCAAATGTTTATCTTAAGTAACACGAAGAAGATATAGGAATAAGAGTTTATAACGTCTCGAACCTGGGTCACTGAATTAACAATTGTATGTTCGTGTATTCACTTTCAGAATCTTGTCGCCGGTTAGCACAGCATAAGCAAACTTCAAGGTGTTGAAAATGCTAGCTAGCGTTTGTCTTGCCTGCATACATATATACAGAAAGGAAATATTTAATTTCTGTTGCAAGAGGTTCCCATATGCCACCTGTGCGTAATTCTCCAACCTCCCCTCTCGGACTGTTCCATTTGTGAGCGTCTCATGTATCTGGATGGAGAAATTCAGAGAACGGTGCTGTGCTATTCCATACTCATACCACATCCGCTCTTTGCGTATCGTGCACAATAGAAGCAATACACAAATAAATCTGACGTTCTGCATTCACATGACTTTCTCTGCTCACTTTTCTACCTGAAATGAAAAGTTTTAATATGTCCCGAATTTATTAATTTTTTTATTTATATATTTATTTACTTATTTACTTACTCATTTATTTATTTATTTATTTATTACTTAGTATTTATTTATAAATTTGTTTATTTATTTACTTACTTATTATTTATTTACTTATTTATTTACTTAATCTAAATCGACATAAACATTTGTAGCTATGTTTGATGAATAAGCGTCTGTAAGAGTAGTTTTACAAGACCGAGTAGAGAAAGTCATGTGAGTGCAACTCATCAGATTTGCTACTCTGACCATGCACAGGAACTCCAATTTCAAATTCATTATATAGCTATCAGGTCTTAATAGAGTTGACTCACACCTACTGTATTCTCCTATTCACATTCTAATTGCAAGGAATTGTGAGATAAAACCATCTTTTATCTCAATTCGAAGCAGATAGGAGAATCAACATTTTTATAGTTTTGCACTAGACTAGAGAATTTTCATGCAAAGACAACGGAATTTCAAAACCATCACATAGCGACGCGCTCATAAAACATTTATCGCTTAAACCAGGACTGGGCCGCTGGTGTTCACTGAGTGCAGCCTGCTGATGTCCTTGTGCTGATAACTGCATGCACAGCAGTTGAAAAGAATGAAGCTCGCTCAAGGTATCCCGCGAGTTGCCCCGGCCTGGCTTAAAGCCTACTGTATCTCCCTATTAACATTGTATTTATACAGAAGTATACAATAAAATAATTCGTATAAATGTTTTTCTCAGTTAAGCTGAGGTAGAAACAAGTTACCGGTGTTTCGAAATAGGTAATATCTTGATGATTTCAAAGAACTAGGAAACGAAGAAAAAATGTTCTAAGCAGAGCTTAGATCCAGTATGAAGATTTACTTTCATTAACAAGAAATACGGAGAAGAGTAGGCTTATACAAGAATATTAGAAAAAGTTATGTGAATGCAGCATCATTTGTGTAGTGCTTTTATTGTGAACAATTGCTATCAGTTTAAAAGTCAAGAAGGAGCGGATATGAAACAGTTGCAGGTGACGCCGTTCCTTGAATTTCTCCCTGCAGTAACACGAGGCCAATGATACGGTCACAAATGGAACGATCCGAGAGGGGAGGTTGGCAAATACCGTCGAGCAAGGTGAAGTTGCAAAGTGGTAATAGCCTCTTGGAACACTAGTTAAATTATTTCCTTTCTCTTCCATGCATATTGGCAAGACGAATGTTAGCACATTAAACATTTGAATTTTGATTATGCTCAGGTAACAAACGACATTTGAGCATCATTTCATTCATCGTCCAGTATGATCTCACTGGTTAAAGGAAGTTACTTTCTTTTTTTGTAATAAAGGTGTACCGCCCTTTACAAGAAATAAATACAAGCACAACCTTTTACAAGAATATTTTGTAGAAAATAAAAACAAATGACATACATTTATTTATGTAATATTTTAAATGTGAACGATTGCTTGTACTTTCGAAAGCGATTGTTTCACCGACTCTGTCGTCAGTGGTATTAACTTTCGCATTTACGCAGGAATTAATATTCGTCTTTACCATTGTGGGGTTGTTGAACCATTACTGGTTATCTGAAACCACCCGGCTTGCAAGTAATGGCATCACCAGAGAGCCGGCCGGCCGGCCGACTGGCAGGGGAAGAAATGCGACTCCATATTCTGTCTCTAGCAGCGTGGGTAGGTTGAAGTAACCGGAGTTGCCAACACTGCGACATTTTCATCATATGCATCTGCTGTATTAACGAGCACATTCGAAAATTTGTATCCACGTTTTAAAAGAACTGCAAATTATGTTTTGCTAGCATTATAACCAATCACTACGTTTAATTTTTCCTAGGGGTTAAATAATGCGGCACGCATTCGGGAGGTTCCGGGTTCGACCTTCCTGACCAAAGGGTTTTTTTTCCGAGGTTTTTTTTTTTATAACTTTAATAATATAGTCATTTTGGCAGACCTGCATTTTAGGGAAGTTTAAATCATAAAATAAATTTTCGAAACTCTTTCAGAAATAATTACACAAATAAATCCATTGTATCGCATAGTTTTGAGATAAACCTTTTTCTAATGTTATGTCCTTAACCATGCAGCACTTGAATTAACAACCTCCTTTGAACAACAATAATATAATTAATAATAATAGTATTATTATTATTATTATTATTATTATTATTATTATTATTATTATTATTATTATTATTATTATTATTATTATTATTATTATTATTATTATTATTATTATTATTATTATTAAAGTCCATTTCTTTAGGAACTGGTGTTTTGTTAGAATCGAAACATTTTAGAAACTTATTTTAAACTGGGAACCACCTGGGAACTTACTTTAGAATAATCTTATGCATTGGTTTATTGATAGTAAATAACGCACCTGTGGTGTATTCATGTGCATTATCCTCAGCCCCCATCATACATGTTAGTGATAGTAAATTATTAAAGCGCAAGAGAAAATTAAGGTAGAGTGCACAGTTCTTTTACAACACCAGGTGCAAAAGCTCAGATTTGATCGGTTACGCTTGAGGCAGTTGAAAATGCAGTGTTGGCAACTCGGGTTACCTACTTCAGCTTACCGACGCCGCTCGTGGAAGAAGCAAATGGCGTCGTATTACTTACTCTGCTGCCTCTCTTGATCAAGTTATTTCTGCAAGCCGTGTGGTTTCATGTAACAAGAATGGTTCAAAGAACCGCACAGTGGTAAAGGGGAATATTAATTTCTATGCAAACGCTAAAGTTAATACGGCTGACGACAGTAGATTTGAAGTCGGTAAAATATAATAGTATGACAAGCATTACATATATACATGTGATGTACTGTGTACTCACTTTCTACAACTTCTACTTATTTCTTCTTAATGGGGGTACACCTTCACTACAAAAAACGTTTAACGTCTTTTAACCAGTTAAGTCATATCGGAGGATATGATGGACCCGGGGTCCTTTGAGCTTGGAGTTACATTCATCTTTCAGTATAAGACTAAACCATGGAAGAAAAAATCTTACTCAGCGGCAAGGGCAACGATAACCAGAACGAGAAACTTCAATTAGGTATACCTACGTACCTATTCAAATAGAAGTATTCATAACATATGGGAAGCTTTACCGGGTCCCGGGAACAGGAAAGAGGTCTCAGCCAAGTTTTAACATACCTACATCTTCACATTGGAAATGCCGATTTTTTTCTTTAAAATTTTCAACTTCTTGATTTTTTTGTCACGTAATAGTTCTGACTTTCTAGTTTTCAAAAATGTATATTTTGCATACTAATTGTCATCAGCAGTGTGTTTAACTTAACCGTTATACAATCAGGTTAGCCTGGGCACGTAACATTGTAAATCTTTTTTTTTATACGTTTCTACAAATTAAAATTTTCAACCTTTTTACCTCTTTTAATCCCAAGGAAGTACTCTTACAATTATACTACACACCTCATTCATAAATCATTTTAAAGTTTATTAGACAGCGAATGTCAACAACTATGGTCTTTATATTAATCACAAAAGCTCAGTTGGTAAAAAGAGGGATTTTGAGTTTCAAAATTCATATCTTTTTTAACAATCAGTTTACTTCATAATTGAGGTTCAACTACTTACACATATTCAGAGAAACAAATTGGTGTATTAAAGCCTGAAATATCTATATTTTTTATAGGTGCTACAGAATTTGAAAAAAATATGACATTTTTGATTTTGAATTTTCTTATGGCTACCCAAAAAAATATTTTAAGCGTTGGTACTAAAATAATAACGATAGAGATTATTATTATTATTATTATTATTATTATTATTATTATTATTATTATTATTATTATTATTATTATTATTATTATTATTATTATTATTATTATTATTATTATTATTATTATTATTATTATTATTATTATTATTATTATTATTATTATTATTATTATTATTATTATTATTATTATTATTATTATTATTATTATTATTATTATTATTATTATTATTAATTGCTATTATTATTATTATCGTCATCATCGTCATTATCGTTATTATTATTTTTTTTTTATTATTATTTTTATTATCTGTATTCTCTGTATTCTTTGCGTATATTTTCAATCTTCTTGGTAAACTAATACGTATTAAACCGCAGGAGAAAATGAAAGGGAGAGATTGATTATAATGCTGGGAAAACACTATTTCAAACAGCTTTTAAACACTTGATAGTCATCCGGCTTGGTTCTTGTCGTTTATGACTCAGTAGATGCCATGAGGTGAACATTCCGCAGGGTTGGCATCCTTCATTTACGCACGCGGCTTGTGGCAGCATCATGGCGTCGGGTTACTTCCCGCTCCCGGCTCGATCATGTCATTTCAGCAAGCCGGGTGGTTTCATGTAACGAGAATAGTTCGAGGAACAGAACAATGGTGAAGGCGAATATTAATTCCTCTGTAAACGCGAAAGTTAATAAAGCTGACGAGAATAATTGCGAAGCGTTTCCAGGACATCTCCGATAATGCAGATCAGTTGCAAAGAGGCAACGCTGTGTTATAAATCAAATATGGTTTTGTTTTAATTGCAATCGGCTATTATTGGTGTTTCTCGAGTAATTTAACTATTGTTGGGTATTTTTTCCACCGGTGCGGGGTGGTGGGGGGGGGGGGGGGCTGGGGAGAAAAATATTCTCTTAGGCAGTTTTCTAAAATTTCATGTGAACTTCTGACGACAATTCTAAAGTAAGAACAAATTAGAAACTAAAAACTTCACTTATCTTAGTATGATTTGCTGCTGACCCTGGGTTTCAAGCTGTGTCCAGCTCATTCTCAAAGCTGGACACAGCTTGAAACCCAGGGTCAGCAGCAAATCATACTAAGATAAGTGAAGTTTTTAGTTTCTAATTTGTTCTTACTTTAGAATCTTGTTGCTTCACTGTTAATAGCTTCAATTTTTCCTTATTCTGACGACAAATTGAGGTTATGAGATTATTTTTAATCTCTTAAAAGTGAAACCTTTACTTATTTATTTATTTATTTTGGGGGGGGGGGCAGAGCAGTATTAATCTCTTCCGTAATTTGTGGAAGGGAGAGTGAATTGACCCCCTGACCCATTCCCATATATCACTTTTTTAAAATTTTTTGTTTAACGACGCTGTCAATTGCTAGGATCACATCAGCGTCGCCGGTATGCCGGAATTTTGTCCCACAGGAGTAAATGTACTGATATGGAGCTGTCGTTTTTAAGCACACTTAAAAACCATCGGTCTGGGCCGGATTTGAACCTGCGACCTTGGGATCAGTAGGCCAGCGCCTACCCACACCCCCTCCTGTTTTCGACGGAGTTAATTATGTTATAGTTAATTGGTTTTTAAACTTCCTAGACTGGCGCTCTTATTCACAAGGTCTGCAATTCCTTCAGGTTCCTACTTTTTTTGTAAATTAACGTCCTTCAACGTGATGTCATATTGGACGGTGAACAGTGGCGGTTCCTGGGGGATCGCATACTCGCAACTGCACACCCACTAATTTTTTTCCGCGTGTGAATGTGTCTTTGCATTCATAGATATACATATGAGAAAGTCGAATGTCTAACTTCTGTATGAACTTGCTCGTTTAATTTTCCCGCGCCCTCTTTACCAAATGTCACCGCATTCAGTCAACAAGCTGAAACGCATAAACCCGATTTTGCGACTGGCGTTGGTAGCTTTTGGGCGAGGGGTACGCGGGGAGCGGTGCAAAGCTTGCATTTAGGAGTACGCCGAGTTAGGGCAGCATAATCGACAAGGCCAAGGCCAACACATGCAATTCTTACCGCGCAAGCGCACTACGTTCTCCTACAAGTCCCTCCGTTTTTCCTTGCTACGAGCAACTACGGTTGTTTATATGTCTCAACCTAGTTGAATCCTGTTGTAAACATCTGGGCGGGAAGAGAGACAGAGACAGAGATATTGGGATAGAAAACGGTTAAGCTGTTGATTGGTTTGTCGAAGATAATGGGGGTTATCTTTTGTTTGCGTACGTACGATAAACCCCTCCTTTAAGTACAGTATTGTACGTAAGTAGTTCTCCGATCACTGCTCTGCGCGAGCTAATTTCGGAGATAGAAAAGTTTGCAAATGTTTCGATTCTTATAAACGTAAATAGCCCCACATTTTATCTTTCTGCTTCACATATCACATATGTGTTCTGGGCCCGTGAGTTCGTAAGGGAATATATACATAATGGTATACTATATACAGATTAGATAGAAGAAAGGTGAAATTATATACACCATTAGCTTATTATGTTAAATTAAGCTGCATTTTACTTAACAATTACTGAAGGACACTGCTATTATACGTATAACATTTTTGCATTCCTTTATCAGACAGCTCTCTCGCAACGAGGTCTGTATCGAGTTGAATGCTGATTAAGATGTTTTTGTTTATAGTGTGGGGTTGCTTCTGATATTTTACACTGTATTTCCTGTACATCTCGCGGACCTCACAAGGCCAAGAACACTTATCTATATGCAATATAAACTCAGTAAGCTTTTCACCATGGAGCAGGCTGGTGCTTCAGCCGAAATGAAACACAATCGAGGCAAACCGTTAAAAAGTGACGAGTGGCGAATGATCGCGCATTGTTTCGCAGTACTTAAAGAAAGAAACCCGGAATCCGGAAAGAAATCCGGAATATTAATATTCCAACTCATAGATTTAATAAGTTAATGTGTAACCCAACTCTATTTATTGTCTAGAAGTTAGCGCTACTAGTGTTGCAAAACTTTTGTGCGTGCCTGTACGTCTAACACGCGGCGAGTTGAGTCAGCTCCGCCTTGTTGTTTACAACAGGATTCAACTAGGCTGAGACACAGTATAGCAGAACCCACTAGGCAGCCAACGTGACGGTTCTAAATACAATGTAGCCATCTTCTAAATTATATTAATGTTATAAACACAATTACATTTAGTCTTATTAAGCGATTATACGACTCTTCAGGTCGTAATTTACTAAGGCCAATACTTCAGTACCTATGACATAATTATTTTGTTACAATGTTTATTACTGTTTGTTATGTTTGTGTTCTGGCAGCAAGTTGCATGCAGTTGTGTCTGCTCATAGCGGGAAATTTGAATCTGTGAAAGTGTGAAAATGAATAACATAAATTTAAATTTGGTTAACAGTTTGCTTTTTAAGTTTATCTAGATAAGCGTCTTCTAAAAAAAAAAAAAAAAACGATTAAAAAAAGGAGAAGAAAAGTCGAGCGAAGCTCGGTCGTCCAGGTACTTAAACTTATATACTAACTGCGATTTTTAACCGACTTCGTTTTTGATTTATGCTGTCCCTTATGGTTTACGAGTTATTTAAAAGCCATCCAGAGTAAAAAGGACTACACAGGTTATAGCCAGAAAATTCAAGATATACATTTCATTTGTCATAAAAATATCTTAAAAATAAGGCATTTTAATCAAAATCGTTAGGGCCATTTTCAAGAAAATCAAAATTTTCAAAAAATCTTCCATGTAAAGGGTAGTTTAGGGTGGAGCTATTTTCTTCAAAATCTTTCTGTCACATCCTTGAAAGACATTAAACTTAAATACCAACTTTGGTTTTTAACCGACTTTTTGTTTTTGAGTTATGCTGTCCATTGACTGACACTCAAACTGACAAACACACACACACACATGGACCTTTTTCTAAAACTGTTTTTTGTTTTTGGATTCAGGGGTCTCAAAACATATATTTCTGGTGAAATCTCAACATCGAATTTTTGGGTGGAATACAATACTTCCTCTACTTACCAGTAGAGTAAGTAAAAATGCGTCCATTTTAAGAACCTCTTTAGGTTTATTTGTTTCAATCATCCTGTAAAGATCTATTTTACACATAAAACTGTCACTCTGAACCCCTTTGCTCTGCAACCACATTATCATGGCAGATTTCCAGCAGTCCTAGGTAGAGGTTTATATACTTCTATACTACTTTAGTCTTTATTTCAGACATAATGCTAGTGACTCATACAAATTTGCAATTGAAATTAAGAGAAATTAGCAGTGAGTGAACATAGCGCATGTAAGATTGGAGGTAAGTTAGCAACATAACCAGCAGAAAGATGAAGTGTATGAAACTCGGGTTATACTACGTGGAATGTGTCTCCTCTCCCATTCATTCCCTTAAGGCCATGAGCTGGTGAACAGACAATAGTTAAATACGCTGCAAAATCACACTAAAGCTACCTTCCCCCTCCCCACCCCACCCCACCTGTTGTACATGGTTTCATTTGCAGAATTATATGAGCTGATAAAAGAGACAGAAGCTATAGGACTTCCACTCAAGGTCAGGGGCCAAGAATGATGGTTCCAGCTGTAACTCCTCCATAGAGCACAACATCACAAGTCTGAACGGAAACTTTATGGAGCTTATGTTACATGCAATAGGACTTTTGGAGAACATCTATTAAGACTTCACTGTAATTTTTCCTGAATTTGTTGGCAGCAGACTTGCCCTCACCTATCATCAGTGTGGACTTTCTTCATTCTATAAACACCTGGTAGACCTACACAATAGATAGCTTATTGATGCAACAATGTCAGCAGCAACATCCACTGAAGTCTGAGGCATCGGATTTGTTCATGTTACGCCTTCAAATCAGAAGTAAGCTGACATCTTCCTAACTTGTGGCAAGAGAACTTTCATCTGGACATTCCATCTACTATAGTCAGGCACACAATTATCACTGAAAGACATCTGGTTGCAACAAAGGTACAGCAGTTACCACCCGGTATTTTAAAGACAGCTAAGGCTGAGTTCCAGGAAATAGTTAACTTAGAAATATGTCAAACTTCTGAAAATTGTTGGGCAAGCCTTCTCTATTTATTTCCCAAAAAGGATGCTTCTTGGAGACCTTGTGAAGATTACTGTGTCCTTAACAACATCACTAAATCAGACACATACCCTGCATAGGTTGTGAGGTAAGACATGAACAATTCTTGCACATAGGGGAAGCTGCTTTCCCTCCCTCTCTGCAATGGCTGTGAGGGGGAGGGGGATAGATGTGTCACGAATGAATAAACACTACAACAGCGCGCAGCTGAAACAATTACAGTTCACAAGAATGTAATTGTTGGCACATGGCCAACGCTTTGTTCGTTATAAAGCTAATTGTTATACATATATAATGTCATTAGCAATATGACTAAAGCTGAGGTAGCAAACTTCACTCCTTCGTGGACAGAAACATTACGACTTCTGCACATATATGACTGCACTACTTCCCCCACCATCAGCCTTTCAGGTGAAAAGTGCCACTGTGCAACTATGGGAATCGCTTATGTGTCATCTCACGACCTATATCTAATTTGCTAGATTTTAATACGCAACTGGATGAAATCTGAATGATTTTTAAAATTGACTTAGTGAGAGCTTATCATCACATTCCAGATCAACCAGATAATGTTCCTAAGACAGCAGCCATTACATCATTTGGATTGTTTGAATTCTTCCCTATGTGTAGCGTGCTCTAGTGGTGATTATAGGAACTTGTTCAATGGATCACTTTGGGGAATGTCGAAACTGAGGACATTGTACAAGTTACGGGATGCACCACCGAGTAGTCTACAGATATATCACCTTCACCACCAAGATCAGTTGATGTCTGTTGATAATGGAGGCAAATAGACTCTGAAACTTGTTCCGGGAAATTTAAAAATTGAGTGTTAAGGGTCATCAATCGACTCAGTTTTCACTCTTAGTCGATTCCAACAATACTGTTATCAACTTCCAAGATTAAAAAGTTATGGAACCAATGTTTGCTGAAGATTTATTTAGGTTATGTGAAGAAACAGCTAAGATAAAAATAACGTAAAAGTTGAATAAGTTGTACTAGTGATGTAAGCACAAGGCACACTTTAACCTTGTTAGTGGTACAGTGACCCGTGTTAATTTGAAATTGGATAAACTGTACTATAGGTCTACAAGCTAGAAAAGAACCTCGGAAGGTGTTGGTGCTCATGTGACTGAGCTGGGAAGGGTAAGCAGCAGGCAGCAGCAGTCCGCTAGGCCGAGTTACACTAGTCCACTTCCATTTCCGATTCTGAATCTAATTCAGAAGCTGTGTCGATAACAGATTCTTCTAGGCCTGAGTGATCTCCGCCATTAATGATGAAACTGTTGACGACATCATCCATTAGTCCATCTGATTCCCAGTATGTTGCTTCCACTTTTTGTACATGATCAGAGCACTTTCTCCACTTATCTCTGGAATATTCACGGAAAAGCTCCTCACAGAGGGTTTGCATTGGACAAATCTTTTGCAGCTTTTCCTTTATTTCTCCCCATACCAACTCTATTGGATTTAGATTGGTGTAATATGGTGGAAGACGCAATGCCTCGTGGCGACGCACATTGAGGATCTAATCGATTACGTACGTCTTTTCTTTGGGCACTGACTTCACTAACTTCAATAACTCTGGTTTATGCATATTTCTGCTGAACGACACATTGTTGTCCCTTAACCACTGCATTACATCCTTTATTAGCGCCATCATTGTTGGCCTTTTATTTTTCTGAACACTGATAGATATGTGATATTGTCCATCACAACAACAGAGTTACTGGGCAAATTAGGAATAACTTGCATTTTTAATCATTTTGTAAAATTTACAGCATTCATATCATCATGATAATTGCCCATTTCTTGTTTAGATTTGAACATTAGCAAAGCATTGTGCACAAACCCGATTTCTCCTCCCGCATGGGCAATTATCATTCTGGGTCCTTTACCCATAGGCTTTGTAACCCCAACTCATTTGGAGACTGCCAACAAGAACTGACAGTATGACAAGCATTTATATATGTTTCGTCTAAATACATAATATTCCTCTCCTGTTCTCGGTACCTACGAATAGTTTGCAGGTAATTAGCACGCCAGGACACAATTTCAGGCTTTTCGATAAGGAGCTGCCGTTTAGAAGCACATTTTTTTCCATTTAAAGCCTAATCGCAAAATCAGTTTTCTCAGGTATTCCCTGCTGCTTACCAAACTCCCATCACTCTGCAAATCATGCTTGAGCTTCTGTATGGTTGGCACTGCTTTCTTCACTGTATAATATTCGTGTATTTTCCTTCGAACTATACTCTCAGTAAATGTGTCATCTTCCACTTTCTTTTTCTTTCCTCTAGCCTTCCCTTCGGCATTGAGAATTTGACCTGACCAGTGGTAGATAGAGATGTAGTCCTTTATGATGCGTTTCACTAAACTAATGGAAATTCCTGTAGCTTTACTTGTCGATGCAGCAATGTTGTAACTCAATTTCAATTCACTCTTTTTATCTTTCAAGTAATTAGCAACATTGTAAACAATATTGCAAGCATCACTTTTCAACAACTGACCAGATACGCTTGCATTACTAGTCATGTTAAGCACTTTCGCTGCTAGCCACAAAAAAGTTACAAAACTTGTTATAAAGTTTTAGACGGAATGCACTACAAAACTGCAAGTGTAACATGTGCTTGTTGGGAAATGGTCTGCACCGTGTGCTGCCGTAACAGAACTAACCCCCACCACTAGCACCATGCGCAGTAATGAAACATGGTTTCTGCGCAGGTTCTTTTCCAGCGTGTATACCTATAGTTGTCAATCCCTGCCAAATTCCATCGCTTAAATCAAATTTCAGATAATTTGTACTAGACTTGCTCATTATAAACAGTTGATAGACAAGTGACGCAGAATAATTTTTTTAAAAGGTATTCTTCTTCCACTTTCCTGTTTTATCACTATTGTGGTGTCAGGGTTTACCTTGGATCCGAGGCTCACATTTTCCTTTTGAATCTGACTTTACTTAAGGTAGGGGATTAGCCCAATGCTTAAGGTCCCTGTTTTATTCCCAGATACTCGGGTAGATCCTCAGTGCTTGAGGTAGGGATTGGGCATTTCCTCCCAAGCCCGAAAGGTTGTGGTTTTCCTGCCAATACTCGGGAGGCTGTTTGCAGAGGTTTCCCACTGGGCAGTGGGGTCGCCACTTCCATACGACAAATTTTAAAAGTTCAATACATAAAAACACAAAAACAAATAACATACAAATGAACTGACATCTTTTAAATACTTACTTTTTTATATAGTTGCCAACTTTCTCAACATATTTCTCCCTTCAGGATACCAGTATCAAAATACCCTGCTCATAGAAGTTGGTTTGGTTAGAGTTTAGCCATCTGCAGACTGCTGATTTCAGCTCTGCATCTGTAGCAAAGTGTTATTGGCCAGGAATATTGTTCATGAGACCAAACAGATGAAAGTCTGACAGTGCTAGGCCTGGACTGTATGGTGTGTGTGCTTGTAGTAACTTTCGAAATTGTTCACTCAATGACTGACATGCTGTGGAGTTGCAGCTGTTACCGGCTGTTTGGAATGTGGCGAATCACAAAGGTTATCATGGCCACACTTCACTGCTGTTTATGAGTTGATGCCAATAACATTTTTGTTGCATATTTTATGCTTCTCTCGCTAGAGCAACACATGAAAAACAAATAGCATCTTCGGTGAAAACTTCTAACTGTATCTTGATGAAATGTCAACATCCCACCCACAATACCAAGATAGATAAAAAATTGCTGTGTGTTACTTTCCAATCCACCCTCGTATATTCCATAACTTATTCTTTGTCTAACTTGAGTGATATGTATTTTTTCTGTGCACTGTAGTATTTTGTGTTGTTGCATTCCACATAATGATTTTCGATATGTAGTATTGCATGAGTCTTCAAGGATTCTTATAAAACAGTTCCCATTTACTTTGCTTCACTTTATTTTGCTTTAGTTTTGCATATTTACTGCTCTAAATTTATACTTTTATTTTTATTTTTTGCAGGTGAGCCCAACTCTGAAGACATCGAAAGGTCTGTATAGCATCTTGAGCTGGCCAATGTGAGGTTATTGGTTCAATAACTTATGATACATATTTAGTGATGTATCTCTTGGAAAGAGCTTTGTGGCTTCCATGGCACAAACTTTGCCTGCTGTCAACCAGGTTGACCCCACCTGGAGGCAGTAAGGCGGGTGGACGGTGGCCCAGGCACATAAAGCAAGGCTGAGGTACGTAGACTCCTTCACATGACCCTGGTAGTTGGTCCTCCGCCCTCCCCGTTAGGTTGTTTTTTCTTTCAGGTTGGGTAGCCTGTAAGTAGCTTACTGTCTCACGTCTCTCAGCAGCATGAGATGGGGGGTAGTATGACGCAGTCTACCGATGTACCTCAGCTCCAATTGGACCTTTAACTGTAGCCACAACTCAGATGTTTTTAATAATTTCCATGCATGCCAACCATTGCACCTAGACAGTAATGTGTGCAGAGTAAATGTGATATCTTTCAGGCTCATCACATCGGCCAAAGATATATGAAAGTGATGTTAGCTATAGTCTCAACAACTTCTGGTATGACCAGGTACCTTGTCTGGTATCAGCTTTGAACCAGAAAGATAACTGGCTCCAAATTCCAAAAGTTTTAAAAATAACTGCTGTAAATTTAAATGAAAGTGCTTTTAAAAACTTTTCTTGCAACCTCAAAAATTATGTGCTACAAGATTAACATTAACTAATGGAAAGTTTTGCAACCAAACAACAAAATACCCACCAATTTCACAAACATTTCATAGATTGTATTCACATGACTTTCTCTTTAAAGCATTTTTACTACGTATAGTAAGTAGAGGAAGTCTTGTATTCCACCCAAGAATTCGACGTCAAGATTTCACTGGAAATATATGTTTTGAGGCCCCCTGAATCCAAATGCTTTTTTTTGGAGTCAGGGGGTCTCAAAACATATATTTCCAGTGAAATCTCGGCATTGAATTTTTGGGTGGAATACAATACTTCTTCTACCTACTAGTAGAGAAAGTAAAAAGTTAACCTTTACTTTAGATACATACATTAAATTCTTCAATATGCCATTACCCAGTTTGATTCTACAATTAGAATTAGTGTTTATTGACTGATAAGCTGTTTTACAACAATGTAATTGGTGTCATCAAATACATAAATTTGTTCATAAGTTTACAACATTTACAATATAATGGTAATATTAAATAGTATTAGAAATTTGTCACAGTATTATAATATTCACAATATAATAATATTAAAGAATGCTAGGAACTTAATATAAACATATATGTACATTATTTACAATTTGATTACTAAATGAACACTGACATTACTTGTTTAGATATCTACTCATCTATGTAAAAATTGTTGCACTCATAGAATACTTCTATTGTAAAATATGATTTGAAGCTTTCCTGGCGACGAACATATTCAAGATGCTCTCGGGCTTCGAGCCAGGTGTAGTGAGAAAAGACATTGACGTTTCGGGAGTGTACATCTCTCCCATCTTCAGGAAGATCTTCATCCTGAAGATGGGAGAGATGTACACTCCTGAAATGTTGATGTCTTTTCATCACTACACCTGGCTCGAAGCCCGAGAGCATCTTGAATATGCTTCTGTTGTGTAAAGTGCTTGATCTTTTCAGTCATTTATGCAGAAATGTTTTGAATTTATTAATTGGTAGTGACGTAATATTATCCCTAATTTTATTTTACATATGTAGTCCTAGATATTTGTGACTGTTATGTATTTTTGATAATCTTGAAAATGGTAAGTTATTATGTTGTGTGTAGCTATGTATTGTCTGTCGAAGTGCATATTTTTGTAAATTTTCTTTTACAAAGGTTCGAGAATGGTAAATATACAACCTGGGCACATCACATTATTTTAAGTTTTTGGAAAAATTGTTTGCAAGGTTGGTTATATTCTAGATTAGCAATACATTGGCTTTTTTTGCCACTTGAAAATTGTTTGTGTCCCTGTGGAATTATCCCATATAAGTATACAATAATGGAATGAAGGAAGGCAAAATATGCATACATTAGTAAATTTTCACTAACATTATGATTTAGTTTGTATAACAGGAGTATTACACAAGCTAGTCTGCCACTTCTGTAGTTTATGTGGTGTTCCCAGTTAAGTTATTGCAGTGTTTATCTTAACACATTTGTATCAAATCACTTAGTTACTAAATCCACCATATTCTTATTTATATTACATACTGCTTCTATATCTGTGCTATTTGTTATCAAAGTGGTGTCATTAGTGTATAGTACTGTTTTATATGTGATATAATCAGGCCCGAATTTAGGACCTCTGATGCCCCTGGGCAAAAAAACTGCCCCCCCCCCCTTCCCCAACTTGCAATACATATATTACTTAAATTTTCATAACATAGAGAAAGTTTTCACTAGTTTGGATACTTAAGTTTGAGTGGCAAGCACCATAAGTAAGTATATTAGAATTTAAGTAGAAACATCTTAATAGAAAGAACTTACACTAAAGAGGCATCACCCATATTAGATGTCAAAACATATACTATTTAAACAACAAGAGGCTTCCTCCTTGCCCTGTCATTTGCAAACAAGTTTATGAGTTCGTCACAGTCCATTCTCACTGTTAAGTCAGATTCAGTTGCAAGAACACCAAGATAACTAAGACGATCCTTCACTTGTGATGTTCTTAAATATTCATTTATGCGTCTTAGAGCAGAAAATGATCTCTGAGTTGAGCAGTTGGAAGCAGGAGTGCTCAGGTATATTTGTAGAGCTATGATAAGTTTGGGTAAACACTCTCTGGATAGTTACCTTTTAACATCTTGCACAGCTGTGTAAGAGAGTGCGACACATTTTCATTCTTTTCTGTGTAGCTTTTGAAGTATAAGCATTCAAGTACAAATGCTGAATCTTCAAGATCTGAACTGTAGACTTTCTGAAGTCTGGATGATGCTTTCTGAATTTCTTCTGTCCTAGATTCTTGAAAATTTCATATCCCATTTTCATTTCTTCCAAGAAACCAACCAAAGAACTATACAAATTACAAACAGTGGCTACATCCATGTCTGCTGTTTGTAACTGCTTACTTACAACATTGAACCTTTCAAGAATGGAATTCCAAACTGCAGTCATAAAAGATATCTCAAGACTACACAACTTCTTCATTATGCCTTTAGCTTCAGATTTCACCAAAGACTTTTCACTTTCATTCCCTATTATTGACAACAGTGCTCTAACAATTGCCTCGCCATCTTTGTTCAGGCTTCTTCTCTAGCAGACCATCGGGTTATGCAGAGGGACTTGACACTCAAGTTCTCTTTACTGAAAAATGTGCTTAAGTGATTCAATCAATGACAAGAAGCACTGAAAAAATTAAATATTTCTTGCAAAATGTCAAAAAAATAAGTTGCTTGGTTACATCTTGCCACACTTGAACCCACCAAATTCAGAGTGTGCGCTGAACAAGGAATATAGAAAGCATAAGGAGAGAGAGAGCTCTGATTCTAGCTTGCAAGCCTGAATAAATACCTGACATATTTGGTGCATTGTCATAACTCTATCCTCTGCAGTTACCTATGTCCAATCCATGTCTCTCAAGACAGTTTTATCACTGAATTTGACAGATCCTGGCCACCATGTCCTGGATTTGGCACAAGTTTAAGAAATCGCTCTTCACCTATCCCCTCTTTGTTGACATTATGCAAGACAAAACTTAATTGGTTATTATGTGCAATATCAGGGGTGGAGTCAACAATTATAGAGTAGTATTTTGCTGCAGTAACTTGTGCCACTATTTCTTTGACAACCCTCTTCCCCATGATTTTGATTATTTGCTCATATATAGCAAAAGACAGATATGAAGTCTGTATGTCTATCATTTAAGTGTTTTTCAATTATTACTCTCAAAAAGTTGTTGTATTCTACCTCTTCAATTTTGTCTTTTCCAATGAACATCTCTACTGTTTTCATGTTGTTATTTTGTGGGGTGTGGAAGTGTATACCTACATTTTGTTATGTTTATATTAACTTGTAGGTTATTTGATTGCAAGTGCTGGATTAGTAATGTAGTATTTCGTAATGTTGTTTCTAAATTTTTTACTACATGGCTATATTAATAATTGATATGTTATCCTCAAACAATAACCGAGGTGATTTTATTTACACAGAGGTTTGTTCTGAGATGCTAATCACATACATTACAGTGTTAACAACTTTTTTCAAAGTGATGTACTTAAATTCATAGTTTCCAGTGTGATTATTGCAGACAAAAATTCTTCTTGCATTTTGGATTCTCTTTTACCATATCTTTCTGGAGAACATGGAACTGTGTTTTGAAGACACACATTATTTGTGGATGGGGAATCTCATTTACTTGATGCTTTATGACTTCTGTGTCATGATGTGTCAGCACTATTTTGAAACACCAATACTTCGTTATTACATTGATCAGCATAAATATATGTGACATTGTCCACATGGTTCTTCAGTGTGAGCAGCACTTGATTTTAATGGAAGTGTTGCTTGCCTTCCTAACATTTCTCATAAAGAGGGTTATGTGAAGTGGTATGCGTTAAAATAAGCAGTACTGGTTTAGTGCAGCCATAATGCGCATGTCTGTGCATCTGCGCATTGTTGCATCTCCATGATACATGCTGACTTGTGATCTGTGGTTGGAAGTGATGGGGGAAAAAATGTTCATAGTGGAGTATTATTTTGCTCGGCATCTCAGGATTGGATATTGTGGGTGATTTTTGGCTATGGTGTATAAGAATCCAGATTTCTTGCTCAACGCGTGGTTCTCCGATAAAAGTCACATTCACTTTGATGGTTTTATTAATCGCCAAACAATTCGTTTTGGAGATGCCAGACAGTATTGTCCAGAAACCTCTGCATACTGTGCATGTGACGATTTGGTGTGCAGTATCAGGAAATAGTGTGCTAGGTCCGTATTTCATTGTGGATGATGATGCACCTCTTACTGTTAACCATTGTTAAAGGATAAAGTTTTCAGCTGTCAAATTCCAGCACAAACTCTGCCACAGAAGATCATCTCGTTTTTGAGAACTCTGAAGCAACCATTTTTTAAAGTCTGCATGATCGTTATGAACACTATCTAGAGTGCAATGGAGCACATGTTGAACATCTACATGATCATCCCAATAACTAAGCAATAACAATAACAGTAACATAATTTTCTAGCACTATATATTTTGGTGCATAGTGCAGAAATTCAATATCATGTACTTTACAACAGTTCTCAGTTGCTGGAGGTGTTGATGTGCAGTATTTTTCTTGTCACATAATAATGGCTTCCATTTCTTCTCACTACTAATATAATTTTCTATGACATTGTTTGAAATACCAACAGAATTTTGCTGAGTCATTCCACATACATCATTACTTGGTGGCAATCTGCAAGTTTTCTCATCACCCTGAGTTTCACTTACATTGTCTAATGATATGCTCAAAGAAAAAAGGTTATCTTTTGTTAAATACCATCAAAAATATTTTTCATATTTACTGAGCCATTGCTTTCCAAAAAACTGCAGTTTTCCGAACACTTTGAAGCTCCTAAACTTTGTCTAATGCTGTGCTCAAAGAAAAACATTAACTTTTAACTTGAGCATAAACATTACAGTCTTCAATGTGGCCCTACACAGTTCATATTTATCAATTATCTCTCATTCCAGCAATTTTAATTGTAGCTCAAAGTTACTGAATAAAGTATTGTCAATACACATGCTGACTTGCTCCACCATCCAAGTTTCATTTATTTTCATTTAGTTCTTGGCTATTTCAGAACCACAATTACCTATACTTTTCCCCTAATTATGATCTCATTTTGAATTCTGAAACAATATTCTTTTATCATGTGCTGCTGCTTTTTAAACTAGTTTTATTAAAGGTTCTGTCTAAGAATAACTACCTATTTCAAATGTATTAGTATCTTGTGGTACATTAGCACAAGGGCAGTAGATGTTATAGTCATACAATTTTCAGTTTTCTTTGGTGCTGATTAGTTTCTGAGAGTGAAACTCTATTGCGCCATGTTATTCACTAATTTATCTTCTGATCCACCAGAGCTTTCCTATACTTGAAAATTGTGGAAACTAGTGGATGTACATGTACCTACTTCTGAATTTTCTGCATTTTCATTTAAAGTATTGTATCTCATTAGGATCTTCATTGGGTGACTGGAGTTCATCGTTATTTTCATGTTCTTATAATGGTGAATGGTGCTTGTGTCACTTCATACCTATGGTGAAAAATTATTATTTTATGTCAAAACACATCTCTGACAATTCCAAGCTTTGTTTCATGAGAGGAGTAAATTCTGTATCCATTTGTATATTCTTCACAATGTATAATTCTCTGCTTTTTGTTTTTGGCATTCCATTTAAGACTCTTCTCTTCAGATACATATACAAGTGCAGATGGAAAAAGATTTAATTGTTCCATGTTTGGACATTTCCCAAACCAAAGCACGAAAGATGTTTTTCTTTTTCTAGAAGTGGTTTTTGACCTATTAGTCACAGGATGTTGCTAACATCTATAACAATTCATTTAAATGTACAGCCTTCAGGATGTTTGTTGCAGATCATATTTCTGCATTGAAATTTTTCATTCTCTTTTGCAATATGTTTCTGGAGAATGTGGCACCATATTTTGAAGATGCACCTGTTCCTTGTGAATTTGGAACCTCTTTTACTTGATGGTTTACTACTTTTGTGCTATTGAGATTTCTCAGCGCTATTTTTAACCACCAATCTTAATAATTATTGCATTGATTGTATGTGAACTGGCCCAAATGATTTTTCAGTGTGAGTAGCACTTCATTTGAATGGATGGCTATATTACTTGCCTTCCAAACAGTTCTTGCAGAGTGTTATGTGAATCTAGAAATTCAATATCAGAGTCTTTTAGAACAGTTCCCACTTGCTGGAGGTGTTGATGGGCAGTATTTTTCTTGTTACAAAATAACAGATTGTATTTTTTCACATTGCTAATATAATTTTCTATGGAGCTGTTTGAAATGCCAATAGAATTTCAGTCAGTTAATCCATGTAGATCATTGCCCAGTAACAATCTGCAAGTTTTCGCATCACTGCCAACTTCATCAGCTTTGTCTAATGATATCCTCATTGAAAAAGTTAACCTTTAATTTAGGCACATGTATTACATTCTTCAATGTGCCATTATCCAGTTTGATTCTATAAATCGGGTAACTTGATATCTCCAATTTCAGTGCTTTCAATTGTTGCTCAAAGTTATTGAGTAAAACTTGATTATTACAAATCTGCCCATTTGCTCAACTGTCCAAGTAGCATTTGGTTTTATTGAGTTGCTGGGTGTTTACAAGAAATACTTTGAGCAATACATTTTTCCATCTTGGGTTTTGTTTCTTCTTTTCAGTGAAATATATCTCATAATCCACGAGAACTTTCCAGTGCCTAATTGAATATAGAACACTCGAGGAATGTGATTACTTCTCTCTTGTGAGTCCAATATCACTTAAGCATTGCATTTCCTTATCCTCTGCATTGGGTAACTGAATTACATCATTATTTTGAAAGATATATGATATTGCTGTGGTAAAAAAATTCCTATTTGGTGTGAAAACAGTACTTGGACAATTCTAAACCTCCTCTCTCTGGGATAGTAAGTGATGTATGCTTTCAAGTATTTTTCATAAGTTGTATACCTCCCTTCTCATTGTTGACTTTTGATTTCTGTCTCTTCTCCTTGGGTAAATGTACAGACATACTAGATCCAGATAGATTCAAATACATTATCTCTGAATTTTTCTGAAACCATAACACATAAGGTGCTTTTGTTTTTATAGATTTTTGTTCCATGATGTAAATCACATATACTGAGCAGCGACAACTCGTGGATTGAAGGGATAGCATGCTGCATGCTCATACAGTGGTACTGTAAATGTACTCACCTGTTTCTGATTATAGTAGTAAATTGGCATGACAATTTTTCATGCCGGCAAACATATTGATGATCTTGGTCTTCAAGTCTCTGATGCTTGACACTACTTTTCTACAGAGAGCATAGCGAGTGCCGAGAGCCAGTATTGCTTCATTGTGTTCCTTAGGAAGCACTTGATCCACATTAGTGTTGATTACACTTTATTTTCACTTACCAGATTATGTTAGTTTGCACATTTCTTTGGATACCCATTACCACAATCATCTGCTGTGTGCCTACTCAATATACAATCGAAGGTGATTACACAAGTTTAAGTTAGTTTGGACGACACTTTGGATAACAATTATCTCAATCATCTGCTGTGTGCCTACTCAGCATACAGTGGATGGTGATTGCACTATAGTTTCATTTACTGGGATAAGTTAGTTTGGAGAACTCTTTGGATACCCATTTCCAGAATCATCTGCTGTGTGTCTACTCAGAATAGAGTGGTTGGGATTTCACTGTAGTTCCACTTACTAGATTAAGATAGTTTGGAGAGCACTTTGGACTACACTTATCTGAAACATTTGCTGTGTGCCTACAGAGAATATAGTGAATGGTGACTAAATATAGTTTCACTTATTCGATTACGTTAGTGTGTGCTACCCTTTGGATAAGAAGCATCTCAATCATCTGCTGT
The DNA here is from genome assembly GCA_030765045.1 of Tenodera sinensis. Classification (NCBI taxonomy): domain Eukaryota; kingdom Metazoa; phylum Arthropoda; class Insecta; order Mantodea; family Mantidae; genus Tenodera; species Tenodera sinensis. The sequence continues at coordinate 164,492,579 of CM060966.1, forward strand.
ATGCCTACTGAGTATGCAGTGGATGGTGATTACACTATAGTTTCGTTTACTAGCTTAAGTTAGTTTGAACAACTCTTTGGTTAACAATTACCACTTTTATCTGCTGTGCGCCTTCTCTGTATACAGTGGATGGTAATTACACTATAGTTTCACTTATTAGGTTAAGTTAGTTTGGACAACTCATAGGATAACAGTTATCAGAATCATCTGCTGTATGCCTTCTCAGTATACATTTGATGGTGATGATACTATATTTTCACTTACGAGATTAAATTGGGTTGGACAACTTATGGATAAGAATTATCACAATCATCTGCTGTGTGACTACTTAGTATACAGAGGATAGTGATTATACCAGAGTTTCCTCTGTAGGTTAAGTTAGTTTGGACAATTCTTTCCATAGCGAATACTACAATAATGTGCTGTGTGCCTACTCAGTATACAGTGGATGGTGATTACACTCTAGTTTTGTTTACTACGTTAAGTTACTTTGGATAACTCTTTGGTTAACAATTACCACAATCATCTGCTAAAAAAAAAAAAAAAAATTATTTTGTTGTTTAACGACACTGTCAATTGCCAGGATCACATCAGCATCGCCGGTGTGCCGGAATTTTGTCCCGCAGGAGTTCTTTTACAGGCCAGTAAATCTACTGACATGGAGCTGTCGTTTTTAAGCACACTTAAAAACCATCGGCCTGGGCCGGATTTGAACCCGCGACCTTGGGAACAGTAGGCCAGCGTCTAACCAACTGAGCCACCCAGACTGACAATACAATCATCTGCTGTGTGCCTATTCTGTATACAGTGGATGGTGATTACACTATAGTTACAGTTACTAGGTTCCATTAATTTGATAAAAATTAATACAATGATATACTGTTTGCCTTTTCAGTATACAGTGCATGGTGATTACATTATAGTTTTATTTACTACATTAAGTTAGTTTAGAAAACTTATTCTGTACACCATGGGTTATAAAAACACTATAGCTTCAGTAACTTGGTTAAGGTAGTTTGGACAACTCTATGGATAGAATTATCACATTCACCTGCTGTGTTCCTACCACTATTCACTGGATGGTCATCGTACTATAGTTTCGCTAGCTAGGTTAAGTTAGTTTGCACTACTCTTTTGTTAACGTTTACCACAATTATCTGCCGTGTCCCTACTCAGTATACACTGGATTGTGATTGTACTACAGTTTCACTAACTAGGTTATGTTAGTTTAGGCAAATCTTTGGATAACGATTAACACAATCATCTGCCGTGGGGCAACTCAGAATAGAGTGTTTTTTTTTTTTTTTGGGGGTTTTTTTTTTTTTTATTCATTCAGTTCAATACAGTGGAATACACAATTGAACCATATCATGAGTCAATACATATGATGATATAAAAAGGTACCCTATCAGGGCCCATGTCATGAGAAACATAAATAGAAAGGAATTTAGTAATTACATAGTATATACAATATAATTAGATAAGAAGTTAAAAGTACAATTAGTATAATCAAAACATCATAGAAAATATCTATAAGTTTAGGTATGCTTCAATACTATAGAAAGCTTTGGTTATTAAATAATTTTTTATCCTATTTCTAAAGGTATTATAATTTTCATATGATTTTAGATTTTCAGGCAAAGCATTATAAAACTTCACTCCCATATAACTAGGGACCCTCTCTGATAAATGTAATCTGGTTCTGGGGAGATTTAGTACTTGATTATTCCTGGTATTATATGTGTGAACATCTGACATGTTTTTCATTGGGAATTTAAATTGAACTACATATAAAATGGTTCTATAGATGAACAAACTTGGTAATGTAGGGATTTTCAGCAGAATAAAAGTGCTTTTACATGATTCATTATACCTTAGACCACCTAAATACCTAATAGCCCTTTTTTGTAATACAAATATTCTTTGAAAATTTTGTTTAGATGTATTTCCCCATAGTTCAATTCCATATGACAAAAAGGAGTGGCTAAGCCCAAAGTAAATAGTTTTAACAGTAGAAATAGAAATAGTTTCTTAGACATCTCAGGACATATAGATTTTACTAACATTAGCTACTATCTTGTCAGTTTGTGAGTTATAAGTGAGCTTATGGTCTAAAACAATCCCTAGCAGCTGTGTTTCGTCCACACTTTTTACTACCTCTGTATAAATTTTTAACTGTAGTGGATGATTTATAATTTTGGTTCCAAAATTTATCATTTCGCATTTATTAGGCTTAACACATAAATTTAAATTACAGAAGTATTCAACAATGTTACTAACTATATCGTTTAAACGGGTTTTAGCTTTAATATGTCAGTATCACTTACAGTGATGGTTGTATCATCAGCAAACTGAATAATCTTTATCCCATCAGAAGTATAGTTATCTATGTCATGCATATATAGCACAAATAATAGGGCGCCGAGAATCGAACCCTGAGGAACTCCACATGCTATATTTTCAGAGCTTGATATTGATACACATGATCTATTTTTTTAATTTTACAATTTGCCTCCTATTAGTCATATATCACCTTATGATATTATAACCTAAGCCCCTGTTGGTGCCTGTACTGTACTTCCACTTACAACGTTAGGATAGTGTGGACAACACTCTGGATAAAAATTACCACAATTATCTGCTGTGTGCCTACTCAGTATGCAGTGGATCGTAATTATGCTATAGTTTCGTTTATTATAAGTTAGTTTGGACAACCCATTGGCTAACAATTACCACAATCATCTGCTGTGTGCTCACTCAGTATACAGTGTATGGGGATTATACTATAGTTTCGTTTATTATAAGGTCTTTTGGACATTCCATTGGCTAACAATTACCACAATCATCTGCTGTGTGCTCACTAGTATACAGTGTATGGGGATTATACTATAGTTTCGTTTATTATAAGGTCTTTTGGACATTCCATTGGCTAACAATTACCACAATCATCTGCTGTGTGCTCACTCAGTATACAGTGTATGGGGATTATACTATAGTTTCGTTTATTATAAGGTCTTTTGGACATTCCATTGGCTAACAATTACCACAATCATCTGCTGTGTGCTCACTCAGTATACAGTGTATGGGGATTATACTATAGTTTCGTTTATTATAAGGTCTTTTGGACATTCCATTGGCTAACAATTACCACAATCATCTGCTGTGTGCTCACTCAGTATACAGTGTATGGGGATTATACTATAGTTTCGTTTATTATAAGGTCTTTTGGACATTCCATTGGCTAACAATTACCACAATCATCTGCTGTGTGCCCACGCAGTATACAGTGGATGATGAATATACAACAGTTTCGTTTACTTCCTTAGGTTAGTTTGGACAACCCATTGGCTAAGAATTTCTAGAATCATCTGCTGTGTGCCTACTCAGTATACAGTGGATGGTGATTACACTATAGTTGCAGTTACTATGTTAAGTTAGTTTGGACAACCCATTGGCTAACAATTACCACAATCATCTGCTCTGTGCCTACTCAGTATTTAGTGGATGTTGATTACACTCTGGTTTCGTTTACTCTGTTAAGTTAGTTAGAAAGGGTGCAGTGTAGGTGTTAGTACTGGTTTATAATTATATGACTAAGAAAGCCTTATGTATTTCTCTTATTACTCAACAATAAAGCATTGATCCATTAAGAGAAAAGGAATGGATGCATTCTGTGTTGTTGTGAAGACTCCTTTACTAATGTGATGGAGTGACTAATGTGTAGCATTTGCGAAGTGAGTAGGTGTACGTTTGGAGTTTAAGTACATTGCAGAAGGCGTTGTAACCGAGAAAGTATGTGTTTAAGTGTAGCCCCAAGGTCTACATTTAATGGTGAAATTGATCTTCTACAACGTCAAAGAATAACTTAGGAATCTAAGCATCAAAGGAGTGTAGATGAAAGCATGTGAAATAAAATGTACATGCCAGACAGTAAAATAACTGTTTTCATTATCATTGAGGAGTTGTACAATATGGGTTTCAGAAAGTTCCCAGTGAGCTTGAACTACACTGAAAGCAGATGAATCTGTCTAAACGAAATTAATTATGAAGAATTTAATGCACTGTAGGAGTGACAAAGGGTTTTGTCAGAGCAGCATGGACAATAAGTGTCCTGAAGGAGGTGGAATAAGTATTAGAACTTGGTTGACCACCACTAAGTAATGCGTGGTGGGGCATTGCTTAAAGAAGAGGATAATATATCTCATTTGAAGGCAGGAAAGTGATTCAATCTGTAACTATTACAGCATTCAGTGTAATCTGTTACAGCGGTCTGAATAATTATTTGCATAAATCCAAATTTCCTTAATTTACTAAGTGCCCTTCTAATGAGGTATTACATATAACCAAATGTTTAATATGATGTGAAAAAAATTTATTGATATAATAATTAAAGAATTAAATATTTAATTACATCTATTAAATATTATGAATCACCAAGACCAGTAATGACACATGGAGATTTCTATAGATTAGTGAAGTGATGTGTAGTGAAGTGGAGGCATTTGTGATAAAGTTATGTGACGTGTTATTTTTTGATAAGTGTAGTGCCAAGTGAGGAGAGATAAAAGGGGGGGGCTTTGCACTCAAAACAATTACAGAATGAATTATGTTGAAAAACCAAACACCTCTTTAAGCAGCCCCTATTTCTTTATATATAAATAATACCATGGAATCATATCAGATAGAAATAGAGTCATATTTTAAAGTAAGAAGTGCTATAATTAATATGCCTCAAACAGAATTACATTTCTAAAGAAATGTGTATCTCAACAAATACATTAATTAATCTACATTGCCAGAAGATTTTCATAGAGTAACAACTTTCAGATAGTAGAAGTGTTTGAGTTTACCCACAATCCCATCACATACATTTTTAACAAATGGCAAATATTTTGGTAGCTCATTTTCTCCCAGTCTCAACCTGAAGACTGCTGGAGTGTAGATGACAGTACGCCAGTCTGCAACATGTAGTCAAGATTACCTTTAGAAGAAACTAGAAGAGATATTGACCTGCTGAAATCACCGGAAAACTTAAAAGGAGATAGATGAGAAGTTAAGGGAAGACAAAAAGAGTCATGGTTGAGTGCCTCAAACACATTCGTAAACCGTCATACTGGCTCTATCAAAAGTTCAAAAAGTTGCGAGAAGAATGAAGAGAAGAAATTACAGAGGGGGCAGAATAAAGAGTAGAATCTGGTTGGCTGCCACAGGGCAATGCGAGGAGGAGCATTGCTTAAAGAAGGGGATCTCAAAAGCACTTTATGTACAGGTAAGTATTTAACTCAGTACTGATTCCAATATTCATTGCAACCAGTACAGCTGTTTGTGAATTACATTACAACTGTATTGTATCAATAACTATTATAGATTAAACCCAATAGAGATTGGTGCCATGTATAACATATGTTATTTAAATAAATAAATGTTATGTCATTTCTTTCCTGTGTACCTTCCTTAGATGCACTATAATCTGTAACAAGACCTGAAGAATACTGTGGGGAAGTGAAGTGTCCCACAGTGAAGAGGACCTACTGTGTTGTGGTGATGCGATATATAATTTGTTGTGAAGATTTCTAACAGAGGAAACCTCTAAGATTGAATGAATCAATGCTTTATTGTTGATTATTATAGGGATTGCTTCATATTTTGCAGCACATGATGTAGTTAAATTACTTCTCTTTCCGTACAGTGGATGGTGATTATACTACAGTTTCGTTTACTACGTCAAGTTAGTTTGGACAACCCATTGGCTAACAATTACCACAATCATCTGCTGTGTGCTTACTCAGTATACAGTGGATGGTGATTACTCTATAGTTTCGTTTACCAGGTTAAGTTAGTTTGGACAACCCATTGGCTAACAGTTACCAAATTCATCTGCTGTGTGCCTACTCAGTATACAATGGATGGTGATTATACTATAGTTTCGTTTACTAGGTTAAGTTAGTTTGGACAACCCATTGGCTAAGAATTACCACAATCATCTGCTGTGTGCCCACTCAGTATACAGTGGATGGTGATTACACTATAGTTTCGTTCACCAGGTTAAGTTATTTTGGACAACTCATTGGCTAAGAATTACCACAATCATCTGCTGTGTACCCACTCCGTATACAGTGGATGGTGATAACACTATAGTTTCGTTCACCAGGTTAAGTTATTTTGGACAATTCATTGGCTAAGAATTACCACAATCATCTGCTGTGTGCCCACTCAGTATACAGTGGATGGTGATTATACTATAGTTTCGTTCACCAGGTTAAGTTAGTTTGGACAACTCATTGGCTAAGAATTACCACAACCATCTGCTGTGTGCCCACTCAGTATACAGTGGATGGTGATTACACTATAGTTTCGTTTACCAGGTTAAGTTAGTTTGGAAAACTCATTGGCTAACAATTACCACAATCATCTGCTGTGTGCCCACTCAGTATACAGTGGATGGTGATTATACTATAGTTTCGTTTACCAGGTTAAGTTAGTTTGGACAGCTCATTGACTAAGAATTACCACAACCATCTGCTGTGTGCCCACTCAGTATACAGTGTATGGGGATTATGCAATTGTTTTGTTTACCAGGTTAAGTTAGTTTGCACAACCCAATGGCTAAGAATTACCACAATCATCTGCTGTGTGCCCACTCAGTATACAGTGAATGGGGATTATACTATAGTTTCGTTTATCAGGTTAAGTTAGTTTGGACAACCCAATGGCTAAGAATTACCACAATCATCTGCTCTGTGCCTACTAAGTATACAGTGGATTAAAATTCAAATTCAAATTTGTTGCTCATAAAACTTGTAAAACAAGCATGGAGCACTGTCAAATGCTAATACATGAATAAAAAGTACATCATGGCACATAATTAGACTTATGGAATACAAACATGGAATACTGAATATGCAAAAATACATTAACAGTACACATTAATTTAACATCTCTTCTAACCTGTATGGGCACTTTTCAATTAGATAATTCTTTAACTCTTTAGCAAAGTGAAGCTAATAGTCGTTGTTCGGTTCTCGTTGTGTCGCCATTTGATGCGTAAATGTCGTTGGTCTCGTTGTCGCCCGTTGATTTGGTTCGTTCCCGCTAGCTCAGGTTGAGATCTCTTTATTTATCTCGGGTACGCGCAGGTGTTTTATAGAATACCCAAGAAAACCTTTGTATATTGTTTATTACATCTTAGATACTTTCGGGAGTTATGCCGATTCTATATGTAGAGGAATCGCACTCACGTCTGCACAGCATAACTTGCAGTGCTGGTCTGGGGTGAGTAGTGACCAGACGCTTTCTCGCGTACCCACGCTAAGAAAAACGTTCTCTCCAATTTTAAATGTCATGACGTCATCCAAGAAAGCCTCGTATCCAAAATGCTATTTCCTTTTCCCGCAATTTAGAAATGTCCCTTTCTATTATAACATGTTCTTTTATGAATTTTGAATATATATTTACCTTTTTATGATTAAACGATGTTTTCTTTATATTTTATTAAATATATCGCGCGACCTGAATTTCAAACGTGAATTTAAACTATGTAGTATGACGTCATGACTCGTTAATTTCAAACCAATAATGAGTTTATCCTACAAATTTAACGACTATTATTTACTCATATCTGGCTCACCTTACAACACTTCCTGCTCTATTATCTATTTATGTTATTACTCAACACTTATCGCAAATCTCACATCCGGCAATTAAATTAAAACGTGTCTTTATCAAGCCCATTCGATTTGAAATCTAAATTTCGGTATCAAATGCACCCATTTATGTTATTTTATTATTTCATAATAAAATAATGTAAATGTCTTGCCCGAAAGAAAATTAAAAATTACTGCTGTATTTTGAATAATCGGCAACACTCCCATTATATACAATTTTCAATTACACTGTTTTTGAAATTGGTTATTAACACATTTTCTCCTTAATCTTTTTAACATGACAAACAATTGTACACTTGACTAAACATTAATCCTTAAATACTAATTACAATATGTTATGGTTTCTTCTGTGACACTTTTATATAAAGGTTAAATTTCAAGAGTCTTTCTTTATACTTCCTTCTTTTAGTTCATGTTTGCTCACTTCGCTCTCACTATCACTTGCACTGTGATTTTTCACTTTTGTTATTGTAACACATATCTGTACTAGATCCTTTAAGCACTAAAATGTACATATATCTATATAAATCCATTACACTCTTCAGACAAGTTCTTTCTTTGTCTTTCTGTGATAACTATCTATACATCTAAATATTTTAACAAATGTTTACAAATTAAATATTCTGTTTTCTCTCTATGCGGAGATGAACATTTTAACAATCTTTCTGAAGCTGTTATTGTGAGCTCTATACAATATATTTTTAAGCTCTTTGTAGTATATAGCAATTCACATTCTGCATTTTTCATGAATATGTAAGTACCTGACCAATATATGGTTTTCAAGTAAGCTAACATTTAAATTTTATCTCGAAGCTGATTGGGCGCCAATAGACAAATGACACTTCGAATTTTTTTTTTATGAAATCAAGGTTCCAAGGCACCACACGGTTTCTTGTATGGTCGGAGGAGTTGTTTATGCCATCTTCCCAGACATTTTTCATTTTTAACATCTTTTAATTCATAGGTATGATAACCAAATTTGGATATAATTTCTGCAGGACCTTTATATAACAATTCCATCCTTTTGTTCTTACCTCGCAAGGCACTTGATAACTTATGGTCTTTAACTAGTACCCAATCGCCTATCTGAGGTTCCCATTTATGTTTTCTACTCTTTTTCTTTAATTTTCGCTTCTCTGCCTTTTTCTTGATTCGTTCAAAAGCAATTTTCGCTCTTTCTTCTTCACTTAACTGAATGTCATTAATTTTCAGTGTTTTTGGTACCCCGATCAATATTGGTTCTGGTTCAATTCCTAACATTAATTTTATTGGTGCAAACCCAGTAGTTACATTAATGGTGTGATTGATAATCTTTTCTATCAATGGACAATATTTCACCCAATCCTTGTGATTATGATGTGTAAGTACACGTAAATAAATTCCTATATCTCGGAGGACACGTTCTGTTGGATTCCCTGATGGAAAGTATGAGGAACAATAATTTAGTTTTCTCGAGTCTAATGTCACCCTGATCTTCCATTGGCCTTATTTACAATACATAGGGGATTCACAAATTCTGAATTCGAAATCTCAATAACCTCATCTTCTAACATTGACTTTATAACTGCATCTACCTCTTTTCTTATTGTACTAGGGATAGCTCTCGCTTTATGTGTAAAAGGTTTGATGGTATCATCTCAAACGAATGAGTATAAATATTACATTTACCAGGTTTCTCAGAGAATACTTCTTTATTTCGGATTAATATTTCAAACAGTTTATCCCTCTGTTGTTCATTTAGTTGATCAGCCTGAGTTACTTTTTCCCTCAACAATTCTTCTAAGTCTTCACTAATCTCCCTATCATAGTACCTAGTTGCATCAGAAAACCTCAAATTGTCTATGAAATCATTTTTATCCCATTCTACATTTTCTTTATTATCGACACTGTACTCTTTGACATTTACTTCAGTTAATTCCATAGCTCCTACTTTAACATATTCTACAAAGAATGTATCCCCTTGGATTTCTTCTTCCTCTTTTTCTCTTACAATAGTTTCTGAACTACTATCTTCCACAAATGGCACTATAATGGTCTCATCTTCAACTTTCATTTCTACAATCATGTTTTTAAAATTCACCACAGCTTCCCAGGCATAAAGACAATCACAACCTATTATAATATCTGTAACAAGTCTTCCTACAATCAGAAATAAAATTCCAAGTATTCTCCCATTTATTTCAATATTTATCATTGCTTGAAATTTTACTCTCTCTTTTCGTTTTCCCACAGCTAGCGAGCAATATATCCCATTAACTGGTAAAGACATTACTTTAAAACCACTACTTTGTAAATTATCATAAAAATTTTGTGAGCATACTGTGCTATTTGATCCTGTATCTATAATTGCATTGTATTGTTTTCCATTTACTCCAATTTTGATTTTAGGTGGATCTCCTACTTTTTCGTTTTCGTCAATTCTATTTTTCCATTCTCTTTTCTTTTGTATCATCATTTGCCTTCCAGGACTATTTATTTCCGAGTACTTATCACAATCATTACTAGGATACCCAGTTCTCACTGAAGGTGCGTTTGACCGGGTCTGGCGTTTCCCTGATTTTTAGGTATTGCTCCTGTACTATTTCCCGAATTGTTACTTCTGTTTTCCTGCATTAAATCGGGGTTACTTCCTACCATGTTTTTGACCGTGTTAATGGCCTCAACCATTTCCGCATTTTCGGGGGAATTTCGTCCATTAGAATACCTTTCTCCCTGTCTTGGTGACCTCGGTCTAAACTCATAATCTCTGTTTGTCCAATACCCATCATTTGAATTTCTACTATGTCCAAAATAATGTCCCCGTCTACCTCGATCAAATCTGTTTGTATTCATATAATTCACCCTTATATTTCTTCCCCTTAGATTACCATTTCTATTTTGGTGATGCCCTTCCTGGTTACATCTACCTTGATTTTCCCACCGGAATGATTCCATCCTTGGTACTGGTCCTTTGTATCTTTCCCTAATCTCACTTCTATTCTGATAATACTGTGCCCCTTGCCCGAAAGAATTGACAGTTTCTTTTCCTTCATATTTATTTCCAAATGCGTGTTTTGGCTTATTGACTTCTAAGGCTGATAATAATTCGATCATAGCTGCAATGCTATCGGGTCGGGCTATGATTAGGTAGTGTTGAAGCGTTTCCGGAAAATGTGGAGTAACTATATTTATTAGATCTTTTTCATCTAAGGGAGGATCCAACATCTTCGATTTTCTCGCTATTCTCATAAAATAGTTGACCATCGATTCCTCCGATCTAGGATTAAACTTTCCATTGCTTAATTCAACTCTAATATTAGCCTGCCTACTAGCTCCCCAATATCTGGTTAAAAAGATGTTCCTAAAGGTCCTGTAATCATTATTGTTACCCATAGAAAGGCCTAGCCAATTAGCAGCATTACCCTTTAGGCATTTTCTTACTATCACCATCTTGTACTCCTCTGGTATACGTTTCACCGTGAAGTACTCTTGTAACCCTTCTAAAAAGGCTTTAGGATCATCTGAATCTTCATTTTCAAAAACTGGAGGTGTCATTTCATTTAAGACATGGTTAGGCCAATGTAAATTTGAATTGTCACCTGTCCCTGAACTATTTCTGAGATCAGAATGGGAATTACTGTTACCCCTATTTTGGATCGAAATGTCAGCTGATACACCTGGTATTGCCTCGTTTCTTGCAACTTCATTACTAAGATTGTTGTGATTACATGCATTTTCATTTAATTTCAAATTTTCTAAGGCCTCTTTTACCTGGGTAACTTCTGTTACTACCCCTTTTATTTGGTCTGTAACATCCTCCAAATTTCTAGCCTGCCTTTCACTTTCTACATCAGATCTTTCCATTCTAACTTTACACCCCTGTAGCTCTTCTCTAATTTCTTCCCTGTCTTTATCTAACCTTTGTACTACCTCTTCCCTTTGTTTGTCTAATTTATATGTTACTCTTTCCCTTTCTTTCTCTAATTTTTCACTAACTTGTTGACCTAATTTCTTTTCAGAATTCTTTACTTCTTGCCTTATTGTCTCTAATTCTCCCTTAACCTGTTCTCTATTTTCTTTTACTTCACTACTAACTTTATTAATTTCCTCCCTAACTTCTTCCCTAAAGGTTTCTAAAGCTCTCTTCTGATTTTCCAATTGCATTCCCAATTCCTGTTGTCCCTTCTCTAATTTCTGTCCTAACTCTATACTAGTTTCATTTATCTTTTCCATTATCTTTTGAAACATATTCTCTATTCCTGACATAATCGCTGGCCTTTCTGAATTACTACTAAACATTTCTGAGCTACCTCTAGGTGTTTCTCTAACGTTCTGATCTTCTACTTCTTGGCATATTCTGCTACCGATTACATTTTGATTATATTCTTCCATCCTAACTACACTTTTCTCAATTTCCGGACTCTCAAAACCTAGAAAATCGCTATCACTGTCTTCCATTGCTAAGCTATTTACATGTGTTTTTCTACTCACCAATATTTAATAATTTTCACTATTTCACTACTTTTTTTTTTTTTTTTTTTTTTTTTTTTTTTTTTTTAAACTGCACTTAAACTTGTTCACTACACATTTCACAGATGTTGACACGCTGGGCACCTTCTTGTTTGCTGGCTCGATGCTGGCCTGGTCGTCTTGGGGTTGGTCCATTCTCTCGACGCCACACGTTGGGTCGCCATTTGAAGCTAATAGTCGTTGTTCGGTTCTCGTTGTGTCGCCATTTGATGCGTAAATGTCGTTGGTCTCGTCGCCCGTTGATTTGGTTCATTCCCGCTAGCTCAGGTTGAGATCTCTTTATTTATCTCGGGTACGCGCAGGTGTTTTATAGAATACCCAAGAAAACCTTTGTATATTGTTTATTACATCTTAGATACTTTCGGGAGTTATGCCGATTCTATATGTAGAGGAATCGTACTCACGTCTGCACAGCATAACTTGCAGTGCTGGTCTGGGGTGAGTAGTGACCAGACGCTTTCTCGCGTACCCACGCTAAGAAAAACGTTCTCTCCAATTTTAAATGTCATGACGTCATCCAAGAAAGCCTCGTATCCAAAATGCTATTTCCTTTTCCCGCAATTTAGAAATGTCCCTTTCTATTATAACATGTTCTTTTATGAATTTTGAATATATATTTACCTTTTTATGATTAAACGATGTTTTCTTTATATTTTATTAAATATATCGCGCGACCTGAATTTCAAACGTGAATTTAAACTATGTAGTATGACGTCATGACTCGTTAATTTCAAACCAATAATGAGTTTATCCTACAAATTTAACGACTATTATTTACTCATATCTGGCTCACCTTACAACACTTCCTGCTCTATTATCTATTTATGTTATTACTCAACACTTATCGCAAATCTCACATCCGGCAATTAAATTAAAACGTGTCTTTATCAAGCCCATTCGATTTGAAATCTAAATTTCGGTATCAAAAGGAGTTTTTTCCTGAGTGCTGTTTTATAGTTCTTGATAGGGCATTATATAATATCATTCCCATTACAATCGGATCCTTTTTGGTTGAAGTCTTATTTAAGGATATTCTATGGTAATTTTCATTCCTGCTGGTGTTATATGTATGGATATCTGTGTTTTTAGTGGGTGATTTGTTTTGATGGATGGCGATTATACTATAGTTTCATTTACTACGGTAAGTTAGTTGGAAAACCCATTGGGTAACAATTAGCACAATCATCTGCGGTATACTCTACTTACAGTTACTAGATTATGTTATTATATTATTATGTTAATTTGGACAACACTTTGGATAAGGATTTTCTCAATCTCCTTCAGTGTGCCTACTGAGCTTATAGCTGGTAGTGATTACATTTTAGTTTCATGTACTAGGTGATGTTAATATGCATGGCAACTACGACCACCATCTGCAGGGTGCCTGCTCAGTGTACAGCTGGTGAGAATAACATTTTTGTTTCACTTACTAACTTATGTTACTTTGGATGGCAACTGCTAACATTATTTTTACTGTGTCTGTTCAGTACACAGCTGGTGATATTTACATTTTTGTTTCACTTACTAGGTTATGTTACTATGCATGGCAACTACCACCATCATCTGCAGTTTGCCTACACATTATTCAGCCCGTGATGGTTACATCTTAGTTTCAGTTATTAGAGCAGTTCACTTTGGAAGGCAATGTTCACCATCATCTGTAATGTGCCTACTCAGTATATAGGTATTGATGATTGCATTTGAGTTTCATTTCCTAGGCTATGTTATTTGGGATCCTGGTTTTGATCGCAACTGCCACCGTCATCTTCCTATTCATTGGATTCAAGATTGGATTTTGCTTCGTTTAATAGTTCTATTTGTAGCCTTATGTCAAGTTTAGTGGAGGGGAATAGCCAATCCTGATTCATGTTTGTTCATTATACCTTGTTTGTGTGTTTTCTTTTTGTATAATGTTTTTCTGCAGTAATTTGGTAACGTGGTCATTGGCAGGTTTTCTTGATACTGTGTAATAATTGTGGGAAAAACTTTTAGCCTCCAAAACTGGGCAGTGGGCAACTCCAAATTTATTTTGTTCTGGGAAGGAAGTACTGTGTCCTTTTGAGTGCTGTATGAATCTGTCGTGCTTATTTTTGATATTCTGTTCCTGTCTTTTCTCTTTGTGCAAATGTTTAAATACTTACTATAAGCTACAAAAACATGCAACCCTTCTTTGTATGACCTTGTAGCATAAAAAACTTTAGAACCATTTTTGTTATTGCAGAAGTGGCTCCTGTCTTGTTAATTCTCTGCTGTGTTATGAGTTTCTGTCCTAAACATTGTACATAATTTCCACCTCTTCGTGTGGTTCTTGTAGACATACAAACAGTTACCATTTGTTTTTGCCCTTCTGTACTGTACTGTATGTATCTGATGTGTTTGTTTGAACCATAAAATGCCTATTTCTTGCGTTGTTTCACATGGATGTATGTGAACTGCCTGACATGGTTCTTCAGTGTGACTTTTACTTGATTTGAATGGCAATCGATTATGCAATCTTCTGAAAATGTCTTACCAAAAGGGTTATCTGTATCTAATAATTCAACATTAGAGGTTTTTAGAATGGTATCCACTTGAAGAAATGTTGAGGAACCATTCCTTTTGCCAGAATTTAATGTATTTCTCTTGAAACACTGATAAAATAAGTTTTGCTATATTGTTCTGAATACCAATAAAAATGTTCTTCTTATTTACCTAAGCCATTGCATATACTTATTTCTTTGCAAAAATCTTTTAAATTTGCTCATCGTGTTGAAGATCACAACTTTGTCTTTTCCTGCACTCTCAAAGAAAATTATATCTTAAATCATGTGCAACTTTATAGTGTTCAATGTGGCCCTAGATGGACTATTTTTCATAATAGCAGACAACTTCATATCTTCAACTTAGGTAGATTTAATTAGTCTTCAGTTACTGAATAAAGATTTTCCATACACGTATGCTCACTTACTTCAGTGAAATAGTTCCATTTGTTTGCCTTTGGTTCTCAGCTATTCAACAGAAATACACTATCCAATACAATATCCCAGGTTGTGTTTTGTTTCTTCTTCTCAGTGATTTCCTTTGTAGTTCTGGAATGACAGCCTTTGTTTTTTATGGGACATGAAACAAAAATATATACAATAATTGTGAAATTTCTGTGTTTCTTATATTAGTCAACAATAAACTATTTATTCATTTATTAAGCAAAACAAGAATTGATACATGCTGTGATTTTGTGAAGTCGCTTTAATTGATGTGGTGAAGTGATTTAATGTATGATATCTGTGAAGCGAATTGGGATATGTTTGGAATTTAACGGCAAGCGGAAGGTCTGTGGTTCAAATCCCAGTTGTGGCATTGAATTTTTAAGTTCCAGTTCTACCTCTTAAACTTTGCCCACACACGGCTTGGGTGTTTAAAAACACCAACAGTAAGTTTGTTGGCATAAATAAATAATGACTACAGAAAGATTTATCTTCAAATAGGAAACACATATTTAACCAGGCTCTGTTATGATATATATCAATAATACCATGGATAGATATCAGAGATAGATATCAGAGATAAGAAGTCATATTTTAAGGTAACAAGTGCTACAATTAATACGCTTCAAACTGAATTATATATCTAGAGAATATGTATCTGAAGAATTAAATTAATTAAACTACATGTTTACAAAATAATGTTTACTACAAAATAATTTCAAGATAGCAAAGCAGAGTCAATTTACTGATACACCATTACTTACATTCTTATAAATGTGAAATATTTTGGGAGCTCATTCTCTCCAATCCTCAAGCTGCTGGAGAGTGCTTGAATGTGGATGACAGTGCAGCTGTCTACAACATGATTGATGTCAAGACTACCTTTGGAAGAAACAAGAAAGGATAGTGACCTGCCTATAGCACCAGAAAACTTAAAAGAACATGGGTGAGATGCTAAGGGAACACCAAAACTGTCACAGTACAGTGCCTCAACCACATTCATGAACCTTAATATTGGTTCTATGAACATTTCAAAAAGTTGTAAGAAGATGGATGAGAAGGAATTACAGAGGGGGCAGAATAAAGAGTAGAATCGGGTTGTCTGCCACAGGGCAATGCGAGGAGGGGCATTGCTTAAAGAAGGGGATTTCGAACGCACCTTTCTTACAGGTAAGTATTTATTCCGTACTGATTTCAATATTCATTGCAATCAGTACAACTGCTTAGTGAATTACATAACAACTGTACTATATAAACGACTATTATTGATCAAACCAAATACAGATTATTGCAATGTAAAACATATTTTATTTGAGGAAAGAACATATTAATATCACTTCTTTCCTGTGTGCACACATTGGATGCACTAAGGCCTGTAACAAGACCTGAAGAATACTGTGGGAAGTGAAGTGCCTCCAGTGAAGAGGAATCACTGTGTTGTAGTGATGCAATGTCTAATGTGTTGTGAAAAGTTTTAACAGAGGAAACCTGTAAGACTAGATGAATCGATTGTTTATTATTGACTACTATAGGAAACGCTAGATATTTTGCAGCAGATGATGTACTTAAATTAACTTGTCTTTCTGATTGCCACCTTAGTCTGACACTTTACTGTGCTTTATTTCTTTCATACCTATTTCGGATGAATATTGGGCATGCTCATATCATGTTGACAGTGAAATTGTAATGTGACATTGCACTAACACAAAATGTAATTGTTTTATATGATGTTGGTTGCCGCACTAAACAACATTTCCATTTATAGGATGTGAATGCATTTAATGCACGGAATTACCCATGTATCTGAGTTTTCAGCGGTGGTTATTGTCTACCGGATGTACCAGTTGATAATTACATTTTAGTTTCACTTACTAGATTATGTTACTATGCATGGCAACTTCCAGCATCTGCAGTGTGCCTACTCAGTATACAGCTGGTGATGATTACATTTTAGTTTCACTTACTAGGTGATGTTACTATGTGTGGCAACTTCCAGCATCTGCAGTGTGCCTACTCAGTATACAGCTCATGATGATTACATTTTAGTTTCACTTACTAGGTGATGTTACTATGCGTGGCAACTTCCAGCATCTGCAGTGTGCCTACTCAGTATACAGCTCATGATGATTACATTTTAGTTTCACTTACTAGGTGATGTTACTATGCGTGGCAACTTCCAGCATCTGCAGTGTGCCTACTCAGTATACAGCTCATGATGATTACATTTTAGTTTCACTTGCTAGGTGATGTTACTATGCGTGGCAACTTCCAGCATCTGCAGTGTGCCTACTCAGTATACAGCTGGTGATGATTACATTTTAGTTTTACTTACTAGGTGATGTTACTATGCGTGGCAACTTCCAGCATCTGCAGTGTGCCTACTCAGTATACAGCTGGTGATGATTACATTTTAGTTTCACTTACTAGGTGATGTTACTATGCGTGGCAACTTCCAGCATCTGCAGTGTGCCTACTCAGTATACAGCTGGTGATGATTACATTTTAGTTTTACTTACTAGGTGATGTTACTGTGCATGGCAACTTCCAGCATCTGCAGTGTGCCTACTCAGTATACAGCTGGTGATGATTACATTTTAGTTTCACTTACTAGGTGATGTTACTATGCGTGGCAACGTCCAGCATCTGCAGTGTGCCTACTCAGTATACAGCTGGTGTTGATTACATTTTTGTTTCACTTACTTGGTTATGTAAATTTGTGTGCCAACTACCACCATCATCTGCAGTTTGCCTACACATTATTCAGCCCGTGATGGTTACATCTTAGTTTCAGTTATTAGAGCAGTTCACTTTGGAAGGCAATGTTCACCATCATCTGTATTGTGCCTACTCAGTATATAGGTATTGATGATTGCATTTGAGTTTTGTTTCCTAGGCTATGTTATTTGGGATCGTGGTTTTGATCGTAACTTCCACCGTCATCTTCCTATTCATTGGATTCAAGATTGGATTTTGCTTCGTTTAATAGTTCTATTTGTAGCCTTATGTCATGTTTAGTGGAGGGGAATAGCCAATCCTGATTCATGTTTGTTCATTATACCTTGTTTGTGTGTTTTCTTTTTGTATAATGTTTTTCTGCAGTAATTTGGTAACGTGGTCATTGGCCGCTTTTTTTGATACTGTGTAATAATTGTGGGAAAAACTTTTAGCCTCCAAAACTGGGCAGTGGGCAACTCCAAATTTATTTTGTTCTGGGAAGGAAGTACTGTGTCCTTTTGAGTGCTGTATGAATCTGTCGTGCTTATTTTTGATATTCTGTTCCTGTCTTTTCTCTTTGTGCAAATGTTTAAATACTTACTATAAGCTACAAAAACATGCAACCCTTCTTTGTATGACCTTGTAGCATAAAAAACTTTAGAACCATTTTTGTTATTGCAGAAGTGGCTCCTGTCTTGTTAATTCTCTGCTGTGTTATGAGTTTCTGTCCTAAACATTGTACATAATTTCCACCTCTTCGTGTGGTTCTTGTAGACATATAAACAGTTACCATTTGTTTTTGCCCTTCTGTACTGTACTGTATGTATCTGATGTGTTTGTTTGAACCATAAAATGCCTATTTCTTGCGTTGTTTCACATGGATGTATGTGAACTGCCTCACATGGTTCTTCAGTGTGACTTTTACTTGATTTGAATGGCAATCGATTATGCAATCTTCTGAAAATGTCTTACCAAAAGGGTTATCTGTATCTAATAATTCAACATTAGAGGTTTTTAGAATGGTATCCACTTGAAGAAATGTTGAGGAACCATTCCTTTTGCCAGAATTTAATGTATTTCTCTTGAAACACTGATAAAATTAGTTTTGCTATATTGTTCTGAATACCCATAAAAATGTTCTTCTTATTTACCTAAGCCATTGCATATACTTATTTCTTTGCAAAAACCTTTTAAATGTGCTCATCGTGTTGAAGATCACAACTTTGTCTTTTCCTGCACTCTCAAAGAAAATTATATCTTAAATCATGTGCAACTTTATAGTGTTCAATGTGGCCCTAGATGGACTATTTTTCATAATAGCAGACAACTTCATATCTTCAACTTAGGTGGATTTAATTAGTCTTCAGTTACTGAATAAAGATTTTCCATACACGTATGCTCACTTACTTCAGTGAAATAGTTCCATTTGTTTGCCCTTGGTTCTCAGCTATTCAACAGAAATACACTATCCAATACAATATCCCAGGTTGTGTTTCGTTTCTTCTTCTCAGTGATTTCCTTTGTAGTTCTGGAATGACAGCCTTTGTTTTTTATGGGACATGAAACAAAAATATATACAATAATTGTGAAATTTCTGTGTTTCTTATATTAGTCAACTATAAACTATTTATTCATTTATTAAGCAAAACAAGAATTGATACATGCTGTGATTTTGTGAAGTCGCTTTAATTGATGTGGTGAAGTGATTTAATGTATGATATCTGTGAAGCGAATTGGGATATGTTTGGAATTTAACTGCTGTTAGAGGAATTCTAACTGGGATAAGATATGGCAAGAATCACGCAGGTTCTGAGTTTACTGAAAAACGAATTTCATAACACCAACTGAGAAATCTATTTACTACAGTGTTGAAGAATGAATTAAGAATCCAAGTATCAAATGTAAGAAGATCAAGAGAATGTGAAAGAAAATGCAGTAGATGACATGCAGTTAGTAAAGGAACAGTTTTGAGTAGCACTGAGGAGTTGTGCAATACTGACTTAACAAGATTCTCAAGAAACCTGATGACATGCACTGAAAGCAGATGAATCTCACTAAATGGAGTTAATTATGAAGAATTTAATGTACATACTGTAGGAGAGACCAGGGTTTTGTCAGAGCAGCTTGGATAAGAAAAATGTTGGAGGAGGTGGAATAAGTATTAGAACTTGGTTGACCACCACTAAGCAATGCGTGGTGGGGCATTGCTTAAAGAAGAGGATAATACAACTTATTGGAAGGGAGGTAAGTGCTTCAAGCCATAACTATTACAATATTCATTGTAATCAGTTACAGCAATTTGATTAATTACTATTTTTAAGGATGCAAGGTACATTGTGTTATTATTTGCTGTTGTGATGTGATATTAGATACAATCAAGTGTATAATATGATGTAAAATAATTGTTTCAAAACAATAACAAATTTAATTTATTTCACATATACACAGTTACAAAACACCAACATAAATACTGATACATGCAGGTTTCTATAGGTTAGTGAAGTGATGTGTAGTGAAGAGGAGTCATGTGTGATAATGTTATGTGAAGTGTTATTGTTTTAACAGATTTAGTGCCAACTGAGGAGAAATATAAAGAGGGACCTAGCAGCCCAAAGGACTACAGAAAGATTTATCTTCAAATAGGAAACACATATTTAACCAGGCTCTGTTATGATATATATCAATAATACCATGGATAGATATCAGAGATAAGAAGTCATATTTTAAGGTAACAAGTGCTACAATCAATACACTTCAAACTGAATTACATATCTAGAGAATGTGTATCTGAAGAATTAAATTAATTAAACTACATTGAAAGAAGATTTACATACAAAATAATTTCAAGATAGCAAAGGAGAGTCAATTTACTGACACACCATTACTTACATTCTTATAAATGTGAAATATTTTGGGAGCTCATTCTCTCCCATCCTCAAGCTGCTGGAGAGTGCTTGAATGTGGATGCCAGTGCAGCTGTCTACAACATGATGTCAAGACTACCTTTGGAAGAAACAGGAAAGAATAGTGACGTGCCTATAGCACCAGAAAACTTAAAAGAACATGGGTGAGATGCTAAGGGAACACCAAAACTGTCACAGTACATTGCCCAACCACATTCATGAACCTTAATACTGGTTCTATGAACATTTCAAAAAGTTGTAAGAAGATGGATGAGAAGGAATTACAGAGGAGGCAGAATAAAGAGTAGAATCGGGTTGTCTGCCACAGGGCAATGCGAGGATTTGGATTTGGTTTAAGGGCGCTCAACTTCTAGGTCATCAGCGGCAATGCGAGGAGGGGCATTGCTTAAAGAAGGGGATTTCAAAAGCACCTTTGTTACAGGTAAGTATTTATTCCGTACTGATTACAATATTCATTGCAATCAGTACAACTGCTTAGTGAATTACATAACAACTGTACTATATAAATGACTATTATTGATCAAACCAAATACAGATTATTGCAATAGAAAACATATTTTATTTGAGGAAAGAACATATTAATATCACTTCTTTCCTGTGTGCACACATTGGATGCACAAAAGCCTGTAACAAGACCTGAAGAATACTGTGGGAAGTGAAGTGCCTCCAGTGAAGAGGAATCACTGTGTTGTAGTGATGCAATGTGTAATGTGTTGTGAAAAGTTTTAACAGAGGAAACCTGTAAGACTAGATGAATCGATTGTTTATTGTTGACTACTATAGGAAACGCTAGATATTTTGCAGCAGATGATGTACTTAAATGAACTTCTCTTTCTGATTGCCACTTTAGTCTGTCACTTTACTGTGCTTTATTTCTTTCATACCTATTTCGGATGAATATTGGGCATGCTCATATCATGTTGACAGTGAAATTGTAATGTGACATTGCACTAACACAAAATGTAATTGTTTTATATGATGTTGGTTGCCGTACTAAACAGCATTTCCATTTATAGGATGTGAATGCATTTAATGCACGGAATTACCCATGTATCTGAGTTTTCAGCGGTGGTTGTTATCTACCAGATGTAGCAGATGATGATTGCACTTTAGTTTCACTTATCAGGATTAAATACTTTGAATGGCAGCCACCACCCTCAATCTGCTGTGTACCTACTCAGTATGCAGCTGGTGATTATTACACTTTTTTTCATTTACAAGGTTAGGTATGTTACTATGCATGGCAACTTCCAGACACATCTGCTTTGCGCCTACTTATTATATAGCTGGTGATGATTACATTTTAGTTTCACTTACTAGATTGTTACTGTGCATGGCAACTACGACCAACATCTGCAGTGTGCCTACTCAGTATACAGCTGGTGATAATTACATTTTAGTTTCACTTACTAGATTATGTTACTATGCATGGCAACTTCCAGCATCATCAGTGGGTCTACTCAGTGTACAGCTGGTGATGGTTACATTTTAGTTTCACTTACTAGGTGATGTTAATGTGCATGGCAACTTCCAGCATCTGCAGTGTGCCTACTCAGTATACAGCTGGTGATAATTACATTTTAGTTTCACTTACCAGGTGATGTTACTGTGCATGGCAACTTCCAGCATCTGCAGTGTGCCTACTCAGTATACAGCTGGTGATGATTACATTTTAGTTTCACTTACTAGGTGATGTTACTATGCATAGCCACTTCCAGCATCTGCAGTGTGTCTACTCAGTATACAGCTGGTGATGATTACATTTTAGCTTCACTTACTAGATTATGTTACTATGCATGGCAACTACCAGCATCTGCAGTGTGCCTACTCAGTATACAGCTGGTGATGATTACATTTTAGTTTCACATACTAGATTATGTTTCTGTGCATGGCAACTACGACCAACATCTGCAGTGTGCCTACTCAGTATACAGCTGGTGAGAATTACATTTTAGCTTCACTTACTAGATTATGTTAGCATGCATGGGTCTACGACCAACATCTGAAGTGTGTCTACTCAGTATACCGCTGGTGATAATTAAATTTTACTTTCACTTACTAGATTATGTTACGGTGCATGGCAACTGCGACCAACATCTGCAGTGTGCCTACTCAGTATACAGCTGGTGATAATTACATTTTAGTTTCACTTACTAGGTGATGTTACTGTGCATGGCAACTTCCAGTATCTGCAGTGTGCCTACTCAGTATACAGCTGGTGATAATTACATTTTAGCTTCACTTACTAGATTATGTTACGGTGCATGGCAACTACGACCAACATCTGAAGTGTGTCTACTCAGTATACCGCTGGTGATAATTAAATTTTACTTTCACTTACTAGATTATGTTACGGTGCATGGCAACTGCGACCAACATCTGCAGTGTGCCTACTCAGTATACAGCTGGTGATAATTTCATTTTAGTTTCACTTACTAGGTGATGTTACTGTGCATGGTAACTAGGACCAACATCTGCAGTGCGCCTACTCAGTATACAGCTGGTGATAATTACATTTTAGTTTCACTTACTAGGTGCTGTTACTGTGCACGGCAACTTCCAGCATCTGCAGTGTGCCTACTCAGTATACAGCTGGTGATAATTACATTTTAGCTTCACTTACTAGATTATGTTACGGTGCATGGCAACTGCGACCAACATCTGCAGTGTGCCTACTCAGTATACAGCTGGTGATAATTTCATTTTAGTTTCACTTACTAGGTGATGTTACTGCGCATGGTAACTACGACCAACATCTGCAGTGCGCCCACTCCGTATACAGCTGGTGATAATTACATTTTACTTTCACTTACTAGATTATGTTACGGTGCATGGCAACTACGACCAACATCTGAAGTGTGTCTACTCAGTATACCGCTGGTGATAATTATATTTTACTTTCACTTACTAGATTATGTTACGGTGCATGGCAACTGCGACCAACATCTGCAGTGTGCCTACTCAGTATACAGCTGGTGATAATTTCATTTTAGTTTCACTTACTAGGTGATGTTACTGTGCATGGTAACTAGGACCATCATCTGCAGTGCGCCTACTCAGTATACAGCTGGTGATAATTACATTTTAGTTTCACTTACTAGGTGCTGTTACTGTGCACGGCAACTTCCAGCATCTGCAGTGTGCCTACTCAGTATACAGCTGGTGATAATTACATTTTAGTTTCACTTACTAGGTGATGTTACTGTGCATGGCAACTTCCAGCATCTGCAGTGTGTCTACTCAGTAAACAGCTGGTGATAATTTCATTTTAGTTTCACTTACTAGGTTATGTTACTGTGCATGGCAACTTCCAGCATCTGCAGTGTGCCTACTCAGTATACAGCTGGTGATAATTTCATTTTAGTTTCACTTACTAGGTGATGTTACTGTGCATGGTAACTAGGACCAACATCTGCAGTGTGCCTACTCAGTATACAGCTGGTGATAATTTCATTTTAGTTTCACTTACTAGGTGCTGTTACTGTGCAAGGAAACTTCCAGCATCTGCAGTGTGCCCACTCAGTATACAGCTGGTGATAATTTCATTTTAGTTTCACTTACTAGGTGCTGTTACTGTGCAAGGCAACTTCCAGCATCTGCAGTGTGCCTACTCAGTATACAGCTGGTGATAATTTCATTTTAGTTTCACTTACTAGGTGCTGTTACTGTGCAAGGCAACTTCCAGCATCTGCAGTGTGCCTACTCAGTATACAGCTGGTGATAATTTCATTTTAGTTTCACTTACTAGGTGCTGTTACTGTGCAAGGCAACTTCCAGCATCTGCAGTGTGCCTACTCAGTATACAGCTGGTGATAATTTCATTGTAGTTTCACTTACTAGGTGCTGTTACTGTGCACGGCAACTTCCAGCATCTGCAGTGTGCCTACTCAGTATACAGCTGGTGATAATTACATTTTAGTTTCACTTACTAGGTGATGTTACTGTGCATGGTAACTAGGACCAACATCTGCAGTGTGCCTACTCAGTATACAGCTGGTGATAATTTCATTTTAGTTTCACTTACTAGGTGATGTTACTGTGCATGGTAACTAGGACCAACATCTGCAGTGTGCCTACTCAGTATACAGCTGGTGATAATTTCATTTTAGTTTCACTTACTAGGTGATGTTACTGTGCATGGTAACTAGGACCAACATCTGCAGTGTGCCTACTCAGTATACAGTTGGTGATAATTTCATTGTAGTTTCACTTACTAGGTGCTGTTACTGTGCACGGCAACTTCCAGCATCTGCAGTGTGCCTACTCAGTATACAGCTGGTGATAATTACATTTTAGTTTCACTTACTAGGTGATGTTACTGTGCATGGTAACTAGGACCAACATCTGCAGTGTGCCTACTCAGTATACAGCTGGTGATGATTACATTTTAGTTTCACTTACTAGGTGCTGTTACTGTGCATGGAAACTTCCAGCATCTGCAGTGTGCCTACTCAGTATACAGCTGGTGATGATTACATTTTAGTTTCACTTACTAGGTGATGTTACTGTGCATGGAAACTTCCAGCATCTGCAGTGTGCCTACTCAGTATACAGCTGGTGATGATTACATTTTAGTTTCACTTACTAGGTGATGTTACTATGCATGGCAACTTCCAGCATCTGCAGTGTGCCTACTCAGTATACAGCTGGTGATGATTACATTTTAGTTTCACTTACTAGGTGATGTTACTATGCATGCCAACTACGACCAACATCTGCAGTGTGCCTACTCAGTATACGGTTGATAGTGATTTTACTTTAGTTTCATTTACTAGGTCAAGTTAGTTTGGACAACCCATTGGCTAACAATTACCACAATCATCTGCTGTGGGCCTACTCAGTATACAGTGGATTCAAATTCAAATTCAAATTTGTTGCTCATAAAACTAGTAAAACAAGCATGGAGCAGTGTCAAATGCTAATACATGAATAAGAAGTACATCATGGCACATAATTAGACTTATGGAATACAAGCATGGAATACTGAATATGCAAAAATACATTAACGGTACACATTAATTTAACATCTCTGCTAACCTGTATGGGCACTTTTCAATTAGATAATTCTTTAACTCTTTAGCAAAGGAGTTATTTCTTGAGTGCTCTTTTATAGTTCTTGGTAGGGCATTATATAATATCATTCCCATTACAATCGGATCCTTTTTGGTTGAAGTCTTATTTAAGGATATTCTACGGTAATTTTCATCCCCGTTGGTTTTATATGTATGGATATCTGTGTTTTTAGTGGGTGATTTTTTTTGATGGATGGCGATTATACTATAGTTTCATTTACTACGTTAAGTGAGTTGGAAAACCCATTGGGTAACAATTGGCACAATCATCTGCGGTATACTCTAGTTACAGTTACTAGATTATGTTATTATATTATTATGTTAATTTGGACAACACTTTGGATAAGGATTTTCTCAATCACCTTCCGTGTGCCTACTGAGTTTATAGCTGGTAGTGATTACATTTTAGTTTCACTTACTAGGTGATGTTAATATCCATGGCAACTACGACCACCATCTGCAGGGTGCCTGCTCAGTATACAGCGTGTGAGAATAACATTTTTGTTTCACTTACTAACTTATGTTACTTTGGATGGCAACTGCTAACATTATTTGCACTGTGTCTGTTCTGTACACAGCTGGTGATATTTACAGTTTTGTTTCACTTACTTGGTTATGTAAATTTGTGTGCCAACTACCATCATCATCTGCAGTATGCCTACACATTATTCAGCCCGTGATGGTTACATCTTAGTTTCAGTTATTAGAGCAGTTCACTTTGGAAGGCAATGTTCACCATCATCTGTATTGTGCCTACTCAGTATATAGGTATTGATGATTGCATTTGAGTTTCGTTTCCTAGGCTATGTTATTTGGGATCATGGTT
Organism: Tenodera sinensis; assembly: GCA_030765045.1. Classification (NCBI taxonomy): domain Eukaryota; kingdom Metazoa; phylum Arthropoda; class Insecta; order Mantodea; family Mantidae; genus Tenodera; species Tenodera sinensis. The sequence continues at coordinate 164,519,252 of CM060966.1, forward strand.
TTGATCGCAACTGCCACCATCATCTTCCAATTCATTGGATTCGAGATTGGATTTTGCTTCGTTTAATAGTTCTATTTGTAGCCTTATTTCATGTTTAGTGGAGGCTAATAGCCAATCCTAATTCATGTTTGTTCATTATACCTTGTTTGTGTGTTTTCTTTTTGTATAATGTTTTTCTGCAGTAATTTGGTAACGTGGTCATTGGCAGGTTTTCTTGATACTGTGTAATAATTGTGGGAAAAAACTTTTTGCCTCCAAAACTGGACAGTGGGCAACTCCAAATTTATTTTGTTCTGGGAAGGAAGTACTGTGTCCTTTTGAGTGCTGTATGAATCTGTCATGCTTATTTTTGATATTCTGTTTCTGTCTTTTCTCTTTGTGCAAATGTTTAAATACTTACTATAAGCTACAAAAACATGCAACCCTTCTTTGGATGACCTTGTAGCATAAAAAACTTTAGAACCATTTTTGTTATTGCAGAAGTGGCTCCTGTCTTGTTAATTCTCTGCTGTGTTATGAGTTTCTGTCCTAAACATTGTACATAATTTCCACCTCTTCGTGTGGTTCTTGTAGACATATAAACAGTTACCATTTGTTTTTGCCCTTCTGTACTGTACTGTATGTATCTGATGTGTTTGTTTGAACCATAAAATGCCTATTTCTTGCATTGTTTCACATGGATGTATGTGAACTGCCTGACATGGTTCTTCAGTGTGATTTTTACTTGATTTGAATGGCAATCGATTATGCAATCTTCTGAAAATGTCTTACCAAAAGGGTTATCTGTATCTAATAATTCAACATTAGAGGTTTTTAGAATGGTATCCACTTGAGGAAATGTTGAGGAACCATTCCTTTTGCCAGAATTTAATGTATTTCTCTTGAAACACTGATAAAATAAGTTTTGCTATATTGCTCTGAATACCAATAAAAGTGTTCTTCTTATTTACCTAAGCCATTGCATATACTTATTTCTTTGCAAAAATCTTTTAAATTTGCTCATCGTGTTGAAGATCACAACTTTGTCTTTTCCTGCACTCTCAAAGAAAATTATATCTTAAATCATGTGCAACTTTATAGTGTTCAATGTGGCCCTAGATGGACTATTTTTCATAATAGCAGACAACTTCATATCTTCAATTTAGGTGGATTTAATTAGTCTTCAGTTACTGAATAAAGATTTTCCATACAGGTATGCTCACTTACTTCAGTGAAATAGTTCCATTTGTTTGCCCTTGGTTCTCAGCTATTCAACCGAAATACACTATTCAATACAATATCCCAGGTTGTGTTTCGTTTCTTCTTCTCAGTGATTTCCTTTGTAGTTCTGGAATGACAACCTTTGTTTTTTATGGGACATGAAACAAAAATATATACAATAATTGTGAAATTTCTGTGTTTCTTATATTAGTCAACAATAAACTATTTATTCATTTATTAAGCAAAAGAAGAATTGATGCATGCTGTGATTTTGTGAAGTCGCTTTAATTGATGTGGTGAAGTGATCTAATGTATGATATCTGTGAAGCGAATTGGGATATGTTTGGAATTTAACTGCTCTTAGAGGAATTCTAACTGTGATAAGATGTGGCGTGAATCACGCAGGTTCTGAATTTACTGAAAAACGAATTTCATAACACCAACTGAGAAATCTATTTACTACAGTGTTGAAGAATGAATTAAGAAACCAAGTATCAAATGTGTGAAGATCAAGAGAATGTGAAATAAAATGCAGTAGATGACATGCAGTTATTAAAGGAACAGTTTTGAGTAGCACTGAGGAGTTGTGCAATACTGACTTAACAAGATTCTCAAGAAACCTGATGACATGCACTGAAAGCGGATGAATCTCACTAAATGGAGTTAATAATGAAGAATTTAATGTACGTACTGTAGGAGAGACCAGGGTTTTGTCAGAGCAGCTTGGATAAGAAAAATGTTGGAGGAGGTGGAATAAGTATTAGAACTTGGTTGACCACCACTAAGCAATGCGTGGTGGGGCATTGCTTAAAGAAGAGGATAATACAACTTATTGGAAGGGAGGTAAGTGCTTCAAGCCATAACTATTACAATATTCATTGTAATCAGTTACAGCAATTTGATTAATTACTATTTTTAAGGATGCAAGGTACATTGTGTTATTATTTGCTGTTGTGATGTGATATTAGATACAATCAAGTGTATAATATGATGTAAAATAATTGTTTCAAAACAATAACAAATTTAATTTATTTCACATATACACAGTTACAAAACACCAACATAAATACTGATACATGCAGGTTTCTATAGGTTAGTGAAGTGATGTGTAGTGAAGAGGAGTCATGTGTGATAATGTTATGTGAAGTGTTATTGTTTTAACAGATTTAGTGCCAACTGAGGAGAAATATAAAGAGGGACCTAGCAGCCCAAAGGACTACAGAAAGATTTATCTTCAAATAGGAAACACATATTTAACCAGGCTCTGTTATGATATATATCAATAATACCATGGATAGATATCAGAGATAAGAAGTCATATTTTAAGGTAACAAGTGCTACAATCAATACACTTCAAACTGAATTACATATCTAGAGAATGTGTATCTGAAGAATTAAATTAATTAAACTACATTGAAAGAAGATTTACATACAAAATAATTTCAAGATAGCAAAGGAGAGTCAATTTACTGACACACCATTACTTACATTCTTATAAATGTGAAATATTTTGGGAGCTCATTCTCTCCCATCCTCAAGCTGCTGGAGAGTGCTTGAATGTGGATGCCAGTGCAGCTGTCTACAACATGATGTCAAGACTACCTTTGGAAGAAACAGGAAAGAATAGTGACGTGCCTATAGCACCAGAAAACTTAAAAGAACATGGGTGAGATGCTAAGGGAACACCAAAACTGTCACAGTACATTGCCCAACCACATTCATGAACCTTAATACTGGTTCTATGAACATTTCAAAAAGTTGTAAGAAGATGGATGAGAAGGAATTACAGAGGAGGCAGAATAAAGAGTAGAATCGGGTTGTCTGCCACAGGGCAATGCGAGGAGGGGCATTGCTTAAAGAAGGGGATTTCAAAAGCACCTTTGTTACAGGTAAGTATTTATTCCGTACTGATTACAATATTCATTGCAATCAGTACAACTGCTTAGTGAATTACATAACAACTGTACTATATAAATGACTATTATTGATCAAACCAAATACAGATTATTGCAATAGAAAACATATTTTATTTGAGGAAAGAACATATTAATATCACTTCTTTCCTGTGTGCACACATTGGATGCACAAAAGCCTGTAACAAGACCTGAAGAATACTGTGGGAAGTGAAGTGCCTCCAGTGAAGAGGAATCACTGTGTTGTAGTGATGCAATGTGTAATGTGTTGTGAAAAGTTTTAACAGAGGAAACCTGTAAGACTAGATGAATCGATTGTTTATTGTTGACTACTATAGGAAACGCTAGATATTTTGCAGCAGATGATGTACTTAAATGAACTTCTCTTTCTGATTGCCACTTTAGTCTGTCACTTTACTGTGCTTTATTTCTTTCATACCTATTTCGGATGAATATTGGGCATGCTCATATCGTGTTGACAGTGAAATTGTAATGTGACATTACACTAACACAAAATGTAATTGTTTTATATGATGTTGGTTGCCGTACTAAACAACATTTCCATTTATAGGATGTGAATGCATTTAATGCACGGAATTACCCATGTATCTGAGTTTTCAGCGGTGGTTGTTATCTACCAGATGTAGCAAATCATGATTGCACTTTAGTTTCACTTATCAGGATAAAATACTTTGAATGGCAGCCACCACCCTCAATCTGCTGTGTACCTGCTCAGTATGCAGCTGGTGATTATTACACTTTTCTTCATTTACAAGGTTAGGTATGTTACTATGCATGGCAACTTCCAGACACATCTGCTTTGCGCCTACTTATTATATAGCTGGTGATGATTACATTTTAGTTTCACTTACTAGATTGTTACTGTGCATGGCAACTACGACCAACATCTGCAGTGTGCCTACTCAGTATACAGCTGGTGATAATTACATTTTAGTTTCACTTACTAGATTATGTTACTATGCATGGCAACTTCCAGCATCATCAGTGGGTCTACTCAGTATACAGCTGGTGATGGTTACATTTTAGTTTCACTTACTAGGTGATGTTAATGTGCATGGCAACTTCCAGCATCTGCAGTGTGCCTACTCAGTATACAGCTGGTGATAATTACATTTTAGTTTCACTTACTAGGTGATGTTACTGTGCATGGCAACTTCCAGCATCTGCAGTGTGCCTACTCAGTATACAGCTGGTGATGATTACATTTTAGTTTCACTTACTAGGTGATGTTACTATGCATAGCCACTTCCAGCATCTGCAGTGTGTCTACTCAGTATACAGCTGGTGATGATTACATTTTAGCTTCACTTACTAGATTATGTTACTATGCATGGCAACTACCAGCATCTGCAGTGTGCCTACTCAGTATACAGCTGGTGATGATTACATTTTAGTTTCACATACTAGATTATGTTTCTGTGCATGGCAACTACGACCAACATCTGCAGTGTGCCTACTCAGTATACAGCTGGTGAGAATTACATTTTAGCTTCACTTACTAGATTATGTTAGCATGCATGGGTCTACGACCAACATCTGAAGTGTGTCTACTCAGTATACCGCTGGTGATAATTAAATTTTACTTTCACTTACTAGATTATGTTACGGTGCATGGCAACTGCGACCAACATCTGCAGTGTGCCTACTCAGTATACAGCTGGTGATAATTACATTTTAGTTTCACTTACTAGGTGATGTTACTGTGCATGGCAACTTCCAGTATCTGCAGTGTGCCTACTCAGTATACAGCTGGTGATAATTACATTTTAGCTTCACTTACTAGATTATGTTACGGTGCATGGCAACTACGACCAACATCTGAAGTGTGTCTACTCAGTATACCGCTGGTGATAATTAAATTTTACTTTCACTTACTAGATTATGTTACGGTGCATGGCAACTGCGACCAACATCTGCAGTGTGCCTACTCAGTATACAGCTGGTGATAATTTCATTTTAGTTTCACTTACTAGGTGATGTTACTGTGCATGGTAACTAGGACCAACATCTGCAGTGCGCCTACTCAGTATACAGCTGGTGATAATTACATTTTAGTTTCACTTACTAGGTGCTGTTACTGTGCACGGCAACTTCCAGCATCTGCAGTGTGCCTACTCAGTATACAGCTGGTGATAATTACATTTTAGCTTCACTTACTAGATTATGTTACGGTGCATGGCAACTGCGACCAACATCTGCAGTGTGCCTACTCAGTATACAGCTGGTGATAATTTCATTTTAGTTTCACTTACTAGGTGATGTTACTGTGCATGGTAACTACGACCAACATCTGCAGTGCGCCCACTCCGTATACAGCTGGTGATAATTACATTTTACTTTCACTTACTAGATTATGTTACGGTGCATGGGAACTACGACCAACATCTGAAGTGTGTCTACTCAGTATACCGCTGGTGATAATTAAATTTTACTTTCACTTACTAGATTATGTTACGGTGCATGGCAACTGCGACCAACATCTGCAGTGTGCCTACTCAGTATACAGCTGGTGATAATTTCATTTTAGTTTCACTTACTAGGTGATGTTACTGTGCATGGTAACTAGGACCAACATCTGCAGTGCGCCTACTCAGTATACAGCTGGTGATAATTACATTTTAGTTTCACTTACTAGGTGCTGTTACTGTGCACGGCAACTTCCAGCATCTGCAGTGTGCCTACTCAGTATACAGCTGGTGATAATTACATTTTAGTTTCACTTACTAGGTGATGTTACTGTGCATGGCAACTTCCAGCATCTGCAGTGTGTCTACTCAGTATACAGCTGGTGATAATTTCATTTTAGTTTCACTTACTAGGTTATGTTACTGTGCATGGCAACTTCCAGCATCTGCAGTGTGCCTACTCAGTATACAGCTGGTGATAATTTCATTTTAGTTTCACTTACTAGGTGATGTTACTGTGCAAGGTAACTAGGACCAACATCTGCAGTGTGCCTACTCAGTATACAGTTGGTGATAATTTCATTTTAGTTTCACTTACTAGGTGATGTTACTGTGCATGGTAACTAGGACCAACATCTGCAGTGTGCCTACTCAGTATACAGCTGGTGATAATTTCATTTTAGTTTCACTTACTAGGTGCTGTTACTGTGCACGGCAATTTCCAGCATCTGCAGTGTGCCTACTCAGTATACAGCTGGTGATAATTTCATTTTAGTTTCACTTACTAGGTGCTGTTACTGTGCACGGCAACTTCCAGCATCTGCAGTGTGCCCACTCAGTATACAGCTGGTGATAATTTCATTTTAGTTTCACTTACTAGGTGCTGTTACTGTGCAAGGCAACTTCCAGCATCTGCAGTGTGCCTACTCAGTATACAGCTGGTGATAATTTCATTGTAGTTTCACTTACTAGGTGCTGTTACTGTGCACGGCAACTTCCAGCATCTGCAGTGTGCCTACTCAGTATACAGCTGGTGATAATTACATTTTAGTTTCACTTACTAGGTGATGTTACTGTGCATGGTAACTAGGACCAACATCTGCAGTGTGCCTACTCAGTATACAGCTGGTGATAATTTCATTTTAGTTTCACTTACTAGGTGATGTTACTGTGCATGGTAACTAGGACCAACATCTGCAGTGTGCCTACTCAGTATACAGCTGGTGATAATTTCATTTTAGTTTCACTTACTAGGTGATGTTACTGTGCATGGTAACTAGGACCAACATCTGCAGTGTGCCTACTCAGTATACAGCTGGTGATGATTACATTTTAGTTTCACTTACTAGGTGCTGTTACTGTGCATGGTAACTAGGACGAACATCTGCAGTGTGCCTACTCAGTATACAGCTGGTGATAATTTCATTTTAGTTTCACTTACTAGGTGATGTTACTGTGCATGGTAACTAGGACCAACATCTGCAGTGTGCCTACTCAGTATACAGCTGGTGATGATTACATTTTAGTTTCACTTACTAGGTGCTGTTACTGTGCATGGTAACTAGGACCAACATCTGCAGTGTGCCTACTCAGTATACAGCTGGTGATAATTTCATTTTAGTTTCACTTACTAGGTGCTGTTACTGTGCATGGTAACTAGGACCAACATCTGCAGTGTGTCTACTCAGTATACAGCTGGTGATGATTACATTTTAGTTTCACTTACTAGGTGATGTTACTATGCATGGCAACTTCCAACATCTGCAGTGTGCCTACTCAGTATACAGGTCGTGATGATTACATTTTAGTTTGACTTACTAGGTGATGTTACTATGCGGGGCAACTTCCAGCATCTGCAGTGTGCCTACTCAGTATACAGCTGGTGATGATTACATTTTAGTTTCACTTACTAGGTGATGTTACTATGCATGCCAACTACGACCAACATCTGCAGTGTGCCTACTCAGTATACGGTTGATAGTGATTTTACTTTAGTTTCATTTACTAGGTCAAGTTAGTTTGGACAACCCATTGGCTAACAATTACCACAATCATCTGCTGTGGGCCTACTCAGTATACAGTGGATTCAAATTCAAATTCAAATTTGTTGCTCATAAAACTAGTAAAACAAGCATGGAGCAGTGTCAAATGCTAATACATGAATAAGAAGTACATCATGGCACATAATTAGACTTATGGAATACAAGCATGGAATACTGAATATGCAAAAATACATTAACGGTACACATTAATTTAACATCTCTGCTAACCTGTATGGGCACTTTTCAATTAGATAATTCTTTAACTCTTTAGCAAAGGAGTTATTTCTTGAGTGCTCTTTTATAGTTCTTGGTAGGGCATTATATAATATCATTCCCATTACAATCGGATCCTTTTTGGTTGAAGTCTTATTTAAGGATATTCTACGGTAATTTTCATCCCCGCTGGTTTTATATGTATGGATATCTGTGTTTTTAGTGGGTGATTTTTTTTTGATGGATGGCGATTATACTATAGTTTCATTTACTACGTTAAGTGAGTTGGAAAACCCATTGGGTAACAATTGGCACAATCATCTGCGGTATACTCTAGTTACAGTTACTAGATTATGTTATTATATTATTATGTTAATTTGGACAACACTTTGGATAAGGATTTTCTCAATCACCTTCCGTGTGCCTACTGAGTTTATAGCTGGTAGTGATTACATTTTAGTTTCACTTACTAGGTGATGTTAATATCCATGGCAACTACGACCACCATCTGCAGGGTGCCTGCTCAGTATACAGCGTGTGAGAATAACATTTTTGTTTCACTTACTAACTTATGTTACTTTGGATGGCAACTGCTAACATTATTTGCACTGTGTCTGTTCTGTACACAGCTGGTGATAATTACAGTTTTGTTTCACTTACTTGGTTATGTAAATTTGTGTGCCAACTACCATCATCATCCGCAGTATGCCTACACATTATTCAGCCCGTGATGGTTACATCTTAGTTTCAGTTATTAGAGCAGTTCACTTTGGAAGGCAATGTTCACCATCATCTGTAATGTGCCTACTCAGTATATAGGTATTGATGATTGCATTTGAGTTTCGTTTCCTAGGCTATGTTATTTGGGATCATGGTTTTGATCGCAACTGCCACCATCATCTTCCAATTCATTGGATTCGAGATTGGATTTTGCTTCGTTTAATAGTTCTATTTGTAGCCTTATTTCATGTTTAGTGGAGGCTAATAGCCAATCCTAATTCATGTTTGTTCATTATACCTTGTTTGTGTGTTTTCTTTTTGTATAATGTTTTTCTGCAGTAATTTGGTAACGTGGTCATTGGCAGGTTTTCTTGATACTGTGTAATAATTGTGGGAAAAAACTTTTTGCCTCCAAAACTGGACAGTGGGCAACTCCAAATTTATTTTGTTCTGGGAAGGAAGTACTGTGTCCTTTTGAGTGCTGTATGAATCTGTCATGCTTATTTTTGATATTCTGTTTCTGTCTTTTCTCTTTGTGCAAATGTTTAAATACTTACTATAAGCTACAAAAACATGCAACCCTTCTTTGGATGACCTTGTAGCATAAAAAACTTTAGAACCATTTTTGTTATTGCAGAAGTGGCTCCTGTCTTGTTAATTCTCTGCTGTGTTATGAGTTTCTGTCCTAAACATTGTACATAATTTCCACCTCTTCGTGTGGTTCTTGTAGACATATAAACAGTTACCATTTGTTTTTGCCCTTCTGTACTGTACTGTATGTATCTGATGTGTTTGTTTGAACCATAAAATGCCTATTTCTTGCATTGTTTCACATGGATGTATGTGAACTGCCTGACATGGTTCTTCAGTGTGATTTTTACTTGATTTGAATGGCAATCGATTATGCAATCTTCTGAAAATGTCTTACCAAAAGGGTTATCTGTATCTAATAATTCAACATTAGAGGTTTTTAGAATGGTATCCACTTGAGGAAATGTTGAGGAACCATTCCTTTTGCCAGAATTTAATGTATTTCTCTTGAAACACTGATAAAATAAGTTTTGCTATATTGCTCTGAATACCAATAAAAGTGTTCTTCTTATTTACCTAAGCCATTGCATATACTTATTTCTTTGCAAAAATCTTTTAAATTTGCTCATCGTGTTGAAGATCACAACTTTGTCTTTTCCTGCACTCTCAAAGAAAATTATATCTTAAATCATGTGCAACTTTATAGTGTTCAATGTGGCCCTAGATGGACTATTTTTCATAATAGCAGACAACTTCATATCTTCAATTTAGGTGGATTTAATTAGTCTTCAGTTACTGAATAAAGATTTTCCATACAGGTATGCTCACTTCAGTGAAATAGTTCCATTTGTTTGCCCTTGGTTCTCAGCTATTCAACCGAAATACACTATTCAATACAATATCCCAGGTTGTGTTTCGTTTCTTCTTCTCAGTGATTTCCTTTGTAGTTCTGGAATGACAACCTTTGTTTTTTATGGGACATGAAACAAAAATATATACAATAATTGTGAAATTTCTGTGTTTCTTATATTAGTCAACAATAAACTATTTATTCATTTATTAAGCAAAAGAAGAATTGTTGCATGCTGTGATTTTGTGAAGTCGCTTTAATTGATGTGGTGAAGTGATCTAATGTATGATATCTGTGAAGCGAATTGGGATATGTTTGGAATTTAACTGCTCTTAGAGGAATTCTAACTGTGATAAGATGTGGCGTGAATCACGCAGGTTCTGAATTTACTGAAAAACGAATTTCATAACACCAACTGAGAAATCTATTTACTACAGTGTTGAAGAATGAATTAAGAAACCAAGTATCAAATGTGTGAAGATCAACAGAATGTGAAATAAAATGCAGTAGATGACATGCAGTTATTAAAGGAACAGTTTTGAGTAGCACTGAGGAGTTGTGCAATACTGACTTAACAAGATTCTCAAGAAACCTGATGACATGCACTGAAAGCGGATGAATCTCACTAAATGGAGTTAATAATGAAGAATTTAATGTACGTACTGTAGGAGAGACCAGGGTTTTGTCAGAGCAGCTTGGATAAGAAAAATGTTGGAGGACGTGGAATAAGTATTAGAACTTGGTTGACCACCACTAAGCAATGCGTGGTGGGGCATTGCTTAAAGAAGAGGATAATACAACTTATTGGAAGGGAGGTAAGTGCTTCAAGCCATAACTATTACAATATTCATTGTAATCAGTTACAGCAATTTGATTAATTACTATTTTTAAGGATGCAAGGTACATTGTGTTATTATTTGCTGTTGTGATGTGATATTAGATACAATCAAGTGTATAATATGATGTAAAATAATTGTTTCAAAACAATAACAAATTTAATTTATTTCACATATACACAGTTACAAAACACCAACATAAATACTGATACATGCAGGTTTCTATAGGTTAGTGAAGTGATGTGTAGTGAAGAGGAGTCATGTGTGATAATGTTATGTGAAGTGTTATTGTTTTAACAGATTTAGTGCCAACTGAGGAGAAATATAAAGAGGGACCTAGCAGCCCAAAGGACTACAGAAAGATTTATCTTCAAATAGGAAACACATATTTAACCAGGCTCTGTTATGATATATATCAATAATACCATGGATAGATATCAGAGATAAGAAGTCATATTTTAAGGTAACAAGTGCTACAATCAATACACTTCAAACTGAATTACATATCTAGAGAATGTGTATCTGAAGAATTAAATTAATTAAACTACATTGAAAGAAGATTTACATACAAAATAATTTCAAGATAGCAAAGGAGAGTCAATTTACTGACACACCATTACTTACATTCTTATAAATGTGAAATATTTTGGGAGCTCATTCTCTCCCATCCTCAAGCTGCTGGAGAGTGCTTGAATGTGGATGCCAGTGCAGCTGTCTACAACATGATGTCAAGACTACCTTTGGAAGAAACAGGAAAGGATAGTGACGTGCCTATAGCACCAGAAAACTTAAAAGAACATGGGTGAGATGCTAAGGGAACACCAAAACTGTCACAGTACATTGCCCAACCACATTCATGAACCTTAATACTGGTTCTATGAACATTTCAAAAAGTTGTAAGAAGATGGATGAGAAGGAATTACAGAGGAGGCAGAATAAAGAGTAGAATCGGGTTGTCTGCCACAGGGCAATGCGAGGAGGGGCATCGCTTAAAGAAGGGGATTTCAAAAGCACCTTTGTTACAGGTAAGTATTTATTCCGTACTGATTACAATATTCATTGCAATCAGTACAACTGCTTAGTGAACTACATAACAACTGTACTATATAAATGACTATTATTGATCAAACCAAATACAGATTATTGCAATAGAAAACATATTTTATTTGAGGAAAGAACATATTAATATCACTTCTTTCCTGTGTGCACACATTGGATGCACAAAAGCCTGTAACAAGACCTGAAGAATACTGTGGGAAGTGAAGTGCCTCCAGTGAAGAGGAATCACTGTGTTGTAGTGATGCAATGTGTAATGTGTTGTGAAAAGTTTTAACAGAGGAAACCTGTAAGACTAGATGAATCGATTGTTTATTGTTGACTACTATAGGAAACGCTAGATATTTTGCAGCAGATGATGTACTTAAATGAACTTCTCTTTCTGATTGCCACTTTAGTCTGTCACTTTACTGTGCTTTATTTCTTTCATACCTATTTCGGATGAATATTGGGCATGCTCATATCGTGTTGACAGTGAAATTGTAATGTGACATTACACTAACACAAAATGTAATTGTTTTATATGATGTTGGTTGCCGTACTAAACAACATTTCCATTTATAGGATGTGAATGCATTTAATGCACGGAATTACCCATGTATCTGAGTTTTCAGCGGTGGTTGTTATCTACCAGATGTAGCAAATCATGATTGCACTTTAGTTTCACTTATCAGGATAAAATACTTTGAATGGCAGCCACCACCCTCAATCTGCTGTGTACCTACTCAGTATGCAGCTGGTGATTATTACACTTTTTTTCATTTACAAGGTTAGGTATGTTACTATGCATGGCAACTTCCAGACACATCTGCTTTGCGCCTACTTATTATATAGCTGGTGATGATTACATTTTAGTTTCACTTACTAGATTGTTACTGTGCATGGCAACTACGACCAACATCTGCAGTGTGCCTACTCAGTATACAGCTGGTGATAATTACATTTTAGTTTCACTTACTAGATTATGTTACTATGCATGGCAACTTCCAGCATCATCAGTGGGTCTACTCAGTATACAGCTGGTGATGGTTACATTTTAGTTTCACTTACTAGGTGATGTTACTGTGCATGGCAACTTCCAGCATCTGCAGTGTGCCTACTCAGTATACAGCTGGTGATAAGTACATTTTAGTTTCACTTACTAGGTGATGTTACTGTGCATGGCAACTTCCAGCATCTGCAGTGTGCCTACTCAGTATACAGCTGGTGATGATTACATTTTAGTTTCACTTACTAGGTGATGTTACTATGCATAGCCACTTCCAGCATCTGCAGTGTGTCTACTCAGTATACAGCTGGTGATGATTACATTTTAGCTTCACTTACTAGATTATGTTACTATGCATGGCAACTACCAGCATCTGCAGTGTGCCTACTCAGTATACAGCTGGTGATGATTACATTTTAGTTTCACATACTAGATTATGTTTCTGTGCATGGCAACTACGACCAACATCTGCAGTGTGTCTACTCAGTATACCGCTGGTGATAATTAAATTTTACTTTCACTTACTAGATTATGTTACGGTGCATGGCAACTGCGACCAACATCTGCAGTGTGCCTACTCAGTATACAGCTGGTGATAATTACATTTTAGTTTCACTTACTAGGTGATGTTACTGTGCATGGCAACTTCCAGTATCTGCAGTGTGCCTACTCAGTATACAGCTGGTGATAATTACATTTTAGCTTCACTTACTAGATTATGTTACGGTGCATGGCAACTGCGACCAACATCTGCAGTGTGCCTACTCAGTATACAGCTGGTGATAATTTCATTTTAGTTTCACTTACTAGGTGATGTTACTGTGCATGGTAACTACGACCAACATCTGCAGTGCGCCCAGTCCGTATACAGCTGGTGATAATTACATTCTACTTTCACTTACTAGATTATGTTACGGTGCATGGCAACTACGACCAACATCTGAAGTGTGTCTACTCAGTATACCGCTGGTGATAATTAAATTTTACTTTCACTTACTAGATTATGTTACGGTGCATGGCAACTGCGACCAACATCTGCAGTGTGCCTACTCAGTATACAGCTGGTGATAATTTCATTTTAGTTTCACTGACTAGGTGATGTTACTGTGCATGGTAACTAGGACCAACATCTGCAGTGCGCCTACTCAGTATACAGCTGGTGATAATTACATTTTAGTTTCACTTACTAGGTGCTGTTACTGTGCACGGCAACTTCCAGCATCTGCAGTGTGCCTACTCAGTATACAGCTGGTGATAATTACATTTTAGCTTCACTTACTAGATTATGTTACGGTGCATGGCAACTGCGACCAACATCTGCAGTGTGCCTACTCAGTATACAGCTGGTGATAATTTCATTTTAGTTTCACTTACTAGGTGATGTTACTGTGCATGGTAACTACGACCAACATCTGCAGTGCGCCCACTCCGTATACAGCTGGTGATAATTACATTTTACTTTCACTTACTAGATTATGTTACGGTGCATGGCAACTACGACCAACATCTGAAGTGTGTCTACTCAGTATACCGCTGGTGATAATTAAATTTTAGTTTCACTTACTAGGTGCTGTTACTGTGCACGGCAACTTCCAGCATCTGCAGTGTGCCTACTCAGTATACAGCTGGTGATAATTACATTTTAGTTTCACTTACTAGGTGATGTTACTGTGCATGGCAACTTCCAGCATCTGCAGTGTGTCTACTCAGTATACAGCTGGTGATAATTTCATTTTAGTTTCACTTACTAGGTTATGTTACTGTGCATGGTAACTAGGACCAACATCTGCAGTGTGCCTACTCAGTATACAGCTGGTGATAATTTCATTTTAGTTTCACTTACTAGGTGATGTTACTGTGCAAGGTAACTAGGACCAACATCTGCAGTGTGCCTACTCAGTATACAGCTGGTGATAATTTCATTTTAGTTTCACTTACTAGGTGATGTTACTGTGCATGGTAACTAGGACCAACATCTGCAGTGTGCCTACTCAGTATACAGCTGGTGATAATTTCATTTTAGTTTCACTTACTAGGTGCTGTTACTGTGCACGGCAATTTCCAGCATCTGCAGTGTGCCTACTCAGTATACAGCTGGTGATAATTTCATTTTAGTTTCACTTACTAGGTGCTGTTACTGTGCACGGCATCTTCCAGGATCTGCAGTGTGCCCACTCAGTATACAGCTGGTGATAATTTAATTTTAGTTTCACTTACTAGGTGCTGTTACTGTGCAAGGCAACTTCCAGCATCTGCAGTGTGCCTACTCAGTATACAGCTGGTGATAATTTCATTTTAGTTTCACTTACTAGGTGCTGTTACTGTGCACGGCAACTTCCAGCATCTGCAGTGTGCCTACTCAGTATACAGCTGGTGATAATTACATTTTAGTTTCACTTACTAGGTGATGTTACTGTGCATGGCAACTTCCAGCATCTGCAGTGTGCCTACTCAGTATACAGCTGGTGATAATTACATTTTAGTTTCACTTACTAGGTGATGGTACTGTGCATGGTAACTAGGACCAACATCTGCAGTGTGCCTACTCAGTATACAGCTGGTGATAATTTCATTTTAGTTTCACTTACTAGGTGATGGTACTGTGCATGGTAACTAGGACCAACATCTGCAGTGTGCCTACTCAGTATACAGCTGGTGATGATTACATTTTAGTTTCACTTACTAGGTGCTGTTACTGTGCATGGAAACTTCCAGCATCTGCAGTGTGCCTACTCAGTATACAGCTGGTGATGATTACATTTTAGTTTCACTTACTAGGTGATGTTACTGTGCATGGAAACTTCCAGCATCTGCAGTATGCCTACTCAGTATACAGCTGGTGATAATTACATTTTAGTTTCACTTACTAGGTGATGTTACTTTGCATGGCAACTTCCAGCATCTGTAGTGTGCCTACTCAGTATACAGCTGGTGATGATTACATTTTAGTTTCACTTACTAGATTATGTTACTATGCATGGCAACTAGGACCAACATCTGAAGTGTGCCTACTCAGTATACAGCTGGTGATGATTACATTTTAGTTTCACTTACTAGATTATGTTACTATGCATGGCAACTAGGACCAACATCTGAAGTGTGCCTACTCAGTATACAGCTGGTGATGATTTCATTTTAGTTTCACTCACTAGATTATGTTACTATGCATGGCAACTAGGACCAACATCTGCAGTGTGCCTACTCAGTATACAGCTGGTGATGATTACATTTTAGTTTCACATACTAGATTATGTTACTGTGCATGGCAACTACGACCAACATGTGCAGTGTGCCTACTCAGTATACAGCTGGTGATGATTACATTTTAGTTTCACATACTAGATTATGTTACTGTGCATGGCAACTACGACCCACATCTGCAGTATGCCTACTCAGTATACAGCTGGTGATGATTACATTTTAGTTTCACATACTAGATTATGTTACGGTGCATGGGAACTACGACCAACATCTGCAGTGTGCCTACTCAGTATACAGCTGGTGATGATTACATTTTAGTTTCACATACTAGATTATGTTACTGTGCATGGCAACTACGACCCACATCTGCAGTGTGCCTACTCAGTATACAGCTGGTGATGATTACATTTTAGTTTCACATACTAGATTATGTTACGGTGCATGGGAACTACGACTAACATCTGCAGTGTGCCTACTCAGTATACAGCTGGTGATAATTTCATTTTAGTTTCAATTACAAGGTGATGTTACTGTGCATGGCAACTACGACCAACATCTGCAGTGAGCCTGCTCAGTATACAGCTGGTGATGATTACATTTTCCTTTCACCTACTAGATTATGTTACTGTGCATGGCAACTACGACCAACATCTGCAGTGTGCCTACTCAGTATAGAGCTGGTGAGGATTACATTTTCCTTTCACCTACTAGATTATGTTACTGTGCATGGCAACTACGACCAACATCTGCAGTGTGCCTACTCAGTATACAGCTGGTGATAATTACATTTTCCTTTCACCTACTAGATTATGTTACTGTGCATGGCAACTACGACCAACATCTGAAGTGTACCTACTCAGTATACAGCTGGTGATAATTACATTTTACTTTCACTTACTAGATTATGTTACGGTGCATGGCAACTGCGACCAACATCTGCAGTGTACCTACTCAGTATACAGCTGGTGATAATTACATTTTACTTTCACTTACTAGATTATGTTACTGTGCATGGCAACTACGACCAACATCTGCAGTGTGCCTACTCAGTATACAGCTGGTGATAATTACATTTTACTTTCACTTACTAGATTATGTTACGGTGCATGGCAACTACGACCAACATCTGAAGTGTACCTACTCAGTATACAGCTGGTGATAATTACATTTTACTTTCACTTACTAGATTATGTTACAGTGCATGGCAACTACGACCAACATCTGCAGTGTGCCTACTCAGTATACAGCTGGTGATAATTACATTTTACTTTCACTTACTAGATTATGTTACGGTGCATGGCAACTACGACCAACATCTGAAGTGTGCCTACTCAGTATACAGCTGGTGATGATTACATTTTACTTTCACTTACTAGGTGATGTTACTATGCATGGCAACAACGACCAACATCTGCAGTGTGCCTACTCAGTATACAGCTGGTGATAATTACATTTTACTTTCACTTACTAGGTGATGTTACTATGCATGGCAACTAGGACCAACATCTGAAGTGTGCCTACTCAGTATACAGCTGGTGATAATTACATTTTTGTTTCACTTACTAGGTGATGTTACTATGCATGGCAACTACGACCAACATCTGCAGTGTGCCTACTCAGTATTTGGTTGATAGTGATTTTACTTTAGTTTCATTTACTAGGTTAAGTTAGTTAGGACAAGCCATTGGCTAACAATTACCACAATCATCTGCTGTGGGCCTACTCAGTATACAGTGGATTCAAATTCAATTTCAAATTTGTTGCTCATAAAAGTTGTAAAACAAGCATGGAGCACTGTCAAATGCTAATACATGAATAAGAAGTACATCATGGCACATAATTAGACTTATGGAATACAAACATGGAATACTGAATATGCAAAAATACATTAACAGTACACATTAATTTATCATCTCTTCTAACCTGTATGGGCACTTTTCAATTAGATAATTCTTTAACTCTTTAGCAAAGGAGTTTTTTCTTGAGTGCTCTTTTATAGTTCTTGGTAGGGCATTATATAATATCATTCCCATTACAATCGGATCCTTTTTGGTTGAAGTCTTATTTAAGGATATTCTATGGTAATTTTCATTCCCGCTGGTGTTATATGTATGGATATCTGTGTTTTTAGTGGGTGATTTGTTTTGATGGATGGCGATTATACTATAGTTTCATTTACTACGTTAAGTTAGTTGGAAAACCCATTGGGTAACAATTAGCACAATCATCTGCGGTATACTCTAGTTACAGTTACTAGATTATGTTATTATATTATTATGTTAATTTGGACAACACTTTGGATAAGGATTTTCTCAATCACCTTCAGTGTGCCTACTGAGTTTATAGCTGGTAGTGATTACATTTTAGTTTCACTTACTAGGTGATGTTAATATGCATGGCAACTACGACCACCATCTGCAGGGTGCCTGCTCAGTATACAGCGTGTGAGAATAACATTTTTGTTTCACTTACTAACTTATGTTACTTTGGATGGCAACTGCTAACATTATTTGTACTGTGTCTGTTCAGTACACAGCTGGTGATATTTACAGTTTTGTTTCACTTACTTGGTTATGTAAATTTGTGTGCCAACTACCACCATCATCTGCAGTTTGCCTACACATTATTCAGCCCGTGATGGTTACATCTTAGTTTCAGTTATTAGAGCAGTTCACTTTGGAAGGCAATGTTCACCATCATCTGTAATGTGCCTACTCAGTATATAGGTATTGATGATTGCATTTGAGTTTCGTTTCCTAGGCTATATTATTTGGGATCATGGATTTGATCGCAACTGCCACCGTCATCTTCCTATTCATTGGATTCGAGACTGGATTTTGCTTCGTTTAATAGTTCTATTTGTAGCCTTATGTCATGTTTAATGGAGGGGAATAGCCAATCCTGATTCATGTTTGTTCATTATACCTTGTTTGTGTGTTTTCTTTTTGTATAATGTCTTTCTGCAGTAATTTGGTAACGTGGTCATTGGCAGGTTTTCTTGATACTGTGTAATAATTGTGGGAAAAAACTTTTTGCCTCCAAAAGTGGACAGTGGGCAACTCCAAATTTATTTTGTTCTGGGAAGGAAGTACTGTGTCCTTTTGAGTGCTGTATGAATCTGTCGTGCTTATTTTTGATATCCTGTTCCTGTCTTTTCTCTTTGTGCAAATGTTTAAATACTTACTATAAGCTACAAAAACATGTAACCCTTCTTTTTATGACCTAGTAGCATAAAAAACTTTAGAACCATTTTTGTTATTGCAGAAGTGGCTCCTGTCTTGTTAATTCTCTGCTGTGTTATGAGTTTCTGTCCTAAACATTGTACACAGTAGTTACCATTTGTTTTTTCCCTTCTGTACTGTACTGTATGTATCTGATGTGTTTGTGTGAACCATAAAATGCCTATTTCTTGCGTTGTTTCACATGGATGTATGTGAACTGCCTGACATGGTTCTTCAGTGTGATTTTTACTTGATTTGAATGGCAATCGATTATGCAATCTTCTGAAAATGTCTTACCAAAAGGGTTATCTGTATCTAATAATTCAACATTAGAGGTTTTTAGAATGGTATCCACTTGAGGAAATGTTGAGGAACCATTCCTTTTGCCAGAATTTAATGTATTTCTCTTGAAACACTGATAAAATAAGTTTTGCTATATTGTTCTGAATACCAATAAAAGTGTTCTTCTTATTTACCTAAGCCATTGCATATACTTATTTCTTTGCAAAAATTTTTTAAATTTGCTCATCGTGTTGAAGATCACAACTTTGTCTTTTCCTGCACTCTCAAAGAAAATTATATCTTAAATCATGTGCAACTTTATAGTGTTCAATGTGGCCCTGGATGGACTATTTTTCATAATAGCAGACAACTTCATATCTTCAATTTAGGTGGATTTAATTAGTCTTCAGTTACTGAATAAAGATTTTCCATACAGGTATGCTCACTTACTTCAGTGAAATAGTTCCATTTGTTTGCCCTTGGTTCTCAGCTATTCAACAGAAATACACTATTCAATACAATATCCCAGGTTGTGTTTTGTTTCTTCTTCTCAGTGATTTCCTTTGTAGTTCTGGAATGACAACCTTTATTTTTTGTGGGACACGAAACAAAAATATATACAATAATTGTGAAATTTCTGTGTTTCTTATATTAGTCAACAATAAACTATTTATTCATTTATTAAGCAAAAGAAGAATTGATGCATGCTGTGATTTTGTGAAGTCGCTTTAATTGATGTGGTGAAGTGATCTAATGTATGATATCTGTGAAGCGAATTGGGATATGTTTGGAATTTAACTGCTCTTAGAGGAATTCTAACTGTGATAAGATGTGGCGTGAATCACGCAGGTTCTGAATTTACTGAAAAACGAATTTCATAACACCAACTGAGAAATCTATTTACTACAGTGTTGAAGAATGAATTAAGAATCCAAGTATCAAATGTGTGAAGATCAAGAGAATGTCAAATAAAATGCAGTAGATGACATGCAGTTAGTAAAGGAACAGTTTTGAGTAGCACTGAGGAGTTGTGCAATACTGACTTAACAAGATTCTCAAGAAACCTGATGACATGCACTGAAAGCGGATGAATCTCACTAAATGGAGTTAATTATGAAGAATTTAATGTACGTACTGTAGGAGAGACGAGGGTTTTGTCAGAGCAGCTTGGATAAGAAAAATGTTGGAGGAGGTGGAATAAGTATTAGAACTTGGTTGACCACCACTAAGCAATGCGTGGTGGGGCATTGCTTAAAGAAGAGGATAATACAACTTATTGGAAGGGAGGTAAGTGCTTCAAGCCATAACTATTACAATATTCATTGTAATCAGTTACAGCAATTTGATTAATTACTATTTTTAAGGATGCAAGGTACATTGTGTTATTATTTGTTGTTGTGATGTGATATTAGATACAATCAAGTGTATAATATGATGTAAAATAATTGTTTCAAAACAATAACAAATTTAATTTATTTCACATATACACAGTTACAAAACACCAACATAAATACTGATACATGCAGGTTTCTATAGGTTAGTGAAGTGATGTGTAGTGAAGAGGAGTCATGTGTGATAAAGTTATGTGAAGTGTTATTGTCTTAACAGATTTAGTGCCAACTGAGGAGAAATATAAAGAGGGACCTAGCAGCCCAAAGGACTACAGAAAGATTTATCTTCAAATAGGAAACACATATTTAACCAGGCTCTGTTATGATATATATCAATAATACCATGGATAGATATCAGAGATAAGAAGTCATATTTTAAGGTAACAAGTGCTACAATTAATACGCTTCAAACTGAATTACATATCTAGAAAATATGTATCTGAAGAATTAAATTAATTAAACTACATGTTTACAAAATAATGTTTACTACAAAATAATTTCAAGATAGCAAAGGAGAGTCAATTTACTGACACACCATTACTTACATTCTTATAAATGTGAAATATTTTGGGAGCTCATTCTCTCCAATCCTCAAGCTGCTGGAGAGTGCTTGAAAGTGGATGACAGTGCAGTTGTCTACAACATGATTGATGTCAATACTACCTTTGGAAGAAACAAGAAACGATAGTGACCTGCCTATAGCACCAGAAAACTTAAAAGAACATGGGTGAGATGCTAAGGGAACACCAAAACTGTCACAGTACATTGCCCAACCACATTCATGAACCTTAATACTGGTTCTATGAACATTTCAAAAAGTTGTAAGAAGATGGATGAGAAGGAATTACGGAGGAGGCAGAATAAAGAGTAGATTCGGGTTGTCTGCCACAGGGCAATGCGAGGAGGGGCATTGCTTAAAGAAGGGGATTTCAAAAGCACCTTTGTTACAGGTAAGTATTTATTCCGTACTGATTCCAATATTCATTGCAATCAGTACAACTGCTTAGTGAATTACATAACAACTGTACTATATAAATGACTATTATTGATCAAACCAAATACAGATTATTGCAATGCAAAACATATTTTATTTGAGGAAAGAACATATTAATATCACTTCTTTCCTGTGTGCACACATTGGATGCACTAAAGCCTGTAACAAGACCTTAAGAATACTGTGGGAAGTGAAGTGCCTCCAGTGAAGAGGAATCAGTGTAGTAGTGATGCAATGTCTAATGTGTTGTGAAAAGTTTTAACAGAGGAAACCTGTAAGATTAGATGAATCGATTGTTTATTGTTGACTACTATAGGAAACGCTAGATATTTTTCAGCAGATGATGTACCTAAATTAACTTCTCTTTCTGATTGCCACTTTAGTCTGTCACTTTACTGTGCTTTATTTCTTTCATACCTATTTCGGATGAATATTGGGCATGCTCATATCGTGTTGACAGTGAAATTGTAATGTGACATTGCACTAACACAAAATGTAATTGTTTTACATGATGTTGGTTGCCGTACTAAACAACATTTCCATTTATAGGATGTGAATGCATTTAATGCACGGAATTACCCATGTATCGGAGCTTTCAGCGGTGGTTGTTATCTACCAGATGTAGCAGATCCTGATTGCACTTTAGTTTCACTTATCAGGATAAAATACTTTGAATGGCAGCCACCACCCTCAATCTGCTGTGTGCCTACTCAGTATGCAGCTGGAGATTATTACACTTTTTTTCATTTACAAGGTTAGGTATGTTACTATGCATAGCAACTTCTAGACACATCTGCTGTGCGCCTACTCAGTATATAGCTGGTGATAATTACATTTTAGTTTCACTTACTAGATTATGTTACTGTGCATGGCAACTACGGCCAACATCTGCAGTGTGCCTACTCAGTATACAGCTGGTGATAATTACATTTTAGTTTCACTTACTAGATTATGTTACTGTGCATGGCAGCTACGACCAACATCTGAAGTGTGTCTACTCAGTATACAGCTGGTGATGATTACATTTTAGTTTCACTTACTAGATTATGTTACTATGCATGGCAACTTCCAGCATCTGCAGTGTGCCTACTCAGTATACAGCTGGTGATAATTACATTTTAGTTTCACTTACTAGATTATGTTACTGTGCATGGCAGCTACGACCAACATCTGAAGTGTGTCTACTCAGTATACAGCTGGTGATGATTACATTTTAGTTTCACTTACTAGATTATGTTACTATGCATGGCAACTTCCAGCATCTGCAGTGTGCCTACTCAGTATACAGCTGGTGATAATTACATTTTAGTTTCACTTACTAGATTATGTTACTATGCATGGCAACTTCCAGCATCTGCAGTGTGCCTACTCAGTATACAGCTGGTGATGATTACATTTTAGTTTCACTTACTAGATTATGTTACTATGCATGGCAACTTCCAGCATCTGCAGTGTGCCTACTCAGTATACAGCTGGTGATGATTACATTTTAGTTTCACTTACTAGATTATGTTACTGTGCATGGCAAGTACGACCAACATCTGCAGTGTGCCTACTCAGTATACAGCTGGTGATGATTACGTTTTAGTTTCACTTACTAGATTATGTTACTGTGCATGGCAAGTACGACGAACATCTGAAGTGTGTCTACTCAGTATACAGCTGGTGATGATTACATTTTAGTTTCACTTACTAGATTATGTTACTGTGCATGGCAAGTACGACCAACATCTGCAGTGTGCCTACTCAGTATACAGCTGGTGATGATTACATTTTAGTTTCACTTACTAGATTATGTTACTGTGCATGGCAAGTACAACCAACATCTGAAGTGTGTCTACTCAGTATACAGCTGGTGATGATTACATTTTAGTTTCACTTACTAGATTATGTTACTGTGCATGGCAAGTACGACCAACATCTGCAGTGTGCCTACTCAGTATACAGCTGGTGATGATTACATTTTAGTTTCACTTACTAGATTATGTTACTGTGCATGGCAAGTACGACCAACATCTGCAGTGTGCCTACTCAGTATACAGCTGGTGATGATTACATTTTAGTTTCACTTACTAGATTATGTTACTGTGCATGGCAAGTACGACCAACATCTGCAGTGTGCCTACTCAGTATACAGCTGGTGATGATTACATTTTAGTTTCACTTACTAGATTATGTTACTGTGCATGGCAAGTACGACCAACATCTGCAGTGTGCCTACTCAGTATACAGCTGGTGATGATTACATTTTAGTTTCACTTACTAGATTATGTTACTGTGCATGGCAAGTACAACCAACATCTGAAGTGTGTCTACTCAGTATACAGCTGGTGATGATTACATTTTAGTTTCACTTACTAGATTATGTTACTGTGCATGGCAAGTACGACCAACATCTGCAGTGTGCCTACTCAGTTACAGTTGGTGATAATTACATTTTAGTTTCACTTACTAGGTGATGTTACTATGCATGGCAACTTCCAGCATCTGCAGTGTGCCTACTCAGTTACAGTTGGTGATAATTACATTTTAGTTTCACTTACTAGATTATGTTACTATGCATGGCAGCAACGATCAACATCTGCAGTGTGCCTACTCAGTATACAGCTCGTGATAATTACATTTTAGTTTCACTTACTAGATTATGTTACTATGCATGGCAGCAACGACCAACATCTGAAGTGTGCCTACTCAGTATACAGCTGGTGATAATTTCATTTTAGTTTCACTTACTAGATTATGTTACGGTGCATGGCAACTATGACCAACATCTGAAGTGTGTCTACTCAGTATACAGCTGGTGATAATTTCATTTTAGTTTCACTTACTAGATTATGTTACGGTGCATGGCAACTATGACCAACATCTGAAGTGTGTCTACTCAGTATACAGCTGGTGATGATTACATTTTAGTTTCACTTACTAGATTATGTTACTGTGCATGGCAACTACGACCAACATCTGCAGTGTGCCTACTCAGTATACAGCTGGTGATGATTACATTTTAGTTTCACTTACTAGATTATGTTACTATGCATGGCAACTACGACCAACATCTGCAGTGTGCCTACTCAGTATACGGTTGATAGAGATTTTACTTTAGTTTCATTTACCAGGTCAAGTTAGTTTGGACAACCCATTGGCTAACAATTACCACATATCATCTGCTGTGGGCTTACTCAGTATACAGTGGATTCAAATTCAAATTCAAATTTGTTGCTCATAAAAGTTGTAAAACAAGCATGGAGCACTGTCAAATGCTAATACATGAATAAGAAGTACATCATGGCACATAATTAGACTTATGGAATACAAACATGGAATACTGAATATGCAAAAATACATTAACAGTACACATTAATTTATCATCTCTTCTAACCTGTATGGGCACTTTTCAATTAGATAATTCTTTAACTCTTTAGCAAAGGAGTTTTTTCTTGAGTGCTCTTTTATAGTTCTTGGTAGGGCATTATATAATATCATTCCCATTACAATTGGATCCTTTTTGGTTGAAGTCTTATTTAAGGATATTCTATGGTAATTTTCATTCCCGCTGGTGTTATATGTATGGATATCTGTGTTTTTAGTGGGTGATTTGTTTTGATGGATGGCGATTATACTATAGTTTCATTTACTACGTTAAGTTAGATGGAAAACCCATTGGGTAACAATTAGCACAATCATCTGCGGTATACTCTAGTTATAGTTACTAGATTATGTTATTATATTATTATGTTAATTTGGACAACACTTTGGATAAGGATTTTCTCAATCACCTTCAGTGTGCCTACTGAGTGTATAGCTGTTAGTGATTACATTTTAATTTCACTTACTAGGTGATGTTAATATGCATGGCAACTACGACCACCATCTGCAGGGTGCCTGCTCAGTATACAGCGTGTGAGAATAACATTTTTGTTTCACTTACTAACTTATGTTACTTTGGATAGCAACTGCTAACATTATTTGTACCGTGTCTGTTCAGTACACAGCTGGTGATATTTACAGTTTTGTTTCACTTACTTGGTTATGTAAATTTGTGTGCCAACTACCACCATCATCTGCAGTTTGCCTACACATTATTCAGCCCGTGATGGTTACATCTTAGTTTCAGTTATTAGAGCAGTTCACTTTGGAAGGCAATGTTCACCAACATCTGTAATGTGCCTACTCAATATATAGGTATTGATGATAGCATTTGAGTTTCGTTTCCTAGGCTATGTTATTTGGGATCATGGTTTTGATCGCAACTGCCACCGTCATCTTCCTATTCATTGGATTCGAGATTGGATTTTGCTTCGTTTAATAGTTCTATTTGTAGCCTTATGTCATGTTTAGTGGAGGGGAATAGCCAATCCTGATTCATGTTTGTTCATTATACCTTGTTTGTGTGTTTTCTTTTTGTATGATGTTTTTCTGCAGTAATTTGGTAACGTGGTCATTGGCAGGTTTTCTTGATACTGTGTAATAATTGTGGGAAAAAACTTTTTGCCTCCAAAACTGGACAGTGGGCAACTCCAAATTTATTTTGTTCTGGGAAGGAAGTACTGTGTCCTTTTGAGTGCTGTATGAATCTGTCGTGCTTATTTTTGATATTCTGTTCCTGTCTTTTCTCTTTGTGCAAATGTTTAAATACTTACTATAAGCTACAAAAACATGCAACCCTTCTTTGTATGACCTTGTAGCATAAAAAACTTTAGAACCATTTTTGTTATTGTAGAAGAGGCTCCTGTCTTGTTAGTTCTCTGCTGTGTTATGAGTTTCTGTCCTAAACATTGTACACAATAGTTACCATTTGTTTTTGCCCTTCTGTACTGTACTGTATGTATCTGATGTGTTTGTTTGAACCATAAAATGCCTATTTCTTGCGTTGTTTCACATGGATGTATGTGAACTGCCTGACATGGTTCTTCAGTGTGATTTTTACTTGATTTGAATGGCAATCGATTATGCAATCTTCTGAAAATGTCTTACCAAAAGGGTTATCTGTATCTAATAATTCAACATTAGAGGTTTTTAGAATGGTATCCACTTATGAAATGTTGAGGAACCATTCCTTTTGCCAGAATTTAATGTATTTCTCTTGAAACACTGATAAAATAAGTTTTGCTATATTGTTCTGAATACCAATAAAAGTGTTCTTCTTATTTACCTAAGCCATTGCATATACTTATTTCTTTGCAAAAATCTTTTAAATTTGCTCATCGTGTTGAAGATCACAACTTTGTCTTTTCCTGCACTCTCAAAGAAAATTATATCTTAAATCATGTGCAACTTTATAGTGTTCAATGTGGCCCTAGATGGACTATTTTTCATAATAGCACACAACTTCATATCTTCAATTTAGTTGGATTTAATTAGTCTTCAGTTACTGAATAAAGATTTTCCATACAGGTATGCTCACTTACTTCAGTGAAATAGTTCCATTTGTTTGCCCTTGGTTCTCAGCTATTCAACAGAAATACACTATTCAATACAATATCCCAGGTTGTGTTTCGTTTCTTCTTCTCAGTGATTTCCTTTGTAGTTCTGGAATGACAACCCTTATTTTTTGTGGGACATGAAACAAAAATATATACAATAATTGTGAAATTTCTGTGTTTCTTATATTAGTCAACAATAAACTATTTATTCATTTATTAAGCAAAACAAGAATTGATGCATGCTGTGATTTTGTGAAGTCGCTTTAATTGATGTGGTGAAGTGATTTAATGTATGATTTTCATAACACCAACTGAGAAATCTATTTACTACAGTGTTGAAGAATGAATTAAGAATCCAAGTATCAAATGTGTGAAGATCAAGAGAATGTGAAATAAAATGCAGTAGATGACATGCAGTTAGTAAAGGAACAGTTTTGAGTAGCACTGAGGAGTTGTGCAATACTGACTTAACAAGATTCTCAAGAAACCTGATGACATGCACTTAAAGCGGATGAATCTCACTAAATGGAGTTAATTATGAAGAACTTAATGTACATACTGTCGGAAAGACCAGGGTTTTGTCAGAGCAGCTTGGATAAGAAAAATGTTGGAGGAGGTGGAATAAGTATTAGAACTTGGTTGACCACCACTTAGCAATGCGTGGTGGGGCATTGCTTAAAGAAGAGGATAATACAGCTTATTGGAAGGGAGGTAAGTGCTTCAAGCCATAACTATTACAATATTCATTGTAATCAGTTACAGCAATTTGATTAATTACTATTTTTAAGGATGCAAGGTACATTGTGTTATTATTTGCTGTTGTGATGTGATATTAGATACAATCAAGTGTATAATATGATGTAAAATAATTGTTTCAAAACAATAACAAATTTAATTTATTTCACATATACACAGTTACAAAACACCAACATAAATACCGATACATGCAGGTTTCTATAGGTTAGTGAAGTGATGTGTAGTGAAGAGGAGTCATGTGTGATAAAGTTATGTGAAGTGTTATTGTTTTAAGAGATTTAGTGCCAACTGAGGAGAAATATAAAGAGGGACCTAGCAGCCCAAAGGACTACAGAAAGATTTATCTTCAAATAGGAAACACATATTTAACCAGGCTCTGTTATGATATATATCAATAATACCATGGATAGATATCAGAGATAAGAAGTCATATTTTAAGGTAACAAGTGCTACAATTAATACGCTGCAAACTGAATTACATATCTAGAGAATATGTATCTGAAGAATTAAATTAATTAAACTACATTGAAAGATGATTTACATACAAAATAATTTCAAGATAGCAAAGGAGAGTCAAATTACTGACAAACCATTACTTACATTCTTATAAATGTGAAATATTTTGGGAGCTCATTCTGTCCCATCCTCAAGCTGCTGGAGAGTGCTTGAATGTGGATGACAGTGCAGCTGTCTACAACATGATGTCAAGACTACCTTTGGAAGAAACAAGAAAGGATAGTGACCTGCCTATAGCACCAGAAAGCTTAAAAGAACATGGGTGAGATGCTAAGGGAACACCAAAACTGTCACAGTACTGTGCCTCAACCACATTCATGAACCTTAATACTGGTTCTATGAACATTTCAAAAAGTTGTAAGAAGATGGATGAGAAGGAATTACAGAGGGGGCAGAATAAAGAGTAGAATCGGGTTGTCTGCCACAGGGCAATGCGAGGAGGGGCATTGCTTAAAGAAGGGGATTTCAAAAGCACCTTTGTTACAGGTAAGTATTTATTCCGTACTGATTCCAATATTCATTGCAATCAGTACAACTGCTTAGTGAATTACATAACAACTGTACTATATAAATGACTATTATTGATCAAACCAAATACAGATTATTGCAATGCAAAACATATTTTATTTGAGGAAAGAACATATTAATATCACTTCTTTCCTGTGTGCACACATTGGATGCACTAAAGCCTGTAACAAGACCTGAAGAATACTGTGGGAAGTGAAGTGCCTCCAGTGAAGAGGAATCAGTGTTGTAGTGATGCAATGTCTAATGTGTTGTGAAAAGTTTTAACAGAGGAAACCTGTAAGATTAGATGAATCGATTGTTTATTGTTGACTACTATAGGAAATGCTAGATATTTTTCAGCAGATGATGTACCTAAATTAACTTCTCTTTCTGATTGCCACTTTAGTCTGTCACTTTACTGTGCTTTATTTCTTTCATACCTATCTCGGATGAATATTGGGCATGCTCATATCGTGTTGACAGTGAAATTGTAATGTGACATTGCACTAACACAAAATGTAATTGTTTTACATGATGTTGGTTGCCGTACTAAACAAATTTCCATTTATAGGATGTGAATGCATTTAATGCACGGAATTACCCATGTATCGGAGCTTTCAGCGGTGGTTGTTATGTACCAGATGTAGCAGATCCTGATCGCACTTTAGTTTCACTTATCAGGATAAAATACTTTGAATGGCAGCCACCACCCTCAATCTGCTGTGTGCCTACTCAGTATGCAGCTGGAGATTATTACACTTTTTTTCATTTACAAGGTTAGGTATGTTACTATGCATAGCAACTTCCAGACACATCTGCTGTGCGCCTACTCAGTATATAGCTGGTGATAATTACATTTTAGTTTCACTTACTAGATTATGTTACTGTGCATGGCAACAACGGCCAACATCTGCAGTGTGCCTACTCAGTATACAGCTGGTGATAATTACATTTTAGTTTCACTTACTAGATTATGTTACGGTGCATGGCAAGTACGACCAACATCTGCAGTGTGCCTACTCAGTATACAGCTGGTGATAATTTCAGTTTAGTTTCACTTACTAGAAGGTGTTACTGTGCATCGCAACTTCCAGCATCTGCAGTGTGCCTACTCAGTATACAGCTGGTGATGATTACATTTTAGTTTCACTTACTAGATTATGTTACTGTGCATGGCAACTTCCAGAATCTTTAGTGTGCCTACTCAGTATACAGCTGGTGATAATTACATTTTACTTTCACTTACTAGATTATGTTATGGTGCATGGCAACTACGACCAACATCTGCATTGTGCCTACTCAGTATACAGCTGGTGATAATTTCATTTTACTTTCACTTACTAGATTATGTTACGGTGCATGGCAACTACGACCAACATCTGCAGTGTGTCTACTCAGTATACAGCTGGTGATAATTTCATTTTACTTTCACTTACTAGATTATGTTACGGTGCATGGCAACTACGACCAACATCTGCAGTGTGCCTACTCAGTATACAGCTGGTGATAATTTCATTTTACTTTCACTTACTAAATTATGTTACGGTGCATGGCAACTACGACCAACATCTGCAGTGTGCCTACTCAGTATACAGCTGGTGATAATTTCATTTTACTTTCACTTACTAAATTATGTTACGGTGCATGGCAACTACGACCAACATCTGCAGTGTGCCTACTCAGTATACAGCTGGTGATAATTTCATTTTACTTTCACTTACTAAATTATGTTACGGTGCATGGCAACTACGACCAACATCTGCAGTGTGCCTACTCAGTATACAGCTGGTGATAATTACATTTTACTTTCACTTACCAGATTATGTTACGGTGCATGGCAACTACGACCAACATCTGCAGTGTGCCTACTCAGTATACAGCTGGTGATAATTACATTTTACTTTCACTTACTAGATTATGTTATGGTGCATGGCAACTACGACCAACATCTGAAGTGTGTCTACTCAGTATACAGCTGGTGATAATTTAATTTTACTTTCACTTACTAGATTATGTTACGGTGCATGGGAACTACGACCAACATCTGCAGTGTGTCTACTCAGCATACAGCTGGTGATAATTTCATTTTACTTTCACTTACTAGATTATGTTACGGTGCATGGCAACTACGACCAACATCTGAAGTGTGTCTACTCAGTATACAGCTGGTGATAATTACATTTTACTTTCACTTACTAAATTATGTTACGGTGCATGGCAACTACGACCAACATCTGAAGTGTGTCTACTCAGTATACAGCTGGTGATAATTTCATTTTACTTTCACTTACTAGATTATCTTACGGTGCATGGCAACTTCGACCAACATCTGCAGTGTGCCTACTCAGTATACAGCTGGTGATAATTTCATTTTAGTTTCACTTACTAGGTGATGTTACTGTGCATGGCAACTACGACCAACATCTGCAGTGTGCCTACTCAGCATACAGCTGGTGATAATTACATTTTAGTTTCATTTACTAGATTATGTTACGGTGCATGGCAACTTCGACCAACATCTGCGGTGTGCCTACTCAGTATACAGCTGGTGATAATTACATTTTAGTTTCATTTACTAGATTATGTTACGGTGCATGGCAACTTCGACCAACATCTGCAGTGTGCCTACTCAGTATACAGCTGGTGATAATTTCATTTTACTTTCACTTACTAGATGATGTTACGGTGCATGGCAACTACGACCAACATCTGCAGTGTGCCTACTCAGTATACAGCTGGTGATAATTACATTTTAGTTTCATTTACTAGATTATGTTACTGTGCATGGCAGCTACGACCAACATCTGCAGAGTGCCTACTCAGTATACAGCTGGTGATAATTACATTTTAGTTTCACTTACTAGATGATGTTACTGTGCATGGCAACTACGACCAACATCTGCAGTGTGCCTACTCAGTATACAGCTGGTGATAATTACATTTTAGTTTCATTTACTAGATTATGTTACTGTGCATGGCAGCTACGACCAACATCTGCAGAGTGCCTACTCAGTATACAGCTGGTGATAATTACATTTTAGTTTCACTTACTAGGTGATGTTACTGTGCATGGCAAGTACGACCAACATCTGCAGTGTGCCTACTCAATATACAGCTGGTGATAATTTCATTTTACTTTCACTTACTAGGTGATGTTACTGTGCATGGCAACTACGACCAACATCTGCAGTGCGCCTACTCAGTATACAGCTGGTGATAATTACATTTTAGTTTCACTTACTAGATTATGTTACTATGCATGGCAACTTCCAGCATCATCAGTGCGTCTACTCAGTATACAGCTGGTGATGATTACATTTTAGTTTCACTTACTAGGTGATGTTACTGTGCATGGCAACTTCCAGCATCTGCAGTGTGTCTACTCAGTATACAGCTGGTGATAATTACATTTTAGTTTCACTTACTAGGTGATGTTACTGTGCATGGCAACTTCCAGGATCTGCAGTGTGCCTACTCAGTATACAGCTGGTGATAATTACATTTTAGTTTCACTTACTAGGTGATGTTTATGTGCATGGCAACTTCCAGCATCTGCAGTGTGCCTACTCAGTATAAGCTGGTGATAATTACATTTTACTTTCACTTACTAGATTATGTTACTGTGCAACGCAACTACGACCAACATCTGCAGTGTGCCTACTCAGTATACAGCTGGTGATAATTACATTTTAGTTTCACTTACTAGATTATGTTACTGTGCAACGCAACTACGACCAACATCTGCAGTGTGCCTACTCAGTATACAGCTGGTGATAATTACATTTTACTTTCACTTGCTAGATTATGTTACTGTGCATGGCAGCTACGACCAACATCTGCAGTGTGCCTACTCAGTATACAGCTGGTGATAATTACATTTTAGTTTCACTTACTAGATGATGTTACTGTGCATGGCAGCTACGACCAACATCTGCAGTGTGCCTACTCAGTATACAGCTGGTGATAATTACATTTTACTTTCACTTACTAGATTATGTTACTGTGCAACGCAACTACGACCAACTTCTGCAGTGTGCCTACTCAGTATACAGCTGGTGATAATTACATTTTCCTTTCACTTACTAGATTATGTTACTGTGCAACGCAACTACGACCAACATCTGCAGTGTGCCTACTCAGTATACAGCTGGTGATAATTACATTTTACTTTCATTTTGTAGGTGATGTTACTGTACATGGCAACTTCCTGCATCTGCAGTGTGCCTACTCAGTATACAGCTGGTGATGATTACATTTTTGTTTCACTTACTAGGTTATGTTACCATGCATGGCAACTTCCAGCATCTGCAGTGTGCCTACTCAGTATACAGCTGGTGATGATTACATTTTTGTTTCACTTACTAGGTTATGTTACTATGAATGGCAACTACCACCATCATCTGCAGTTTGCCTACACATTATTCAGCCCGTGATGGTTACATCTTAGTTTCAGTTATTAGAGCAGTTCACTTTGGAAGGCAATGTTCACCATCATCTGTAATGTGCCTACTCAGTATATAGGTATTGATGATTGCATTTGAGTTTCGTTTCGTAGGCTATGTTATTTGGGATCATGGTTTTGATCGCAACTGCCACCGTCATCTTCCTATTCATTGGATTCGAGATTGGATTTTGCTTCGTTTAATAGTTCTATTTGTAGCCTTATGTCATGTTTAGTGGAGGGGAATAGCCAATCCTGATTCATGTTTGTTCATTATACCTTGTTTGTGTGTTTTCTTTTTGTATAATGTTTTTCTGCAGTAATTTGGTAACGTGGTCATTGGCAGGTTTTCTTGATACTGTGTAATAATTGTGGGAAAAAACTTTTTGCCTCCAAAACTGGACAGTGGGCAACTCCAAATTTATTTTGTTCTGGAAAGGAAGTACTGTGTCCTTTTGAGTGCTGTATGAATCTGTCGTGCTTATTTTTGATATTCTGTTCCTGTCTTTTCTCTTTGTGCAAATGTTTAAATACTTACTATAAGCTACAAAAACATGTAACCCTTCTTTGTATGACCTTGTAGCATAAAAAACTTTAGAACCATTTTTGTTATTGCAGAAGTGGCTCCTGTCTTGTTAATTCTCTGCTGTGTTATGAGTTTCTGTCCTAAACTTTGTACACAATAG
Source organism: Tenodera sinensis (assembly GCA_030765045.1). Taxonomy (NCBI): domain Eukaryota; kingdom Metazoa; phylum Arthropoda; class Insecta; order Mantodea; family Mantidae; genus Tenodera; species Tenodera sinensis. The sequence goes on from CM060966.1 coordinate 164,553,445, forward strand.
TTACCATTTGTTTTTGCCCTTCTGTACTGTACTGTATGTATCTGATGTGTTTGTTTGAACCATAAAATGCCTATTTCTTGCGTTGTTTCACATGGATGTATGTGAACTGCCTGACATGGTTCTTCAGTGTGATTTTTACTTGATTTGAATGGCAATCGATTATGCAATCTTCTGAAAATGTCTTACCAAAAGGGTTATCTGTATCTAATAATTCAACATTAGAGGTTTTTAGAATGGTATCCACTTATGAAATGTTGAGGAACCATTCCTTTTGCCAGAATTTAATGTATTTCTCTTGAAACACTGATAAAATAAGTTTTGCTATATTGTTCTGAATACCAATAAAAGTGTTCTTCTTATTTACCTAAGCCATTGCATATACTTATTTCTTTGCAAAAATCTTTTAAATTTGCTCATCGTGTTGAAGATTACAACTTTGTCTTTTCCTGCACTCTCAAAGAAAATTATATCTTAAATCATGTGCAACTTTATAGTGTTCAATGTGGCCCTAGATGGACTATTTTTCATAAAAGCAAACAACTTCATATCTTCAATTTAGGTGGATTTAATTAGTCTTCAGTTACTGAATAAAGATTTTCCATACACGTATGCTCACTTACTTCAGTGAAATAGTTCCATTTGTTTGCCCTTGGTTCTCAGCTATTCAACAGAAATACACTATTCAATACAATATCCCAGGTTGTGTTTCGTTTCTTCTTCTCAGTGATTTCCTTTGTAGTTCTGGAATGACAACCTTTACTTTTTATGAGACATGAAACAAAAATATATACAATAATTGTGAAATTTCTGTGTTTCTTATATTAGTCAACAATAAACTATTTATTCATTTATTAAGCAAAACAAGAATTGATGCATGCTGTGATTTTGTGAAGTCGCTTTAATTGATGTGGTGAAGTGATTTAATGTATGATTTTCATAACACCAACTGAGAAATCTATTTACTACAGTGTTGAAGAATGAATTAAGAATCCAAGTATCAAATGTGTGAAGATCAAGAGAATGTGAAATAAAATGCAGTAGATGACATGCAGTTAGTAAAGGAACAGTTTTGAGTAGCACTGAGGAGTTGTGCAATACTGACTTAACAAGATTCTCAAGAAACCTGATGACATGCACTGAAAGCGGATGAATCTCACTAAATGGAGTTAATTATGAAGAACTTAATGTACATACTGTCGGAAAGACCAGGGTTTTGTCAGAGCAGCTTAAATAAGAAAAATGTTGGAGGAGGTGGAATAAGTATTAGAACTTGGTTGACCACCACTAAGCAATGCGTGGTGGGGCATTGCTTAAAGAAGAGGATAATACAACTTATTGGAAGGGAGGTAAGTGCTTCAAGCCATAACTATTACAATATTCATTGTAATCAGTTACAGCAATTTGATTAATTACTATTTTTAAGGATGCAAGGTACATTGTGTTATTATTTGCTGTTGTGATGTGATATTAGATACAATCAAGTGTATAATATAATGTAAAATAATTGTTTCAAAACAATAACAAATTTAATTTATTTCACATATACACAGTTACAAAACACCAACATAAATACCGATACATGCAGGTTTCTATAGGTTAGTGAAGTGATGTGTAGTGAAGAGGAGTCATGTGTGATAAAGTTATGTGAAGTGTTATTGTTTTAACAGATTTAGTGCCAACTGAGGAGAAATATAAAGAGGGACCTAGCAGCCCAAAGGACTACAGAAAGATTTATCTTCAAATAGGAAACACATATTTAACCAGGCTCTGTTATGATATATATCAATAATAACATGGATAGATATCAGAGATAAGAAGTCATATTTTAAGGTAACAAGTGCTACAATTAATACGCTTCAAACTGAATTACATATCTAGAGAATATGTATCTGAAGAATTAAATTATTTAAACTACATTGAAAGAAGATTTACATACAAAATAATTTCAAGATAGCAAAGGAGAGTCAAATTACTGACACACCATTACTTACATTCTTATAAATGTGAAATATTTTGGGAGCTCATTCTCTCCCATCCTCAAGCTGCTGGAGAGTGCTTGAATGTGGATGACAGTGCAGCTGTCTGCAACATGATGTCAAGACAACCTTTGGAAGAAACAAGAAAGGATAGTGACCTGCCTATAGCACCATAAAGCTTAAAAGAACATGGGTGAGATGCTAAGGGAACACCAAAACTGTCACAGTACTGTGCCTCAACCACATTCATGAACCTTAATACTGGTTCTATGAACATTTCAAAAAGTTGTAAGAAGATGGATGAGAAGGAATTACAGAGGAGGCAGAATAAAGAGTAGAATCGGGTTGTCTGCCACAGGGCAATGCGAGGAGGGGCATTGCTTAAAGAAGGGGATTTCAAAAGCACCTTTGTTACAGGTAAGTATTTATTCCGTACTGATTACAATATTCATTGCAATCAGTACAACTGCTTAGTGAATTACATAACAACTGTACTATATAAATGACTATTATTGATCAAACCAAATACAGATTATTGCAATGCCAAACATATTTTATTTGAGGAAAGAACATATTAATATCACTTCTTTCCTGTGTGCACACATTGGATGCACTAAGGCCTGTAACAAGACCTGAAGAATACTGTGGGAAGTGAAGTGCCTCCAGTGAAGAGGAATCAGTGTAGTAGTGATGCAATGTCTAATGTGTTGTGAAAAGTTTTAACAGAGGAAATCTGTAAGATTAGATGAATCGATTGTTTATTGTTGACTACTATAGGAAATGCTAGATATTTTTCAGCAGATGATGTACCTAAATTAACTTCTCTTTCTGATTGCCACTTTAGTCTGTCACTTTACTGTGCTTTATTTCTTTCATACCTATTTCGGATGAATATTGGGCATCCTCATATTGTGTTGACAGTGAAATTGTAATGTGACATTGCACTAACACAAAATGTAATTGTTTTATATGATGTTGGTTGCCGTACTAAACAACATTTCCATTTATAGGATGTGAATGCATTTAATGCACGGAATTACCCATGTATCGGAGCTTTCAGCGGTGGTTGTTATCTACCAGATGTAGCAGATCCTGATTGCACTTTAGTTTCACTTATCAGGATAAAATACTTTGAATGGCAGCCACCACCTTCAATCTGCTGTGTGCCTACTCAGTATGCAGCTGGAGATTATTACACTTTTTTTCATTTACAAGGTTAGGTATGTTACTATGCATAGCAACTTCCAGACACATCTGCTGTGCGCCTACTCAGTATATAGCTGGTGATAATTACATTTTAGTTTCACTTACTAGATTATGTTACTGTGCATGGCAACTACGGCCAACATCTGCAGTGTGCCTACTCAGTATACAGCTGGAGTTAATTTCATTTTAGTTTCACTTACTAGATTATGTTACTATGCATGGCAACTTCCAGCATCTGCAGTGTGCCTACTCAGTATACAGCTGGTGATAATTTCATTTTGGTTTCACTTACTAGATTATGTTACTATGCATGGCAACTTCCAGCATCTGCAGTGTGCCTACTCAGTATACAACTGGTGATGATTACATTTTAGTTTCACTTACTAGGTGATGTTACTGTGCATGGCAACTTCCAGCATCTGCAGTTAGCCTACTCAGTATACAGCTGGTGATAATTACATTTTAGTTTCAATTACTAGATTATGTTACTATGCATGGCAACTTCCAGCATCTGCAGTGTGCCTACTCAGTATACAGCTGGTGATGATTACATTTTAGTTTCACTTACTAGATTATGTTACTATGCATGGCAGCAACGACCAACATCTGCAGTGTGTCTACTCAGTATACAGCTGGTGATGATTACATTTTAGTTTCACATACTAGATTATGTAACTGTGCATGGCAACTACGACCAAAATCTGCAGTGTGCCTACTCAGTATACAGCTGGTGATGATTACATTTTAGTTTCACATACTAGATTATGTAACTGTGCATGGCAACTACGACCAAAATCTGCAGTGTGCCTACTCAGTATACAGCTGGTGATGATTACATTTTAGTTTCACATACTAGATTATGTAACTGTGCATGGCAACTACGACCAAAATCTGCAGTGTGCCTACTCAGTATACAGCTGGTGATGATTACATTTTAGTTTCACATACTAGATTATGTAACTGTGCATGGCAACTACGACCAAAATCTGCAGTGTGCCTACTCAGTATACAGCTGGTGAGAATTACATTTTAGTTTCACTTACTAGATTATTTTACTATGCATGGGCCTACGACCAACATCTGCAGTGTGCCTACTCAGTATACAGCTGGTGATGATTACATTTTACTTTCACTTACTAGATTATGTTACGGTGCATGGCAACTACGACCAACATCTGCAGTGTGCCTACTCAGTATACAGCTGGTGATAATTTCATTTTAGTTTCAATTACTAGGTGATGTTACTGTGCATGGCAACTACGACCAACATCTGCACTGTGCCTAATCAGTATACAGCTGGTGATGATTACATTTTTCTTTCACTTACTAGATTATGTTACTGTGCATGGCAACTGCGACAAACATCTGCAGTGTACCTACTCAGTATACAGCTGGTGATGATTACATTTTACTTTCACTTACTAGGTGATGTTACTGTGCATGGCAACTTCCAGCATCTGCAGTGTGCCTACTCAGTATACAGCTGGTGATGATTACATTTTACTTTCACTTACTAGGTGATGTTACTATGCATGGCAACTTCCAGCATCTGCAGTGTGAATACTCAGTATACAGCTGGTGATGATTACATTTTTGTTTCACTTCCTAGGTTATGTTACCATGCATGTCAACTTCCAGCATCTGCAGTGTGCCTACTCAGTATACAGCTGGTGATGATTACATTTTACTTTCACTTACTAGGTGATGTTACTATGCATGGCAACTTCCAGCATCTGCAGTGTGCCTACTCAGTATACAGCTGGTGATGATTACATTTTACTTTCACTTACTAGGTGATGTTACTATGCATGGCAACTTCCAGCATCTGCAGTGTGCCTACTCAGTATACAGCTGGTGATAATTACATTTTACTTTCACTTCCTAGGTGATGTTACTGTGCATGGCAGCAACGACCAACATCTGCAGTGTGACTACTCAGTATACAGCTGGTGATGATTACATTTTTGTTTCACTTCCTAGGTTATGTTACCATGCATGTCAACTTCCAGCATCTGCTGTGTGCCTACTCAGTATACAGCTGGTGATAATTACATTTTACTTTCACTTCCTAGGTGATGTTACTGTGCATGGCAGCAACGACCAACATCTGCAGTGTGACTACTCAGTATACAGCTGGTGATAATTACATTTTACTTTCACCTACTAGGTGATGTTACTATACATGGCAACGACGACCAACATCTGCAGTGTGCCTACTCAGTATACAGCTGGTGATAATTACATTTTACTTTCACTTCCTAGGTGATGTTACTGTGCATGGCAGCAACGACCAACATCTGCAGTGTGCCTACTCAGTATACAGCTGGTGATGATTACATTTTACTTTCACTTACTAGGTGATGTTACTGTGCAAGGCAACTTCCAGCATCATCAGTGGGTCTACTCAGTATACAGCTGGTGATAATTACATTTTACTTTCACTTACTAGGTGATGTTACTGTGCAAGGCAACTTCCAGCATCATCAGTGGGTCTACTCAGTATACAGCTGGTGACGATTACATTTTGGTTTGACTTACTAGGTTATGTTACCATGCATGGCAACTTCCAGCATCTGCAGTGTGCCTACTCAGTATACAGCTGGTGATAATTACATTTTAGTTTCAATTACTAGGTTATGTTACTATGCATGGCAGCAACGACCAACATCTGCAGTATGCCTACTCAGTATACAGCTGGTGATGATTACATTTTACTTTCACTTACTAGGTGATGTTACTGTGCAAGGCAACTTCCAGCATCATCAGTGGGTCTACTCAGTATACAGCTGGTGATAATTACATTTTACTTTCACTTTGTAGGTGATGTTACTGTGCATGGCAACTTCCAGCATCTGCAGTGTGCCTACTCAGTATACAGCTGGTGATAATTACATTTTACTTTCATTTTGTAGGTGATGTTACTGTACATGGCAACTTCCTGCATCTGCAGTGTGCCTACTCAGTATACAGCTGGTGATGATTACATTTTTGTTTCACTTACTAGGTTATGTTACCATGCATGGCAACTTCCAGCATCTGCAGTGTGCCTACTCAGTATACAGCTGGTGATGATTACATTTTTGTTTCACTTACTAGGTTATGTTACTATGAATGGCAACTACCACCATCATCTGCAGTTTGCCTACACATTATTCAGCCCGTGATGGTTACATCTTAGTTTCAGTTATTAGAGCAGTTCACTTTGGAAGGCAATGTTCACCATCATCTGTAATGTGCCTACTCAGTATATAGGTATTGATGATTGCATTTGAGTTTCGTTTCGTAGGCTATGTTATTTGGGATCGTGGTTTTGATCGCAACTGCCACCGTCATCTTCCTATTCATTGGATTCAAGATTGGATTTTGCTTCGTTTAATAGTTCTATTTGTAGCCTTATGTCATGTTCAGTGGAGGGGAATAGCCAATCCTGATTCATGTTTGTTCTCTATACCTTGTTTGTGTGTTTTCTTTTTGTATAATGTTTTTCTGCAGTAATTTGGTAACGTGGTCATTGGCAGGTTTTCTTGATACTGTGTAATAATTGTGGGAAAAAACTTTTAGCCTCCAAAACTGGGCAGTGGGCAACTCCAAATTTATTTTGTTCTGGGAAGGAAGTACTGTGTCCTTTTGAGTGCTGTATGAATCTGTCGTGCTTATTTTTGATATTCTGTTCCTGTCTTTTCTCTTTGTGCAAATGTTTAAATACTTACTATAAGCTACAAAAACATGCAACCCTTCTTTGTATGACCTTGTAGCATAAAAAACTTTAGAACCATTTTTGTTATTGCAGAAGTGGCTCCTGTCTTTTAACTCTCTGCTGTGTTATGAGTTTCTGTCCTAAACATTGTACATAATTTCCACCTCTTCGTGTGGTTCTTGTAGACATACAAACAGTTACCATTTGTTTTTGCCCTTCTGTACTGTACTGTATGTATCTGATGTGTTTGTTTGAACCATAAAATGCCTATTTCTTGCATTGTTTCACATGGATATATGTGAACTGCCTGACATGGTTCTTCAGTGTGACTTTTACTTGATTTGAATGGCAATCGATTATCAATCTTCTGAAAATGTCTTACCAAAAGGGTTATCTGTATCTAATAATTCAACATTAGAGGTTTTTAGAATGGTATCCACTTGAAGAAATGTTGAGGAACCATTCCTTTTGCCAGAATTTAATGTATTTCTCTTGAAACACTGATAAAATAAGTATTGCTATATTGTTCTGAATACCAATAAAAATGTTCTTCTTATTTACCTAAGCCATTGCATATACTTATTTCTTTGCAAAAATCTTTTAAATTTGCTCATCGTGTTGAAGATCACAACTTTGTCTTTTCCTGCACTCTCAAAGAAAATTATATCTTAAATCATGTGCAACTTTATAGTGTTCAATGTGGCCCTAGATGGACTATTTTTCATAATAGCAGACAACTTCATATCTTCAACTTAGGTGGATTTAATTAGTCTTCAGTTAGTGAATAAAGATTTTCCATACACGTAGGCTCACTTACTTCAGTGAAATAGTTCCATTTGTTTGCCTTTGGTTCTCAGCTATTCAACAGAAATACACTATCCAATACAATATCCCAGGTTGTGTTTTGTTTCTTCTTCTCAGTGATTTCCTTTGTAGTTCTGGAATGACAGCCTTTGTTTTATATGGGACATGAAACAAAAATATATACAATAATTGTGAAATTTCTGTGTTTCTTATATTAGTCAACAATAAACTATTTATTCATTTATTAAGCAAAACAAGAATTGATACATGCTGTGATTTTGTGAAGTCGCTTTAATTGATGTGGTGAAGTGATTTAATGTATGATATCTGTGAAGCGAATTGGGATATGTTTGGAATTTAACTGCTCTTAGAGGAATTCTAACTGGGATAAGATATGGCGTGAATCACGCAGGTTCTGAATTTACTGAAAAACGAATTTCATAACACCAACTGAGAAATCTATTTACTACAGTGTTGAAGAATGAATTAAGAATCCAAGTATCAAATGTATGAAGATCAACAGAATGTGAAATAAAATGCAGTAGATGACATGCAGTTAGTAAAGGAACAGTTTTGAGTAGCACTGAGGAGTTGTGCAATACTGACTTAACAAGATTCTCAAGAAACCTGATGACATGCACTGAAAGCAGATGAATCTCACTAAATGGAGTTAATTATGAAGAATTTAATGTACATACTGTAGGAGAGACCAGGGTTTTGTCAGAGCAGCTTGGATAAGAAAAATGTTGGAGGAGGTGGAATAAGTATTAGAACTTGGTTGACCACCACTAAGCAATGCGTGGTGGGGCATTGCTTAAAGAAGAGGATAATACAACTTATTGGAAGGGAGGTAAGTGCTTCAAGCCATAACTATTACAATATTCATTGTAATCAGTTACAGCAATTTGATTAATTACTATTTTTAAGGATGCAAGGTACATTGTGTTATTATTTGCTGTTGTGATGTGATATTAGATACAATCAAGTGTATAATATGATGTAAAATAATTGTTTCAAAACAATAACGAATTTAATTTATTTCACATATACACAGTTACAAAACACCAACATAAATACTGATACATGCAGGTTTCTATAGGTTAGTGAAGTGATGTGTAGTGAAGAGGAGTCATGTGTGATAAAGTTATGTGAAGTGTTATTATCTTAACAGATTTAGTGCCAACTGAGGAGAAATATAAAGAGGGACCTAGCAGCCCAAAGGACTACAGAAAGATTTATCTTCAAATAGGAAACACATATTTAACCAGGCTCTGTTATGATATATATCAATAATACCATGGATAGATATCAGAGATAAGAAGTCATATTTTAAGGTAACAAGTGCTACAATTAATACGCTTCAAACTGAATTACATATCTAGAGAATGTGTATCTGAAGAATTAAATTAATTAAACTACATTGAAAGAAGATTTACATACAAAATAATTTCAAGATAGCAAAGGAGAGTCAATTTACTGACACACCATTACTTACATTCTTATAAATGTGAAATATTTTGGGAGCTCATTCTCTCCCATCCTCAAGCTGCTGGAGAGTGCTTGAATGTGGATGAGAGTGCAGCTGTCTACAACATGATGTCAAGACTACCTTTGGAAGAAACAAGAAAGGATAGTGGCGTGCCTATAGCACCAGAGAACTTAAAAGAACATGGGTGAGATGCTAAGGGAACACCAAATCTGTCACAGTACATTGCCCAACCACATTCATGAACCTTAATACTGGTTCTATGAACATTTCAAAAAGTTGTAAGAAGATGGATGAGAAGGAATTACAGAGGAGGCAGAATAAAGAGTAGAATCGGGTTGTCTGCCACAGGGCAATGCGAGGAGGGGCATTGCTTAAAGAAGGGGATTTCAAAAGCACCTTTGTTACAGGTAAGTATTTATTCTGTACTGATTACAATATTCATTGCAATCAGTACAACTGCTTAGTGAATTACATAACAACTGTACTATATAAATGACTATTATTGATCAAACCAAATACAGATTATTGATATAGAAAACATATTTTATTTGAGAAAAGAACATATTAATATCACTTCTTTCCTGTGTGCACACATTGGATGCTATAAAAGCCTGTAACAAGACCTGAAGAATACTGTGGAAAGTGAAGTGCCTCCAGTGAAGAGGAATCACTGTGTTGTAGTGATGCAATGTGTAATGTGTTGTGAAAAGTTTTAACGGAGGAAACCTGTAAGACTAGATGAATCGATTGTTTATTGTTGACTACTATAGGAAACGCTAGATATTTTGCAGCAGATGATGTACTTAAATTAACTTCTCTTTCTGATTGCCACTTTAGTCTGTCACTTTACTGTGCTTTATTTCTTTCATACCTATTTCGGATGAATATTGGGCATGCTCATATCGTGTTGACAGTGAAATTGTAATGTGACATTACACTAACAAAAAATGTAATTGTTTTATATGATGTTGGTTGCCGTACTAAACAACATTTCCATTTATAGGATGTGAATGCATTTAATGCACGGAATTACCCATGTATCTGAGTTTTCAGCGTTGGTTGTTATCTACCAGATGTAGCAAATCATGATTGCACTTTAGTTTCACTTATCAGGATAAAATACTTTGAATAGCAGCCACCACCCTCAAACTGCTGTATGCCTACTCAGTATGCAGCTGGTGATTATTACACTTTTTTTCATTTACAAGGTTAGGTATGTTACTATGCATGGCAACTTCCAGACACATCTGCTGTGCGCCTACTCAGTATACAGCTGGTGATGATTACATTTTAGTTTTACTTACTAGATTATGTTACTGTGCATGGCAACAACGACCAACATCTGCAGTGTGCCTACTCAGTATACAGCTGGTGATAATTACATTTTAATTTCACTTACTAGATTATGTTAGTATGCATGGCAACTTCCAGCATCATCACGGGTCTACTCAGTATACAGCTGGTGATAATTACATTTTAGTTTCACTTACTAGGTGATGTTACTGTGCATGGCAACTTCCAGCATCTGCAGTGTGCCTACTCAGTATACAGCTGGTGATGAATACATTTTCCTTTCACTTACTAGGTGATGTTACTGTGCATGGCAACTACAACCAACATCTGCAGTGTGCCTACTCAGTATACAGCTGGTGATGAATACATTTTCCTTTCACTTACTAGGTGATGTTACTCTGCATGGCAACTACAACCAACATCTGCAGTGTGCCTACTCAGTATACAGCTGGTGATGAATACATTTTCCTTTCACTTACTAGATTATGTTACTATGCATGGCAGCAACGACCAACATCTGCAGTGTGTCTACTCAGTATACAGCTGGTGATGATTACATTTTAGTTTCACTTCTAGATTATGTTACTATGCATGGCAGCAACGACCAACATCTGCAGTGTGTCTACTCAGTATACAACTGGTGATGATTACATTTTAGTTTCACTTACTAGGTTACGTTAGTATGCATGGCAACTTCCAGCATCTGCAGTGTGCCTACTCAGTATACAGCTGGTGATGATTACATTTTAGTTTCACTTACTAGATTATGTTACTATGCATGGCAGCAACGACCAACATCTGCAGTGTGTCTACTCAGTATACAACTGGTGATGATTACATTTTAGTTTCACTTACTAGGTTACGTTAGTATGCATGGCAATGACGACCAACATCTGCAGTGTGCCTACTCAGTATACAGCTGGTGATAATTACATTTTAGTTTCACTTACTAGGTTATGTTAGTATGCATGGCAACTTCCAGCATCTGCAGTGTGCCTACTCAGTATACAGCTGGTGATAATTACATTTTAGTTTCACTTACTAGGTGATGTTACTGTGCATGGTAACTAGGACCAACATCTGCAGTGTGCCTACTCAGTATACAGCTGGTGATAATTACATTTTAGTTTCACTTACTAGGTTATGTTAGTATGCATGGCAACTTCCAGCATCTGCAGTGTGCCTACTCAGTATACAGCTGGTGATAATTACATTTTAGTTTCACTTACTAGATTATGTTACTATGCATGGCAACTTCCAGCAGCTGCAGTGTGCCTACTCAGTATACAGCTGGTGATAATTACATTTTAGTTTCACTTACTAGGTTATGTTAGTATGCATGGCAACTTCCAGCAGCTGAAGTGTGCCTACTCAGTATACAGCTGGTGATGATTACATTTTAGTTTCACTTACTAGATTATGTTACTGTGCATGGCAACTTCCAGCATCTGCAGTGTGCCTACTCAGTACACAGCTGGTGATAATTACATTTTAGTTTCACTTACTAGATTATGTTACTATGCATGGCAGCAACGACCAACATCTGCAGTGTGCCTACTCATTATACAGCTGGTGATGATTACATTTTAGTTTCACTTACTAGATTATGTTACTGTGCATGGCAACTTCCAGCATCTGCAGTGTGCCTACTCAGTACACAGCTGGTGATAATTACATTTTAGTTTCACTTACTAGATTATGTTACTATGCATGGCAGCAACGACCAGCATCTGCAGTGTGCCTACTCAGTATACAGCTGGTGATGATTACATTTAAGTTTCAGTTACTAGGTGATGTTACTGTGCATGGCAACTTCCAGCATCTGCAGTGTGCCTACTCAGTATACAGCTGGTGAAGATTACATTTAAGTTTCAGTTACTAGGTGATGTTACTGTGCATGGCAACTTCCAGCATCTGCAGTGTGCCTACTCAGTATACAGCTGGTGATAATTACATTTTAGTTTCACTTAGTGGGTTATGTTACTATGCTTGGCAACTTCCAGCATCTGCAGTATGCCTACTCAGTATACAGCTGGTGATAATTACATTTTAGTTTCACTTAGTAGGTAATGTTACTATGCTTGGCAACTTCCAGCATCTGCAGTGTGCCTACTCAGTATAGCGCTGGTGATAATTACATTTTAGTTTCACTTACTAGGTTATGTTACTATGCTTGGCAACTTCCAGCATCTGCAGTATGCCTACTCAGTATACAGCTGGTGATAATTACATTTTAGTTTCACTTAGTAGGTGATGTTACTATGCATGGCAACTTCCAGCATCTGCAGTATGCCTACTCAGTATACAGCTGGTGATAATTACATTTTAGTTTCACTTAGTAGGTTATGTTACTATGCTTGGCAACTTCCAGCATCTGCAGTATGCCTACTCAGTATACAGCTGGTGATGATTACATTTTAGAATCACTTACTAGGTGATGTTTCTATGCATGGCAACTTCCAGCATCTGCAGTGTGCCTACTCAGTATACAGCTGGTGATGATTACATTTTTGTTTCACTTACTAGGTTATGTTACTATGCATGGCAACTACCACCATCATCTGCAGTTTGCCTACACATTATTCAGCCCGTGATGGTTAAATCTTAGTTTCAGTTATTAGAGCAGTTCACTTTGGAAGGCAATGTTCACCATCATCTGTATTGTGCCTACTCGGTATATAGGTATTGATGATTGCATTTGAGTTTCGTTTCCTAGGCTATGTTATTTGGGATCGTGGTTTTGATCGCAACTTCCACCGTCATCTTCCAATTCATTGGATCAAGATTGGATTTTGCTTCGTTTAATAGTTCTATTTGTAGCCTTATGTCATGTTCAGTGGAGGGGAATAGCCAATCCTGATTCATGTTTGTTCTCTATACCTTGTTTGTGTGTTTTCTTTTTGTATAATGTTTTTCTGCAGTAATTTGGTAACGTGGTCATTGGCAGGTTTTCTTGATACTGTGTAATAATTGTGGGAAAAAACTTTTAGCCTCCAAAACTGGGCAGTGGGCAACTCCAAATTTATTTTGTTCTGGGAAGGAAGTACTGTGTCCTTTTGAGTGCTGTATGAATCTGTCGTGCTTATTTTTGATATTCTGTTCCTGTCTTTTCTCTTTGTGCAAATGTTTAAATACTTACTATAAGCTACAAAAACATGCAACCCTTCTTTGTATGACCTTGTAGCATAAAAAACTTTAGAACCATTTTTGTTATTGCAGAAGTGGCTCCTGTCTTGTTAATTCTCTGCTGTGTTATGAGTTTCTGTCCTAAACATTGTACATAATTTCCACCTCTTCGTGTGGTTCTTGTAGACATACAAACAGTTACCATTTGTTTTTGCCCTTCTGTACTGTACTGTATGTATCTGATGTGTTTGTTTGAACCATAAAATGCCTATTTCTTGCGTTGTTTCACATGGATGTATGTGAACTGCCTGACATGGTTCTTCAGTGTGACTTTTACTTGATTTGAATGGCAATCGATTATGCAATCTTCTGAAAATGTCTTACCAAAAGGGTTATCTGTATCTAATAATTCAACATTAGAGGTTTTTAGAATGGTATCCCGTTGAAGAAATGTTGAGGAACCATTCCTTTTGCCAGAATTTAATGTATTTCTCTTGAAACACTGATAAAATAAGTTTTGCTATATTGTTCTGAATACCAATAAAAATGTTCTTCTTATTTACCTAAGCCATTGCATATACTTATTTCTTTGCAAAAATCTTTTAAATTTGCTCATCGTGTTGAAGATCACAGCTTTGTCTTTTCCTGCACTCTCAAAGAAAATTATATCTTAAATCATGTGCAACTTTATAGTGTTCAATGTGGCCCTAGATGGACTATTTTTCATAATAGCAGACAACTTCATATCTTCAACTTAGGTGGATTTAATTAGTCTTCAGTTACTGAATAAAGATTTTCCATACACGTATGCTCACTTACTTCAGTGAAATAGTTCCATTTGTTTGCCCTTGGTTCTCAGCTATTCAATAGAAATACACTATCCAATACAATATCCCAGGTTGTGTTTTGTTTCTTCTTCTCAGTGATTTCCTTTGTAGTTCTGGAATGACAGCCTTTGTTTTTTATGGGACATGAAACAAAAATATATACAATAATTGTGAAATTTCTGTGTTTCTTATATTAGTCAACAATAAACTATTTATTGATTTATTAAGCAAAACAAGAATTGATACATGCTGTGATTTTGTGAAGTCGCTTTAATTGATGTGGTGAAGTGATTTAATGTATGATATCTGTGAAGCGAATTGGGATATGTTTGGAATTTAACTGCTCTTAGAGGAATTCTAACTGGGATAAGATATGGCGTGAATCACGCAGGTTCTGAATTTACTGAAAAACGAATTTCATAACACCAACTGAGAAATCTATTTACTACAGTGTTGAAGAATGAATTAAGAATCCAAGTATCAAATGTATGAAGATCAAGAGAATGTGAAATAAAATGCAGTAGATGACATGCAGTTAGTAAAGGAACAGTTTTGAGTAGCACTGAGGAGTTGTGCAATACTGACTTAACAAGATTCTCAAGAAACCTGATGACATGCACTGAAAGCAGATGAATCTCACTAAATGGAGTTAATTATTAAGAATTTAATGTACATACTGTAGGAGAGACCAGGGTTTTGTCAGAGCAGGTTGGATAAGAAAAATGTTGGAGGAGGTGGAATAAGTATTAGAACTTGGTTGACCACCACTAAGCAATGCGTGGTGGGGCATTGCTTAAAGAAGAGGATAATACAACTTATTGGAAGGGAGGTAAGTGCTTCAAGCCATAACTATTACAATATTCATTGTAATCAGTTACAGCAATTTGATTAATTACTATTTTTAAGGATGCAAGGTACATTGTGTTATTATTTGCTGTTGTGATGTGATATTAGATACAATCAAGTGTATAATATGATGTAAAATAATTGTTTCAAAACAATAACGAATTTAATTTATTTCACATATACACAGTTACAAAACACCAACATAAATACTGATACATGCAGGTTTCTATAGGTTAGTGAAGTGATGCGCAGTGAAGAGGAGTCATGTGTGATAAAGTTATGTGAAGTGTTATTGTCTTAACAGATTTAGTGCCAACTGAGGAGAAATATAAAGAGGGACCTAGCAGCCCAAAGGACTACAGAAAGATTTATCTTCAAATAAGAAACACATATTTAACCAGGCTCTGTTATGATATATATCAATAATACCATGGATAGATATCAGAGATAAGAAGTCATATTTTAAGGTAACAAGTGCTACAATTAATACGCTTCAAACTGAATTACATATCTAGAGAATATGTATCTGAAGAATTAAATTAATTAAACTACATGTTTACAAAATAATGTTTACAACAAAACAATTTCAAGATAGCAAAGGAGAGTCAATTTACTGACACACCAGTACTTACATTCTTATAAATGTGAAATATTTTGGGAGCTCATTCTCTCCAATCCTCAAGCTGCTGGAGAGTGCTTGAATGTGGATGACAGTGCAGCTGTCTACAACATGATTGATGTCAAAACTACCGTTGGATGAAACAAGAAACGATAGTGACCTGCCTATAGCACCAGAAAACTTAAAAGAACATGGGTGAGATGCTAAGGGAACACCAAAACTGTCACAGTACAGTGCCTCAACCACATTCATGAACCTTCATATTGGCTCTATGAACATTTCATAAAGTTGTAAGAAGATGGATGAGAAGGAATTACAGAGGGGGCAGAATAAAGAGTAGAATCGGGTTGTCTGCCACAGGGCAATGCGAGGAGGGGCATTGCTTAAAGAAGGGGATTTCAAACGCACCTTTGTTACAGGTAAGTATTTATTCCGTACTGATTTCAATATTCATTGCAATCAGTACAACTGCTTAGTGAATTACATAACAACTGTACTATATAAACGACTATTATTGATCAAACCAAATACAGATTATTGCAATGTAAAACATATTTTATTTGAGGAAAGAACATATTAATATCACTTCTTTCCTGTGTGCACACATTGGATGCACTAAGGCCTGTAACAAGACCTGAAGAATACTGTGGGAAGTGAAGTGCCTCCAGTGAAGAGGAATCACTGTGTTGTAGTGATGCAATGTGTAATGTGTTGTGAAAAGTTTTAACAGAGGAAACCTGTAAGACTAGATGAATCGATTGTTTATTGTTGACTACTATAGGAAACGCTAGATATTTTGCAGCAGATGATGTACTTAAATTAACTTGTCTTTCTGATTGCCACTTTAGTCTGACACTTTACTGTGCTTTATTTCTTTCATACCTATTTCGGATGAATATTGGGCATGCTCATATCGTGTTGACAGTGAAATTGTATTGTGACATTGCACTAACACAAAATGTAATTGTTTTATATGATGTTGGTTGCCGCACTAAACAACATTTCCATTTATAGGATTTGAATGCATTTAATGCACGGAATTACCCATGTATCTGAGTTTTCAGCGGTGGTTGTTATCTACCAGATGTAGCAGATGATGATTGCACTTTAGTTTCACTTATCAGGATTAAATACTTTGAATGGCAGCTACCACCCTCAATCTGCTGTGTGCCTACTCAGTATACAGCTGGTGATTATTACACTCCTTTTCATTTACAAGGTTAGGTATGTTACTATGCATAGCAACTTCCAGACACATCTGCTGTGCGCCTACTCAGTATATAGTTGGTGATTATTACACTCCTTTTCATTTACAAGGTTAGGTATGTTACTATGCATGGCAACTTCTAGACACATTTGCAGTGTGCCTACTCAGTATATAGTTGGTGATAATTACATTTTAGTTTCACTTACTAGATTATGTTACTGTGCATGGCAGCAACGACCAACATCTGCAGTGTGCCTACTCAGTATACAGCTGGTGATAATTACATTTTAGTTTCACTTACTAGATTATGTTACGGTGCATGGCAACTACGACCAAAATCTGCAGTGTGCGTACTCAGTATACAGCTGGTGATAATTACATTTTAGTTTCACTTACTAGATTATGTTAAGGTGCATGGCAACTTCCAGCATCTGCAGTGTGCCTAGTCAGTATACAGCTGGTGATAATTACATTTTAGTTTCACTTACTAGATTATGTTAAGGTGCATGGCAACTTCCAGCATCTGCAGTGTGCCTAGTCAGTATACAGCTGGTGATGATAACATTTTAGTTTCACTTACTAGGTGATGTTACTATGCATGGCAACTACCAGCATCTGCAGTGTGCCTACTCAGTATAGCGCTGGTGATAATTACATTTTAGTTTCACTTACTAGGTTATGTTACTATGCTTGGCAACTTCCAGCATCTGCAGTGTGCCTACTCAGTATACAGCTCGTGATAATTACATTTTACTTTCAGTTACTAGGTGATGTTACTATGCATGGCAACGACGACCAACATCTGCAGTGTGCCTACTCAGTGTACAGCTGGTGAGAATTACATTTTAGTTTCACTTACTAGATTATGTTACTATGCATGGTAGCAACGACCAACATCTGCAGTATGCGTACTCAGTATACAGCTGGTGAGAATTACATTTTAGTTTCTGCTTACTAGGTGATGTTACTGTGCATGGCAGCTACGACCAACATCTGCAGTGTGCCTACTCAGTATACAGCTGGTGATAATTACATTTTAGTTTCACTTACTAGGTTATGTTACTATGCATGGCAGCAATGACCAACATCTGCAGTGTGCCTACTCAGTATACAGCTGGTGATAATTACATTTTAGAATCACTTACTAGGTGATCTTTCTATGCATGGCAACTACGACCAACATCTGCAGTGTGTCTACTCAGTATACAGCTGGTGATAATTACATTTTAGTTTCACTTACTAGGTTATGTTACTATGCATGGCAGCAACGACCAACATCTGCAGTGTGTCTACTCAGTATACAGCTGGTGATGATTACATTTTAGTTTCACTTACTAGGTGATGTTACTGTGCATGGCAACTTCCAGCATCTGCAGTGTGCCTACTCAGTATACAGCTGGTGATGATTACATTTTTGTTTCACTTACTAGGTTATGTTACCATGCATGGCAACTTCCAGCATCTGCAGTGTGCCTACTCAGTATACAGCTGGTGATGATTACATTTTTGTTTCACTTACTAGGTTATGTTACTATGCATGGCAACTACCACCATCATCTGCAGTTTGCCTACACATTATTCAGCCCGTGATGGTTACATCTTAGTTTCAGTTATTAGAGCAGTTCACTTTGGAAGGCAATGTTCACCATCATCTGTAATGTGCCTACTCAGTATATAGGTATTGATGATTGCATTTGAGTTTCGTTTCGTAGGCTATGTTATTTGGGATCGTGGTTTTGATCGCAACTGCCACCGTCATCTTCCTATTCATTGGATTCAAGATTGGATTTTGCTTCGTTTAATAGTTCTATTTGTAGCCTTATGTCATGTTTAGTGGAGGGGAATAGCCAATCCTGATTCATGTTTGTTCATTATACCTTGTTTGTGTGTTTTCTTTTTGTATAATGTTTTTCTGCAGTAATTTGGTAAGGTGGTCATTGGCAGGTTTTCTTGATACTGTGTAATAATTGTGGGAAAAAACTTTTAGCCTCCAAAACTGGGCAGTGGGCAACTCCAAATTTATTTTGTTCTGGGAAGGAAGTACTGTGTCCTTTTGAGTGCTGTATGAATCTGTCGTGCTTATTTCTGATATTTATTCCTGTCTTTTCTCTTTGTGCAAATGTTTAAATACTTACTATAAGCTACAAAAACATGCAACCCTTCTTTGTATGACCTTGTAGCATAAAAAACTTTAGAACCATTTTTGTTATTGCAGAAGTGGCTCCTGTCTTGTTAATTCTCTGCTGTGTTATGAGTTTCTGTCCTAAACATTGTACATAATTTCCACCTCTTCGTGTGGTTCTTGTAGACATACAAACAGTTACCATTTGTTTTTGCCCTTCTGTACTGTACTGTATGTATCTGATGTGTTTGTTTGAACCATAAAATGCCTATTTCTTGCGTTGTTTCACATGCCTGACATGGTTCTTCAGTGTGACTTTTACTTGATTTGAATGGCAATCGATTATGCAATCTTCTGAAAATGTCTTACCAAAAGGGTTATCTGTATCTAATAATTCAACATTAGAGGTTTTTAGATTGGTATCCCGTTGAAGATATGTTGAGGAACCATTCCTTTTGCCAGAATTTAATGTATTTCTCTTGAAACACTGATAAAATAAGTTTTGCTATATTGTTCTGAATACCAATAAAAATGTTCTTCTTATTTACCTAAGCCATTGCATATACTTATTTCTTTGCAAAAATCTTTTAAATTTGCTCATCGTGTTGAAGATCACAACTTTGTCTTTTCCTGCACTCTCAAAGAAAATTATATCTTAAATCATGTGCAACTTTATAGTGTTCAATGTGGCCCTAGATGGACTATTTTTCATAATAGCAGACAACTTCATATCTTCAACTTAGGTGGATTTAATTAGTCTTCAGTTAGTGAATAAAGATTTTCCATACACGTATGCTCACTTACTTCAGTGAAATAGTTCCATTTGTTTGCCCTTGGTTCTCAGCTATTCAACAGAAATACACTATCCAATACAATATCCCAGGTTGTGTTTTGTTTCTTCTTCTCAGTGATTTCCTTTGTAGTTCTGGAATGACAGCCTTTGTTTTTTATGGGACATGAAACAAAAATATATACAATAATTGTGAAATTTCTGTGTTTCTTATATTAGTCAACAATAAACTATTTATTCATTTATAAAGCAAAACAAGAATTGATACATGCTGTGATTTTGTGAAGTCGCTTTAATTGATGTGGTGAAGTGATTTAATGTATGATATCTGTGAAGCGAATTGGGATATGTTTGGAATTTAACTGCTCTTAGAGGAATTCTAACTGGGATAAGATATGGCGTGAATCACGCAGGTTCTGAATTTACTGAAAAACGAATTTCATAACACCAACTGAGAAATCTATTTACTACAGTGTTGAAGAATGAATTAAGAATCCAAGTATCAAATGTATGAAGATCAAGAGAATGTGAAATAAAATGCAGTAGATGACATGCAGTTATTAAAGGAACAGTTTTGAGTAGCACTGAGGAGTTGTGCAATACTGACTTAACAAGATTCTCAAGAAACCTGATGACATGCACTGAAAGCAGATGAATCTCACTAAATGGAGTTAATTATGAAGAATTTAATGTACATACTGTAGGAGAGACCAGGGTTTTGTCAGAGCAGCTTGGATAAGAAAAATGTTGGAGGAGGTGGAATAAGTATTAGAACTTGGTTGACCACCACTAAGCAATGCGTGGTGGGGCATTGCTTAAAGAAGAGGATAATACAACTTATTGGAGGGGAGGTAAGTGCTTCAAGCCATAACTATTACAATATTAATTGTAATCAGTTACAGCAATTTGATTAATTACTATTTTTAAGGATGCAAGGTACATTGTGTTATTATTTGCTGTTGTGATGTGATATTAGATACAATCAAGTGTATAATATGATGTAAAATAATTGTTTCAAAACAATAACGAATTTAGTTTATTTCACATATACACAGTTACAAAACACCAACATAAATACTGATACATGCAGGTTTCTATAGGTTAGTGAAGTGATGCGTAGTGAAGAGGAGTCATGTGTGATAAAGTTATGTGAAGTGTTATTGTCTTAACAGATTTAGTGCCAACTGAGGAGAAATATAAAGAGGGACCTAGCAGCCCAAAGGACTACAGAAAGATTTATCTTCAAATAAGAAACACATATTTAACCAGGCTCTGTTATGATATATATCAATAATACCATGGATAGATATCAGAGATAAGAAGTCATATTTTAAGGTAACAAGTGCTACAATTAATACGCTTCAAACTGAATTACATATCTAGAGAATATGTATCTGAAGAATTAAATTAATTAAACTACATGTTTACAAAATAATGTTTACAACAAAATAATTTCAAGATAGCAAAGGAGAGTCAATTTACTGACACACCAGTACTTACATTCTTATAAATGTGAAATATTTTGGGAGCTCATTCTCTCCAATCCTCAAGCTGCTGGAGAGTGCTTGAATGTGGATGACAGTGCAGCTGTCTACAACATGATTGATGTCAAAACTACCGTTGGATGAAACAAGAAACGATAGTGACCTGCCTATAGCACCAGAAAACTTAAAAGAACATGGGTGAGATGCTAAGGGAACACCAAAACTGTCACAGTACAGTGCCTCAACCACATTCATGAACCTTCATATTGGTTCTATGAACATTTCAAAAAGTTGTAAGAAGATGGATGAGAAGGAATTACAGAGGGGGCAGAATAAAGAGTAGAATCGGGTTGTCTGCCACAGGGCAATGCGAGGAGGGGCATTGCTTAAAGAAGGGGATTTCAAACGCACCTTTGTTACAGGTAAGTATTTATTCCGTACTGATTTCAATATTCATTGCAATCAGTACAACTGGTTAGTGAATTACATAACAACTGTACTATATAAACGACTATTATTGATCAAACCAAATACAGATTATTGCAATGTAAAACATATTTTATTTGAGGAAAGAACATATTAATATCACTTCTTTCCTGTGTGCACACATTGGATGCACTAAGGCCTGTAACAAGACCTGAAGAATACTGTGGGAAGTGAAGTGCCTCCAGTGAAGAGGAATCACTGTGTTGTAGTGATGCAATGTGTAATGTGTTGTGAAAAGTTTTAACAGAGGAAACCTGTAAGACTAGATGAATCGATTGTTTATTGTTGACTACTATAGGAAACGCTAGATATTTTGCAGCAGATGATGTACTTAAATTAACTTGTCCTTCTGATTGCCACTTTAGTCTGACACTTTACTGTGCTTTATTTCTTTCATACCTATTTCGGATGAATATTGGGCATGCTCATATCGTGTTGACAGTGAAATTGTAATGTGACATTGCACTAACACAAAATGTAATTGTTTTATATGATGTTGGTTGCCGCACTAAACAACATTTCCATTTATAGGATGTGAATGCATTTAATGCACGGAATTACCCATGTATCTGAGTTTTCAGCGGTGGTTGTTATCTACCAGATGTAGCAGATGATGATTGCACTTTAGTTTCACTTATCAGGATTAAATACTTTGAATGGCAGCTACCACCCTCAATCTGCTGTGTGCCTACTCAGTATGCAGCTGGTGATTATTACACTCTTTTTCATTTACAAGGTTAGGTATGTTACTATGCATGGCATCTTCTAGACACATTTGCAGTGTGCCTACTCAGTATATAGTTGGTGATAATTACATTTTAGTTTCACTTACTAGATTATGTTAATGTGCATGGCAACTAGGACCAACATCTGCAGTGTGCCTACTCAGTATACAGCTGGTGATAATTACATTTTAGTTTCACTTACTAGATTATGTTAAGGTGCATTGCAACTTCCAGCATCTGCAGTGTGCCTACTCAGTATGCAGCTGGTGATAATTACATTTTAGTTTCACTTACTAGATTATGTTAATGTGCATGGCAACCTCCAGCATCTGCAGTGTGCCTACTCAGTATACAGCTGGTGATGATTACAATTTAGTTTCACTTACTAGGTGATGTTACTATGCATGGCAACTTCCAGCATCTGCAGTGTGCCTACTCAGTATACAGCTGGTGATGGTTACATTTTTGTTTCACTTACTAGGTCAGGTCACTTTGGAAGGCAACGTTCACCAGCATGTGCTGTGCACCTATTCATAATACAATGGATTGTGATTATACTTAAGATTCGTTTACTAGGTTAAGTTAGTTTGGACAACCCATTTGCTAACAATTACCACAATCATCTGCTGTGTGCCCACTCAGTATACAATGGATGGTGATTATACTATAGTTTCGTTTACTAGGTTAAGTTAGTTTGGACAACGCATTGGCTAAAAATTACCACAATCATCTGCTGTGTGCTCACTCAGTATACAGTAGATGGTGATTACACTATAGCTTCGTTTACTACATTAAGTTAGTTTGGACAACCTATTGCCTCACTATCACCACAATCATCTGCTGTGTGCCCACTCACTATACAGTGGATGGTGATTATAGTATAGTTCCGTTTAGCAGTTTAAGTTAGATTGGACAACCCATTAGCTAACATTTAGCACAATCATCTGCTGTGTGCCCACTCACTATACAGTGGATGGTGATTATACTATAGTTTCGTTTACCAGGTTAAGTTAGTTTGGACAACTCATTGGCTAAGGATTACCACAGTCATCTGCTGTGTGCCTACTCAGCATACAGTGGATGGTGATTATACTATAGTTTCATTTACCAGGTTAACTTAGTTTGGACAACCCATTGGCAAACAATTACCACAATCATCTGCTGTGTGCCCACTCAGTATACAGTGGATGGTGATTACACTATAGTTTTGTTTACTATGTACATTAAGTTATTTTGGACAATGATGATAATGATGATGATGAAAATGATGATAATGATGATGTTAATGATGATAGTAATGATGATAGTAATGATGATGATAGTAATGATGATGATAGTAATGATGATAGTAATGATGATAGTAATGATGATAGTAATGATGATAGTAATGATGATAGTAATGATGATAGTAATAATGATGATAATAATGATGATACTAATAATGATGATGAGAATGATGATAATAAGGATAATAATGATGATAGTAATGATGATGATAGTAATAATGATGATAATAATGATGATGATAATGATGATGATAGCAATGATGATAATAATGATGATGATAATGATGATAATAATAATAATGATGATAATAACGATGATAATAATAATGATGATAATAATGATTATAATAATAATAACAATAACAATGATGATGATAATTATAAATAATAATAATAATAATAATAATAATAATAATAATAATAATAATAATAATAATAATAATAATAATAATAATAATAATAATAATAATAATAATAATAATAATAATAATAATAATAATAATAATAATAATAAGAAGAAGAAGAAGAAGAAGAAGAAGAAGAAGAAGAATAAGAAGAGTAAGAATAATGACAATGACAATAATAATAATAATAATAATAATAATAATAATAATAATAATAATAATAATAATAATAATAATAATCATTGAAAAGGTCCACGAAATGATTCTCGCTGATCATCGGACAAAAGTGAATTGGCAGAGGCCATGCGGTGTTGGCGTATAGGGCAATTCGTATTTTGCGTGATAAGTTGGAGATGGATGCCGCATTTGTTCACATTGGACAACAGACGAGTGCTGCGTTTAGAGTCCGAAGGGCTGTTTGCTTCAAGTTGTCACCGTTGATGAGACCTGCGCTTCTTTTGAGATCATAGCTTCCATGTAAGCCCGCATGGCATTTTCATTTTATGAGAAATGGTAACCACAGAGCTTTTCTGTTTTAACAAAAAGGAAAAAAAGTGACACGGAACCAAAATAAGAGGGGGTTGGGAAGGACTTGACTTTTGATGGTTCAAACTCCCGTGTGCTGTGATGTGTGCAGAAATATTGCCATGGTGAGCAGTCTACGATCTTGGATGCTTGTAATTGTGAATATCAGGGCAGTGATCTTACTAAACTGGACAACGACCTCAGTGAAAAAACCAAGAAACAAATGGAAACAGAATTATTATGTGAAAATCTCACCAGCTGTATAACTTCTGCATGCAAAACAGCATTCAACTATTCCTTACAAAAGAAAAATTCAACTAAGTACAGAACGGTACCGTGGTGGAACGAAGAATTAAAAATTAACCGGAACAAGATCAATGCTATGAGACGGCGATACCAACGGACACAACATAATGAAGCCCTGAGAGATGAAAGGAAAACTCAGTATCTCGTCGAAAAGCGACAGTATCAGAACAATTTACAAACAGCAAAAATGAATTCTTGGAAATTATTCTGTACTGCCAGCGATAGTTCAAATCCCTGGAATAAAGTATACAAGATTGCAGCAGGGAAACTCAGAGATAAAACCATTTTGACAACAATACAAAAACCCGATGGAACATATACCGAAGATCTCAACAGCACGTTAAAATATATGATAGACTATTTCATTCCTGATGATAAAGAAGATGAGGACTCTGAGCTTCAACGGAATATAAGAATAATGGCTAAGGAGCCTCCTAACACAGATGAAGACACAGAATTCACTGTAGAGGAAGTTAGAGCAGTAATAAAGAGCTTTAACCCCAACAAAGCTCCAGGAGAAGATGGAATTACAAGTGTGATCCTTCTACAAGTGTTCAATCATTTCCCATCTTTTCTTACTGCAGTGTACAATAATTGCCTTAAAAAAGGCTGCTTTCCAACACAATGGAAAAAATCAAATATATTACCTATAATTAAACCAGGAAAGCAACATAGTGAAGAAGTGACAAAGTATCGACCAATCAGTCTTCTAAATGTTGGAGGAAAGGTATTGGAGAAACTTTTGATCAACAGAATATTGCATCAGATAAACATCAACAACTTGTTAAATGCAAACCAGTTTGGCTTCACACCTCAGAAAGGGACAGTGGATGCAGCCATGGCTGTGAAACACTTCACAGAGGAAAGCCTTCGAGCAAAAAAATGTGTTGTATCCGTTAGCTTAGATGTACGTGGCGCTTTTGATTCAGCCTGGTGGCCACGTATTTTGCTCAACCTCAAAGAACTTCAATGCCCAAAAAATTTATACAGGTTGACAGGCAGCTACTTCAGTAACAGAACAGCGACCTTACAAACAAATGAATGCAAGATCACAAAGGAGGTAACCAGGGGATGTCCACAGGGTTCAAGCTGCGGTCCTGGTCTGTGGAACATAATGTACAATTCAGTTCTCAACTTGAAACTAACAAACCAATCAAAAGTAGTGGCTTTTGCAGATGATCTACTTCTACTTACAAGAGGTAACAGCAACAAAGAAGCAGAAAACTATGCAAACTCAGACTTAAAGAAAGTAGAGAACTGGGCAAAGCAAAACAAACTGAAATTTAACGACTCAAAATCAATGGTTCTATTAATATCAAGGAGAAGGAAAGCTGGTAATGAACCAATCAAGGTATACTTGAATTACAAACCACTTGAGCAGGTTAGAGAACTTAGATACCTAGGGATAACCCTAGATGAAAAATTCAACTTCAGTAGACACATTAACAACATAACGGACAAGGCACTCCTACTAACAAACATGCTAACCAAAGTTGCAAGACTACAGTGGGGACTCGGCCACCAGTCTCTTAGAACTATATACAGAGGAGCAATAGCACCTATACTAACGTACGGTTCACCAGTCTGGGAACAGGCACTAGAGAGGAAGAAAAATATAAAGATACTTCAGAGAACACAGAGAATAATTAATATCAAAATTGCCAAAGCATACAGAACCATATCTTTTGATGCGTCATGTGTAGTAGCTGGAGTGAAGCCTATCTATATTAAAATAGCAGAAGCAGCAAAACTATACAAGATAACACATGGAATGACACCAGAATCGTCATATTATGATGCACCCTTACATATAGCAAAATGGCCCCATCCAGCGGAGTGTATTCCTATGGAAGAAGTCAATGAAGGAAAATATTATGAAATAGAAATCTTCACAGACGGTAGTAAAATCCATGGAAAAGTTGGAGCTGCAGCAGTAATATTTAAACACGGAGAAATTATACATAAAATCAAGGCTAAATTACATGACAGATGCTCCAATAACCAGGCAGAGCAAGTGGCAATCATTAGAGGATTAGCAACACTTCAGGATATGAACATAAGTGTACAAGAAAGAATAACTGCAGTGTATACAGATAGCAAAATTACCCTAGATCTAATCAGAAATAATTCAAAACATAATAAATTAATAGAAGAAATTCAAAAGAATCTCAAAAGCCTTAAAGAACAGAAGTGGATCATACATTTCGCCTGGATCAAAGCACATGCTGGATATCTTGGCAATGAATTAGCTGATAAACTAGCTAAGGAGGCTGCGATTGATAATGCTACGGACTATGTGTACAACAAAAAACCAAAAACAACATATGTCAGTGAAATCCAAGAACAAGGGATGCAGAAGTGGCAAGAAGAGTGGACTAATACAACGAAAGGAGCAGCCTGCAAGGAGTTCATCCCATCAGTTGTTCGAAGAATGAGCACACAAATTAACTTGAATTTCAAACTGACAGCAATGATTACGGGACACGGACTAACTAAATCCTACTTACACCGGCTGGGAATAATACAGGACTCTAGATGCATCTGTCTACAAGAAGAGCAAACAGTAGAACATCTGATATATCGATGTGGCAAACTAAAACAGCAAAGGGAAGTAATGAAGAAAGCCATTGAATCTAATAACAACAAATGGCCAGTGACTAAAGAGCAGCTAATCACAAACAACATAAGGGCTTTCAAAACATTTATTCAAAGCATTAATTTTGGTGAATTAAAATAGTATATTCCAACCGCTAATAGGAAGATAGTGGAAGTGATATGGTGTAGTGATATAAAATAAACAAAGGACCAGATATAAATACAGCAAGTTCAATTTAAAGGACAACTGGAAGATAGAAGTGATAGTGACAGTGAATATAGAAATAAATGTAATAGGTATCAATGTAATAGCATGTAGTATCGCTTACTGCGATGGGGCATGCTTGTTATAGCTAAAAAAAAAAAAAAAAAAAAAAAAAAAAAAAAAAAAAAAAAAAAAAAAAAATAATAATAATAATAATAACAATAACAATAACAATAACAATAACAATAACAATAACAATAACAATAACAATAACAATAATAATAATAATAGTAATAATAATAATAGTAATAATAATAATAGTAATAATAATAATAGTAATAATAATAATAATAATAATAATAATAATAATAATAATAATAATAATAATAATAATAATAATAATAATAATAATAATAATAATAATAATAATGCTCAACCCAAAGGGTTCCCTATCCTACCCTTCTCCCAAAGAATTGTTACATACCTTGAAGAGTTTAATCTGACTATTCCTTCTTTCATTTCCCGTACCTTCAACATAAATGATATACCATGGAGAATAAAATTACCTGTCATCAACACCACTTTGACAAAATATGTTAATGCTCATACTCAAAAATCTTGATTTACCATGCTGTTCAAAGAATTGTGTGACACGTATGCCAATTTTGAGGCAATTTATACCGATGGTTCCCAGTGTGACAACAATAATGGCTGTGCGGTAGTCGCTCCTAACCACACCATGATGTGTAGTCTACCACACACTCACCATTTTCTCTAGTCAACTGTTTTATATACGTTTCGCCATGGATTTTATATCAAATAATGGAGACTTCAAATCATTCATTATATACACAGATTCCCTTAGTGCATTAATGGCTATACAACATGGATCTCCTTGCCACAAATTGGCAAGGGAGATACGTGAATTATACAATGACCTTGTTTCATCAGGTAAACAACTGATTTTGACATGGATACCATCTCACTGTAACATACCAGGAAATGATCTTGCTGACACTGTCGCAAAAGAAGCTACCAAGCACCCTCCAGGCTTACCAGATCTTAGGCTACCATATGAAGACTATTTATGACATCTTAAAAGAACTATCCTACACTGATGGAAGACAGATTGGACAACTACATCCAACAGCAAACTGCATGATATCTGTCCAATACCTAACCTGTCCACAACAATTAGAACACTAACCCGGCGAGACCGGGTACTAATAACCCGATTATGCATTGGCCACATTGCGCTTACTCAATCCTACATTCTGTCCCGTGAACTTCCTCCTAAATGCACTCTGTGTGATTCTACTCTTACCGTTCAGCATCTGCTCACTGTTTGCCCAAGATACACTCACCAGCGACTTCAGTATGGAGTTCCTGAGAACCTTCTGCTAGCTTTGGGTGATCAACAATATCACAAGAAAATCATCAAGTTCATCAAAGTATGCAAAGTTAATGTTTAAATTCAATGTAAACTTCATGATTTGTTTCCTCAATGTTTAGTCGCAATAAGACTTTTATGTTGAAGCGACTTTAATAAATAAATAAATAACTAAATAAATAAATATCAGTCAGTCAATCAGTCAGTCAATCAGTCAGTCAATCAGTCAGTCAATCAGTCAGTCAATCAGTCAGTCAATCAGTGAGTCAATCAGTCAGTCAATCAGTCAGTCAATCAGTCAGTCAATCAGTCAGTCAATCAGTGAGTCAATCAGTGAGTCAATCAGTCAGTCAATCAGTCAGTCAATCAGTGAGTCAATCAGTCAGTCAATCAGTCAGTCAATCAGTCAATCAATCAGTCAGTCAGTCAATCAGTCAATCAATCAGTCAATCAATCAGTCAATCAATCAGTCATTCAATCAGTCAGTCAATCAATCAGTCAATCAATCAGTCAATCAATCAGTCATTCAGTCAATCAATCAGTCAATCAATCAGTCAGTAGTAGTAATAGTAGTAATAGTAGTAATAGTAGTAATAGTAGTAATAGTAGTAATAGTAGTAATAGTAGTAATAGTAGTAATAGTAGTAATAGTAGTAATAGTAGTAATAGTAGTAATAGTAGTAATAGTGGTGATGGTGATGGTGATGGTGATGGTGATGGTGATGGTGATGGTGATGGTGATGGTGATGGTGATGGTGATGGTGATGGTGATGGTGATGGTGATGGTGATGGTGATGGTGATGGTGATGGTGATGGTGATGGTGATGGTGATGGTGATGGTGATGGTGATGGTGATGGTGATGGTGATGGTGATGGTGATGGTGATGGTGATGGTGATGGTGATGGTGATGGTGATGGTGATGGTGATGGTGATGGTGATGGTGATGGTGATGGTGATGGTGATGGTGATGGTGATGGTGATGGTGATGGTGATGGTGATGGTGATGGTGATGGTGATGGTGATGGTGATGGTGATGGTGATGGTGATGGTGATGGTGATGGTGATGGTGATGGTGATGGTGATGGTGATGGTGATGGTGATGGTGATGGTGATGGTGATGGTGATGGTGATGGTGATGGTGATGGTGATGGTGATGGTGATGGTGATGGTGATGGTGATGGTGATGGTGATGGTGATGGTGATGGTGATGGTGATGGTGATGGTGATGGTGATGGTGATGGTGATGGTGATGGTGATGGTGATGGTGATGATGATGATGGTGATGATGATGATGATGATGATGATGATGATGATGATGATGATAATAATAATAATAATAATAATAATAATAATAATAATAATAATAATAATAATAATAATAATAATAATAATAATAATAATAATAATACCGTGCACATGGCTATACCACATTTTTCGAACAAGTCAATGAATGTTCTAGATGCTTTGAACTTTAATGTGAAATTCTGCAAATACTAATGATGACAACAAATAGAAACTTACGCAGAACTTTCTGCCCCATCCAGAGACAGCTCTGCCTGCTCCAAGAATTGTGCAGGTGTTGGCGATTGTCCATCAACCCGGAGAAAAGCCACGCTATTCTCGTCAAGCGCCGCTTTCCCGCAAACTTCCCCACATTCATCTATATTAGGAGAAGGATAGAACTGATGAATGTCATCAAATAGCTAGGAAGCTTGATAAGGGTCTAACTTTCGGGGAGCACATCACGACCTGTCGCATCGGAACAATGGGGCTACAGCCTCATTGTACCCTATGCTAAAGTCTGGGATGCCTGTTCCCTTGAAGTTACGTCTTTTCCGGGCCCTCGTATCCCCGTCCTTTTGTCCGCCTGCGAGATCTGAGGCATGACCACAGATTCAAACCTGGTGGAACTTCAACGGGTGAAGAATAGGGGTCTTCGGTACATCTATTCTGTATACCGCTACATCCCCTCGAGACTACTGTATGAGACCTTAACGAATCCTTATGAGGATGATGAATTAGGCATCAGCATCCAACATTTTACGACTCTTTGCCAAGCATGGGATCGCCCTGATTAGGTTTCTTGGCGATTATAATCCCAGAGCACGCCGATTGAGGCATCACAAGTAGCATGTGGGTACACACGGTAACATCTGAGCCACTAGACCAGCAGGGAAACCTGAGCTCCATATAACCCTGCCAAGAGATGCCCGGATTTCAAAATTTAAAGCCAATCCTCACTATTATTTTAATCCAGTATTTACACCAGCGGTGAACAATGACCGTTGCACCCTGACCTGCAGCTTTGAGGAGCAAATCTTGCTACCTCCTATCATTACCCTAAGCTCAATTACATCCATCACCCTGAAAACCTTACGTTCCGTCATCACAGTGGTTAAGCCCTGACAAGGGTAAGTACAGTAAGAAACACCTCGAGTTGTCCTCAGCCTAATGATGAACCTGAACAGGTGCAGTATAATGTGCACATGTTCTGGATATTGTCAATGTAAACTCGTTGACTCGCAAATATGACTTTGCAGGCCGCTCTACTTCTTGATTCAGCATGTGCTGGAACAACTCCGGCATTTTCTTTAGAGACACCACTTTTTATCGTTTGCACAAACTGCATAATATTCGATGGCAGTCTTTTTTCAGGTGATGAACATCCAGCTTTTCTAGGTTCTTGAGGAGCTTCAAATGACGGTTCCCGAATTGTTCAAAACAGAATCAGTAGCAGTAGCTATTCCTGCATCAAGGAATGGTTGAGAAAACGACAAGCATAAGCGTTCCTTTGAAAACATTTGCGATACTAGATTTGTTTGAAAATTTGATTTACTAGCATGCTATTTAGCTACAATTCACGGGCCAGCTTGATCTGACTGTCCACATTCATTGCTGTCATTCCACAATGTCCCACATTCGAACATATTTCCCGAAAAGTTCAACCTGAGTTCTTTATAACTATTAAAGCCAGCTTTCAAGTTGTTTAATTATCAGCTTTCGAGAAAAATGGAAAATTTTGGATATTCAGTACCAAATTCCTGATAAAGTTAAATTTTCCTTAAGTTTCATTGTAAAATTAGAATATTGTTCCATACGTTAAGACTGCTTCCTGCAAACTCAATATTGTCCAAATAGTTCCCATTAGCGTGTAACTCCGAAAAATTTACTGACAACTGGTAAAGCGTACCTGAATTTTTGAGCTGGATAAGGTGATTTAGGCTAGAAACTGAGTTAACGCAGCAAGAACTAACGATTAGGGAATCGTGTGTGCTCAGATTAGCAAGGCCAGCTAGGTATCATATTCCCAATAGGTTTAAAAAATGTTTTTAGAGGCAGTATTCATATATTTTAACTTTTCTGTACAAATACATAACTAAAGAATTTTCGTTAACCCCTTAAGATCGTAAATCAAGCCCAAACCTTAAACCTTCTTATGATCATTCCTCACATCAGCTTTTAAAGTTTGTGACAATAAGGTATATATCAGAGCCCTAAATACAAAAATATTACCCCTATTTAATCTATTAATACATTAATTTTGTTTTTGTAATACTTGATACGTAAATTAATCATTACTAACATACATTTGGTAGTGCAAACTAAATTTACAATTCGTTTATCAATTCCCATGGCAACAAGGCTAAAACTGGTATTTGATACTTACAATACCAGTAGGAAATGACGTCACACCCAACAGCATGCTAACCTAAAGATAAGTTATTAATGAATCCTTACTAAAATATACAAACGTATGAATTATTGATTGAAATATTAAATGTGCAATTGGACATGTTGTTAACATTAAGAAGCGATTCAATTCTTTTTATTACTTCAGTACATGTTGAGGTGGAACCTGGATTTCCACAAGAAATATACAAATTATTAGACCTATATGAGACGATATAGATTTTCATTTGTTCACATTGAGAATTCATTTTTTCTTAGTGTCCCATAAAATATAGAAAAGCAGTTTTGATTTATTATTGCTTTTACAGTGTTTTCAAGTATTGCAGAAAGTAATCAGCTAACCACGAACTGTAAGTTACTCTGGAATGCTTGGGAAAACTACCTTGTGGGCCTCGTATTCTCAAAATGCATTATTGGCATGATAAGCATCACTTACAGTTCTTAGTACGCAAAATACTATTACGATTCAATTAACTTATTTAACTTCTCACATAACGATCATTTTTGTTATTGATTATGTAATTCTTTAAGTATTATTTGTTTAATATATACTACTGTTTATAACTCACAGTGATAAAAATGTCACACGCATGTGACGTGACCATAGCTCTCCGTTATTTGATATATCATGGATGTAGTACAAGATTACAAGCATAACCTATGAAGCCGTTTCATTATGCCAATTCAAATATTCGAAGTTAGTTTCACATAAATAAATCAACAGTTCCTAAATTCAATAGGAGCAACCTTTCTCGACAATCCAATTCAGTAACACTAAATAAATACACATTATTTACCCCTTCACAGTTGGTTACTCCTAAAAATAACAGATTTGGATTTCCAAACAACACTCTCTAAAGTTTACATTTCCCATCGATGGACGCATCTGTCAGGTCTCAGAAGAAAGAAAACGCAAGAGCGAAGACGTCGGGATATTCCACATGTTTCCTTCATGAAACACAATAAAAACATTGCTTATTCAATGATTTTTTAGAACAATCTGTTGGGAACACATCATTTGTTGGAAAGCATTGTTGTTTAAAGGAGAATTTGTGTTGAAACATATCCTTCTCCAGTGAAACTTACCAACTTACCTCATATTGTGCTGTTATTCAAGTGATTAGTGGCTGCTAATTCTCCTTCACCTCACACACCCTGAGAAATACCAAAATGTTTAATATATAAAACAGTGAAGCACCTCTAACCAAATTACTTCCGCTTCGCTAGTGCTACCAACATAAATCCAGCATTAAACAGGCTGAATCATCGCTAGGCGAGAAAATATACAACACATTGTATCCCATTTCTGTTGTGGGGGATCCTGTGACTACTCAATTCGCATTCCACCTCATCCATCCATCACAGAGGACCCTGCAAATTTAAAACGTATGAAGGCGAGATATAGTGTTATCTACTCATTCCAATTTTGAACAGGTTTACACGTAGATGAATGAACACCAGACGCTGATCCAGGGAAGGGGAGGGGGCAAGCCTCCCCTGTCATATCATACTTTTTTGCTATAAATGCTATGTGTGTTACCTCATCATCACGCAAAATGGACAAACCGATTTCTATGAAAATTGGTATAAGTATGTACTACCTTTAAACATTGTTTCTTTCAGTTAAATATTTAGCTAGTCATGTTTTAGCATGAATTTAATTATTAAGAAGTGGTAGTGGACCGGAACCAGGCCCCCCTATCGAATATTTCTATATCCACGCCTGATGAACGCCATTGCTCTTTTATACATTGAAGGTGTACCTAAATTGAAATATAGTTTAATAATTAACATATATTTGAAAATTTAGTGTATTGGCAATTTAAATCTGAATGGGGATTGTTATAAACTTCGAAACTGAAACTGACACCATCATGTCAAAATAGGTTTTTACAGGTTGTAATTATTTTTACATACAAAAATATTTGTCTTCATATTTATTAAGTAACCTTCATACATTATTCTGGAGCAGGCAGTAACTCAGGCCTCTTGTTAGCTACAACAGATATTGCTTCAAAGATTAAAAAACAAGTTGTGGAAGACTCAAGTTCTGGTCACAGGGCAGTAATTGCCGGTATAAAACTAGACACAAATGTCGGTCAACATCACAAGAATCTATATTGTAACTTCACAAAAGCAGATTGGAGTAAATATAAAATTGAGCTGGAAAGTAAATTTAAAGAACAAACAAACTCAGCTATATGACCAACCAAATCATATAAACAACAATTTCTGTAAAACTATCCCAGAAACCGGGGAAAAATAAAAAAAAAATTCCTCGTGGAAGAACAATTTGTCATCCCTTTTGGAACCCCAGTTAGAAGAACTGAAAAAGGAAAGGGATATAGCCATAAATACAGCTGAACAAACAAACATATCGGATACACAAATATGGTGAAAGAAATGTGCCTCACTAAAAAAAGAAATTAATAGTGCTAAAAAGAACCACTTTAATAATTTCTTAGAAAAAAATGGATTATAGAACAGATGGTAATAAAGCCCATAAGTTCATAAAAATGTGAAGGACAGGAAAGAAAAAAAGTAGCTATACCTATCATGTACAACAATAAAATATTAACTGACATACATGCTGAGGCTTTCACGGCCGGCGTTAATCCAATAGATGGAAGATTTCAGGCTTGTAGGCCGTGGTACAGTCGGTGAATGTTCTGACACTTCACCCAAGACTGACAACAAGCTATGAGACATTCTCTGAAGATGCCCAAGACAGTGCTCAGCACAACTTCTTAATATATATATCAATGACGATCTGGCACAAGGACAAGAATTGGGCGTATTGTGTGCACTATTTGCCAATGACTTAGTAATGTGAACTTCAAAACCAAAAAAATAAAAATACAGAACTGCATAAAAACCATGCAACAATCCTTAACCAACCTACAAATTAATGTGGACCAAAGAAGATTTAATGACTGTTGGTACAACAAAATCAAACTTCCAAATTTTTTGCAAAGGAAAAAACCATCAAAAATAAATTTTGAGAGTCAACAGTCACCAGAAACAAAGGAAGCAAAACATTTGGGAATTATACTTGATACCAAACTTACATGGACCAAACAAATAGAAAATGTAATACCTAGGGCAGAGAGGCGCCTTTCACTGTTAAAACGTCTAACAGGACTGAAGTGCAGATGTTCCAGAGCATCTCTTAACACAACATACAATGTAGGTATATACAAAACCATTATTTTCTTACTGCAGCGAAGTTCTTGTAATAGTAAATACAAAAAATTTCAAATCTAATAAAGCCAAATTCTAAGACTAATTATAAGTGCTAACAAAACGACATCAATACCACCTATGGAAATACAAACCAACCAATATCTCGTTGAATATGAAATGTGAGAAACAGCTCTTATTAATCACGAAAAGTTGATGAGACTCTCATATAAGACACAAAATACATTAAACTTTAGTGACTAAAGACACAGGAGAGGTTTCTTTCCAAAATTCAAGACATCAAGAATGTAGATCTTCCTAATTCAGTAATACAAAGTCAATCCGACACAAACATTAGATATCACATATTATTTACACTTGACAGAAGAATTAAGAAAAGTTATACTAAAACTAATGTGCTAAAATTATTGGAATTAGAGACAATCTATACTAGATTTCCAGAACATGAATGGCTCCATATTTATACTGATGGATCACAGATATCAAACCAAGATGGAGCAGGGACTGGAGTTACCTGCCACCTCTTTCCTATTACAAATCTTTAGGTTAAGAACTTCAAACTTCGATGGAGAAATTGAAGAAATTCGAATAGCCCTCCAAAATATTTTGTATAGAATCTCACATTTTCATCAAGCAGTTATTCTCTTTAGATTCCAGAGTGGCAATTATAGCAATAATTACTAGTTGACACAAAAAATATAGAATGTTGGAAAATCCTTCCCCACCTAACAGCACTTCAGAAATACCTAGTCTTTTCATGGATGCCAGCTCATTGTGGACTGAGTGGTAATGACAAAGCTGATTTTCTTGCAAAAAAGGGTACCAGCGATGTACAAAAATCTACGGTTAATCTACCATTCTATGCAGCTAAAAGATTAGTCCACTCTGAATTAAAAAAAAAATTATTGCAAAATATTACTATGAAAATCAAAAAACAAAAGATTTGTACTACCAAACATTCAAACCGTAATTCCTGAGTATCCTCGAAAAATGGCAGTTGCAGCATTCAGGTTGATTACAGGACATGATTGTCTGGCAAAACATTTAAACAGAATTGGGATATATTCTACGCCACTCTGTCCTCTATGTGATCTGCAAGAGGAAATGAACCAAGACCACCTTCAAATATG
The DNA here is from genome assembly GCA_030765045.1 of Tenodera sinensis. Taxonomy (NCBI): domain Eukaryota; kingdom Metazoa; phylum Arthropoda; class Insecta; order Mantodea; family Mantidae; genus Tenodera; species Tenodera sinensis. The sequence goes on from CM060966.1 coordinate 164,590,875, forward strand.
TTGTTAGCTAATGCTGGATTTCTGACAATGAGGTCATTAATCCTCTTGCTGTCCAATATTTAATATATTGATAGAGCAATAGCAGTACAGTAACCGCTTTTTAGAGAGCACCATATTTTTATGTTTTGGCGGTCACATCACTCTCTCACAACCCCCAGAATGTCTTCAGGACCCCACCTGTCGTTAGTTTATGGGTCTCACCGACTTGACCGAGAGAATTAACAAAATAAATTCACCGACCATATCCTCTGATTACCAATCAGAGGACGTATTACATGCCATGACAGGTCAGCATGTTAGGGGTTAATATTTTATAGAGAAATGGAGAGGTTGGAAAAATAAAGACTCCCTAGCCCTCGGGAACCATAATAGCATCGGGGTCGGAAGAGAACAAGAGATGACCAAGGTAAGGTCAGATAGAAAAAAGTTACAGTGAGGAGCAAAACACCAGTAAGTGGAAGTAATGTTCTGCTCAGCTTGGGTACCTTGTGGTCGCCATTCACATATCCCCTAGACGGAGACCCCTGAGTATCACCTTCAAACGTGCCCGGGCACTTCTAGCACCCCATCCATCAGTGAAAAATATTGGAGAGCAAGAGGATTAATGACTTCATTGTCAGAAATGTAGCATTGGCCATCAACATATTTATTAACTGCCAGTTAATCTGATTTAAGAATAACATTACAAACACTATTTACAAAGCTGGTAATCTTATTCACATTACGTGAACTTAATGCTAATGGCTTCATTGCCAGATGCAAGGCACTAGAAAACAACAACATTTACTATACGTTCAATTTCTTTTATATTGTTGCTGGAGTTGCTGAAGAATTTGTCTCTCTTGAGTATACAAGAATTAGTGTAATTTGGGGAAAGCTTCTTGTAAACGTCTCATATGAACTGTAGATGACAGTGATATCCCAATTACAAAAGAAATTGTTCAAAGTATATTCTTAACAATGCTTTGCTCCTAAAGCATTTTAATAATTTTGAATTACATTGATTCACATAGCAATAACAGAATAACAGAACTTTTCAGACTGTTTGGTACACTCTGAATAAAAATGAAATATTTCTATAGCTCTTTAGAGACTTATCATATTGAAATATAAAACCAAAGCTTTTCAGAAAAACATGTTTAGTAACCTCTATCAGTGTAGATTGTTCCACATAATTCAATAGTAAACGAAGTATTTAAATTTTGGACTTCATACCCAGTAAACCACAGTATAGCAATTAATTTGCTAAGAATGAAACCTACCGTGTGTCATATCACAAACATCGAAAAGGCATTGTGGGGCTCTGCATTAGATTCAAAGCATGGAACTAGAAAATATAAACAACACTCACCGCTATTATAGTACATAAGTGTAGTATTCGGACGTAACACAGCCATTTGAGGTCACCATGATCATTTTAATATTCATTCAGTCTACCAGCATGGAGCTTGAGTTACTTTCATCATTAGTGTTTTTAAGACTGTACTGGTTAATTGGCATGCATCATTAAGCTGTGTAATAGAATTACTAAACAGTGGGAGTAATATTATGATGTAAATAGGACTATAGCTACTGTAAGTTTGGTTTACTAAGCTCATCAGAGCCTTTTGCTCTTCTTCAGATAACTTCACAGTAATTTCATTCACCAACTACGGAGAAATGTGTAGATGACAAACCTGTCTGATAGGGGTAAATTATAATTTTTTCTTTTAAATACTGAGCGAGTCAGAAATCGGGTACATAAGAAAGCATGTTTCTTATCGAAGACAAGTGAATAAAGATACTGACAGGAAACGGAAAAATGGAGATAATTATGATGTCTGGTAAAATATTACTCTCTGGTTAAAATAATCTAAACATATCCTAAATTGAAGAGTAGATACAACTTGTGTGTAATATAACAGAAATATTAACAAATCTGAAAGATGTCAGAGCTCTTTTGCATATACACTTTCTCATATGCTCAACTGTGTTGACGTTGAAGGTAAAAATACTGAAGATGTCCACATTGTTGGTAGTCAGGATGTACTGCACATAGACTGAATTTTTCTCACCTAAAGGCCTTGCAAAGTCTAACGTTAATATGAGGAGGAATACAAGTCACAAAGCATAACAAAATAGCTGGCAGGAAAAAACTAATAACCTTTATTAACTGAAACAATGGTACACTCTCAAGCCAGTATGAAAAGCAGGTAGAGACCTGTTTCTACAAGCGTAGACAGAACTCCGTACTGTAATACGTCCTGATCAGTATCTATATGTGTTTTGCCATCACAAGCCAGATATTCTGTGATCTTCCAGTCCTCCTTGAACTCTACTCCACATTCTGCTTCATCCACATCGGTGGATTCCTCCCTTGCCCATAACAGCACCTCCCGAAGAGAGCAGTCACATTTCAGGGGGTTTCCTTGCAGATACAGGTCCACTAACCTCTTCAGCTCCCGGAATACCTCCACATCGAGTGTGTGAATACTGTTGTGCCCGAGGTTTAGAGTTAGCAGATACTTGCCGTTTTTAAACACTCCTACAGGTATCTCCTTTATCCCACAGTATGAGATATCTAGCATTTCTAGATCGGGCATGTCCTCGAAGAAGTTGCTGGGTAATTCTGAGGGCAAGGAATTTCCAGAAATGTTGAACTCTTCAACGTTGTCCAAACCGACCATGGGGTTTGTGAAGCGGATTCTGTTGCCCTGTAGTTCGAGCTTTCTTAAACGGCCAGTGAGCTGTAATGCGATGGGGTCGAACTGAGTTAGACGGTTGTTTTGCAGATACAGTCTCCTGAGTGTAGGCAAGTCTGTGAATATTCCATCCGGAAGTCTCTGTAACTGGTTGTGATCTAGATAAAGCTCGTACAGATATTCGTCCAGACCCCTGTAACATAGCAGGATACACATCTGATTGTAAGAAAACTAAACATTTGAGCATACAAACTCACAAGAGGGTGCTAAAATCAAATGGACTTTAGAAAATAGAGTCAGAATGTCTTACAAACTGCTCCATAAGCTAAGCATTGATTTCTACAGATTGGTTTCAGCATTGAGCAGAGTAAATCTCTCAAATCTCGAGCTTTAGCATATAACAGTATTACATTATTGCTCTTGACACAGCGAGTAAAGACCGCACAAAAGGTCAAGAGAAAAGCAGTTCTGGACCACCAGAATACATTAACCAGTTTACGAAGTCAAGAGACCCGAGGTTCACTTCCTCATCTCCCTTTTGAGACCAGGGGTTAGGTGAACTAATAATGATGTCATTCAGTCAAACCAATTGGCGAGAAGCCTGAATACATAAAGAAATCCAATATTAATGCTCAAATACCCAACTTACTTTCCAGCGTTCAGATATTAGTGTTATAATAAATATGTAAATGTGATAATGATAATGATGATGACGATAGTAGTAATAGTAATAATAGTAGTAATATTAGTAACGGTAGTAATAGTAGTAATACTAATACAAATACTACTACTACTTATGATGATGACGACGATGATGATAACGATGATGATGATAATCTCTATTATTTACACGTACGGTACGCTTAAAATATGTGGGCGTAACTTACACACCAAACCCTGCTTGTACTCGAAGATTTCAAAATGTTAGTGAAATGAAGTTTATTACTCTTAACTATACATACGAGGTGTGATCAAAAAGTAACGGGAATTAAGTCGCAGGGGACCATGTCCGGTGAATACGGTGCCTGAGGCAACAATGGTCTTGTTTTTGCCAGAAAATCACAAATAAGCACTGAGGTGTGAGCGGGAGCATTGTCGTGATCCAGTTTCCAAGAGTAGTTTTGCCACAATTCTGGTCTTTTTTTTTTTCAGATTGCTTCGGACAAACAATGCATAACTTGCAGGTAGTATTCCTTCTTGACCGTACGATCATAAGGCAGGAACTCACGAAGTACTAACCCATTGTAATCGAAGAAAACAAAAATCTTTCCATGTGCTCCAACTTGTGGAACCTTTCTCGGTCTTGGCTCTTCAGGCAGTTTCCATTGGGACGATTGGGCCTTGGTTTCGATGTCACACACACACACACATACACACACACACACGCACACGCACACGCACACACACACACACACACATGTTTCGTCACCTGTTATAACCTTCTTTAGAAGTTCTGGGTCGTTGTCGACTTCATTCAGCAATTCCTGAGCAGTGTCCTTGCGATATCGTGTTTGGTTGATATTAAACAATTTCGGAACAAAATTTGCTACTATATGCCCAAAACATCCGAAAAAATTGTTTGGCATGAACCAAAGGATAAACCAACATCATCAGCAATCTCTCTGATGGTGATTCGGAGATTTTTCAGAGCCATTTTCTTCACTTCTTCTATATTCTCGTTAGTTTATTGATGTGCTAGGGCGTCCGGGGCGGTCGTCGTCTTCAACATCTTCTCGGCCCACTTTGAAGCGTCTACCACTCGTAAATTCTTGTTCTTACTCATAGCAGATTTCCCAAAAGCCACAGTCAACATTTCAAATGCGATGCTGTAAATTATTCCATTTTAAAGGAAAATTAGTGCAAATCCTTTTATCCATTTTTCGAAAGCAAAAATTTGCTGAACACTCGCAAACAGACATACGGTAACATTTTCGACTGTCAATAACAAACTAAATCTTCAAACCAGCTAAAAACTCAAATATACATCAGGAACATGTGCACCAACAAGATAAAAAAGTTGTGAAAATCTTATGTGTAAAGCCCACGAAATTTAAAAATTCCTGTTACTTTTTTATCACACCTCGTATACTTCAACAAACTTAGTGTGTTGAAAACAGAATGAAACATTATTGACATATGTTGAACTTACTTGAACGCGTGAGGACCAAGCTCCCGGATATTGTTATTACTCAAAAACAACTCTGTCATCTCGACTCCGCCGAGGAAAGTCTCATCCTGTATTATCTCGATCTGATTGTCAGAGAGATCCACTTTGTCGATCCTCCGGAGGTTAGAGAAAGCACCGGGCTCCACTACCTTGATCCGGTTGTTGTTTATATTGATCCTGAAGAGCTCGTCAGCGCCTTTGAATACGTTGGCACCCAACTTCTCCAAGGTTCCACCACTCATATCGAGACCCCTCAAACTGTCCAAACCTTCAAATGTTCCTGGCTCTATTGTCTTCAGTTTGTGTTGTGCAAGTGACAGAGCTCTTAAAGAACTCAAACCTAGGAAGAGAAATCATTTGTGTCTGAAAGGTTGAATAGAAAATAGGCATTCTTTAAGTCTCCAACTATGCACCAGGATTAATGTGAGAGTCTCTATTCTTGTTTTATTTTAATTTCTCATACACGCGCAGCTCAACATGTAAATAACTGTGGACTTGACATACATAAATTTAGGTCCAAGAACTATTACTGCTATGCATGAAGTGACAGTTTTCTCCATTTTAGCAACAAAGCAAGCTTTTCTTTTTTCAAAACTGAAGTTTGTTACAGTAATACTGGTGTGCATTGTTAGATATCTACATTGTACTCTGTTGAGTAAATGTCTATATTTCTGCCTCACGTTCAAGAGGTCGCGAGTTCGAATCTCGCTTAGGGTAAGTTATCCGGGTAAGGTTTTTTTCCGAGGTTTTCCCTACCCTGAGAAGACGAATGTCGGGTAACTTAAAGCTCCATGGACCTCGGGCTCATTTGAGCATCATTTCACCCATTTCATTCATTCGTCCGATATGACGCAATGTTGGAGGACGTTAATTTAAAAAAAAATATATATACTTACATACAGATATTTTGTGGAAGGATTTTTAAAGAATATGGAATAAATTTGGTCCCTCAAAACAAATTTAATATACAAAATTTACTTAATTTTTCAAAAAAAGATAAAACACCAAATTATAAAAAATCTGGCATTTATCAATTTAGCTGTTTAGATTGTGATAAAGTTTATATTGGTAAAACTGAACGTCATCTAGAAACCAGAATAAAAGAACATTTTAGAAATATTAAATATAAACAAACTAATAAATCAGCTGTGGCAGATCATTTTTGGTCATTTAATCATGAAATTAATTCAGAAGTTAAATTATTAAAACAATTAAGTTATCCAATAGATTTAATGGTTTGGGAAAAAGTTTTTACTTTAAAAAACAGGAACCGTGTTATGAACTTCGAATTACCATCTATAGATTGTATTTATAAATTTTTTTTTTCAGAGATTGGTAAATAAAAATTGAATAAGAGTAATTGTTTTTCAGAAAAAATAAAAGATTGTAGCTTGAAACCCCAGGGTCAGCACCAAAATAATAAGATAAGTGAAGTTTTTAGTTTCTAATTTGTTCTTACTTTAGAATCTTGTTGCTTCACTGTTAATAGCTTCAATTTTTCCATAACTAATCCCTATCAGTAAGTTTACAGATACAGATTAGGGATTCATCTTACCTTTGAAGGCTCCAGGAGGTAAACTCTCTATATTATTGCCTTCGAGTATGAGGTATTCAAGATTTTCCATACCAAGGAAGGTCTCCGGCTCAATCTGGCTGATGGAGTTGTTGTGAATGAGAAGTGCCTCAATGTTATTAAGGCCATCAAAAGTTCCTTTATGAAGGACCTTCAAATTGTTTTCGGACAGGTCCATGTTTCCGCTAAGTTTAGCTAGGTCCTTGAATGTGCCAGAAGCTATCTCCTCAAGGTGGTTACCGGAAAAGGACAGCGATTCAACCGAATTAAGACCCTTGAACACTCCAGCCGTCAAAACGGTGATTTTGTTGTCATCCAGAGCTAATCTCTGGAGAGTCTCTCCTAATGGGGAGAAAACACCATCATCCAAATGAGCAATGCCACACTTTTTCAAACTTAGCACTTTAAGTTCTACCAAACCATTCAGAGCGTTAGCTCCCAGATTGGAAATTTGATTTCCATCCATGACGAGGTACTCCAGAGTATTCAGACCCTACAACAAAAAGATTTCAGCTCTGAGAGATACATCTTGCAAAATATAAATAAAATTAAATATAAGGCCACTGTATATATCATTATTTCAGTTTAATTAGGTTCGCAAACCATGGTCTTTATCTAAAATATTCTGTAGCACTACTGCTAAAATCACTCTGGTTTTCAATAATCAACACGTAATAAGTACATAATAAAAAGAGTAAAGGTAAGCATATGACTATATTCTGTTTTTAGTAAAAAATTAATACCTAAATATTCCAAGAGTGACAAGAGTCAGTTAAGAGCTACACACTGTTATCGAATTATTGCAGATAGCTATCTTACGAATATCAAAGGAAATTTAACCTGGAAAACCTGCACACAGAGCAGTGGCTACACTGGGAAGGTTGCCAGAAAGCTTGGCTGAACCAGTTTCACTGTTAGTAACTAACTAGCTTACTGCAGACTACCTATTAACATCACCATGTGTGTAGCCAGTTGTCATTATAAATAAAACTATTTACAAACCACTAATTACACAAAATCGAAAATTATTAATAACTATAAATATCTGGACTTACTGAATTAGAAGTAAACAAATGCGCTGCTGTCATTACGAGAAAGGAAACCTGATTAGATAGATGAATACTTTATTTCACTGCTTAGGGCACGGTCCGATGGGAGCGCAGTCAATACAATATAATGTAATTTGATGTCAGTATTTATTTATTACTAGGCTATATATATGTGAATATGACCGGTGTTCAGCCCTGGCTCATTGCCAGTCATATTCTTATTCTACAATAATTCCTTAATGCTAATGGCTTCATTGCCAGATGCAAGGCACTAGAAAACAACAACAATAATTCCTTAATTCTAACTTATTCTATCACTTATATCTTATTATTCAACTCTATTTACTGTCCAGATCCATTTATTTTTCACATTATATAAAAATCTTCCTACCCTCTTACTGTCTTTATGAAGCATTTCAACTATAGATCTATTTCTATTCATATTCGACCATTTCTTATTAATATATTCTTTTCTCCAACCTTCAGTCCCAATACATTTAAATATTATATGTTCTATGTCTTCATTTCCACCACATATAGGACATTGGATGTCAGTATAATACAAATACAATATAATTATTCCTGCCAACAAGATTTGTGTAATATAGCTTTTCATTTACACTTTGAGGCAAAGTCTCCAGTAACTCTGCAGTCAAATTGTTCCAGCCATCAACAATTAGACAACCTCATTCTATTCAATTAAACTCGTAATAAGGCAAACACTCGGTAAGAATTAGAACAATGAACTGGAAGCAAATATATTAAATAAAGCCTGGAAATGGAGGTAACTAATACTTCCAAATGACTTGAAGAAACCAGATGCTCTTTTTTGGACGTGACTTCTAGCATCACACCTGCACAAAATTAGAATCAACACTAGTCCTGCTGTGAACACAAGATACATTAATGGAGAGGGCTCACTTCCAAAGGCGTGGTGTCGTTTAACAAGAATCAAAATCCATCCGCTACTGGAAGCAGGGAAACAAATAAGTAAAGCGTTATTATCTTATAGTTAAATGTCTATATCTATGTAGTATTCAATTTTATTGTATTTGCAGGTGTCTGTTTTGTGGCTGCAGAAAAATGGCTTGTGTCATTAGTAAAATGAAACAAAAATGTTTTCGAGAAAACTTCGTCAGTATTTTCAAATTTAGTTTAACTTCCTAGAAACCTAAGGATACAGAAAGAGTCAGCAACACCGTCTTAAGTGAATAGACATGTGAATTTAATATATTAATTTTTTTGATACAACATCTGAATGAGGGGATATCGGTAGTTTACGGATTTGCTTAACTCCAAAATAACAATTTTCGTGTAATAATAAAGAACACGTCACTCCCGTCAAGTAACGTTACAAGGTAGAGGAAGAAACCTCAGCCTGGTAGCAAAGTGGACATACATATAGTGTAGAACAAATCATGTCAGGAAAGAAAGTAACTTGATAAACCGAAATTATAAGATATAGATAAAATACTCAGATATATTGATATGCATTATTGCTACACTACATTTCGCACTTACATTAACTGACCTACACCATCCATTGCATAAAGTTAACAATGTTCTAAACGTTAAAAGGTGTTTGTAGTGTTTAACGCCTGCTTTTACTACATACGGCATCGCAGGCGGTGACATTGATGATACATAGAATGAAGATGGAGCACCGGAGGAATAAGATGGTGGGGGAAACCGGAGAAAACCCGCCCCAGCGCCGCTTCGTCCACCACGAATCCCACATGCAGTTACCTGGGATCGAACCTGGGTCGCCTTGGTGAGAAGCAAATGATCTAACCACTCGGCTACAGCGCGACCAACGCTAACAGGAACCTCATAGCTCAAGTTTACTCAGTTTATCATGGTACATTTTATTTTTGGTCAGATGCATTTTTGGTGCGCTTATAGAAGGCACCGTGATACATTGTTGCGAAACTTGAGTCAAATTTGTTTCCTTTTCACATGTCATCTTTTCGTTTCACTCTTCTTCACTTCGTTCATCTTTTTCACTACGCCTAGCTGTTGGTATATATGACTCAATTCACCCATAGCTCTCGCAATAATTTCCTCCATTTCATGCTGTCGCTGACACAAAATGTAACAATTAAATAACGTTTAGTTACATCATACATAACTTAATTGCCCTCTGACTAATAAAATAACCATTTGTTTATTCATTTCGACTGCTGCTTGCTTTCCCTATTCAATAAGATATTTTTTCTGTCGCTGCTGGAACCGAACAGAACCCAAAAAACTATTGCTCATACCTGTTATACCGTTCCTTGGTAAACTTTTAGGAGTTTGCTAAGTGATGTCTTCATCCCACCCTGAACACTTCTCAACTTTCTGGAACAAAACTTTTGACGGAGACATTAAGGTAAAGGTCTCTTTAATGCTCATCCGCACATCTAATTGGTTATCAAAAAGAAATGACACGTTTAACATGTTCCAATGTCTCATAGCCACTGTCCTAAAATCAACAGAAGAAATACAAGAGGTCTCCCTTTCCAGGTAGGTCAAGATACTCTGGAGTTTTCCTCCCTATTTTTCATTTAGGATTGGTGTTACAATAGAAGTAAATGATAATGTTTGTGCTGCCAATCACTGGGTGTTTAATCATCTTTGGTACTTTAACTTTTTTATAACATCCCTTTACCCCTACTTAAAGATACCATAATTAGCGCAACTCAGAAGGAATACTGGTATTTTCCACGCTTTGGCTTGAGAAACTCTGCTCCTCTTACTGCCGATTACGTGCACTGGAATCTTAAGAAATGACATGCAACTGACTAGAAAGATGTTACATTTGTTTTACTTTATTGAGCGTAATCGTTAAGCTCAAATGTTTTCAGTGCTGAATGAGTGTGGGATCCTGATTTACCAGATGCATCCCTGGGATCTGATTCTTTATAATTTTTACATGCCAACATTGAAAATTCTGTCCTTGTTACTATCTTCACCGAAAAATTACCACTATCATATTGTTCATATTTTATAGTGGAAGTTCTTTGAAATTGTCAAAAGGTGTCTATGATAATGTGATGATTCCATATTCCTACCACGAGAAGACTGAGATAAATATTACTCTTACCAAAACTGATGTCTCTACACACAAGAAAAAAATTTGTGCTGCTATGTAAATCCCTTTTAATGAAGCTATGCATTGCTGCCAAAGAAATATTCTAAGTTATAATGTGCACTTCCTTTATTTTTAAAGAAAGACTCTGCTAGGTGATCTATATGAAAGTTTCATTTAAAGTATGCCATACAATCCCCATTAAGCTTTTCTGAGTAGGAAACAACTCGCACCATACATGATTGCATAATGATTCTTCAGTTTCTAACCCTTGGAAAATGTGCTGTGGAGCAGATATTTCCTGAAGTCCCTTGGTATTTATAAATATGACAACTGAAAACAGAACAGTAATTTTCATGAATCACCTATAGTGCCATCATCATCAATCTCACCTTGAATGCCTCCGGTGCGACCTCAGTTATGGAGTTGTTGCCCAGATTGAGGAAGCGGATATTCTTAGATCCTTGGAAGACTTGTGAAGGTATGGAAGTTATGCGGTTCCTCTCCAGGCTCACCCTGACGCCAGCACTTCCCTTCTTCCTTTTGCCTAATCCAGCAAACGCTCCCGGTTCTAGCTTAGCAATTTCATTGTCCCCCATAGTAAGATAGGAGAGCTGAGACAGGCCCTCAAACGTGCCCTTCTTCAATTCCGGAATGGTGTTGCCATCCAGTTCCAGGGAGTTGAGTTTGTCGAGGCTTTTGAAGGTTCCTGGTTCCAAAATCTTTAGCCAGTTCTCAGTGAGGTCTAGATGTACTAAGTGTTCCAAAGGGTCAAACGCGGCTGGCGATAGAGTGCGCAGCTCGTTGTGGTCCAACTGGATCTGCTGCAACGCTACCATATCTGTAATCATCAATATAGTTTTAAATACAGATGTATCAGTAATATTATCCATATTTATTCAGCGAACCATCCAATGTTTAGACTTATTTGTGCTTTAATTTATAGGCAAAAGTCTTTTTAACTTCCAGAGGAGTATAGTGTACACCGAAAATAAATGCTGACTGTGATGTTAACAGAGAAAACTACAGAATGAGTAGCCTGAATTTCCACTCAACCCAGATAAATGTATATTTCTTATAATATTCTGCTACTTCCAGGAATATATTTCTATGTTTAACATGAATCGCCAAGCACTTTAGTTCAAACGAAGTAGATGTTGATGCCTTCTTCTCTGGCTTTTGGGGTAGCGTTGCCTCTTGTTGCAACAGAAACTTAAAGCATTTCCAATATTCACAATTTTGCTTTCTTACAGCTGAAATACTGCTACTATGGTTGTCCTTTGTCAACCAAACTGACACTGGCAACCGAGGTGTATATCCTAAATACAAGGTCAAAATTTCACATTTTCCCTGGCATTCTTCCTTTTGTGTTTTGTTTTGGATCTTAACTAGCAAATTCTAGGAAGGTACCATAAATTTAGAGCTGGAACGTGCTTTTCTCAAGCTTTCTTTCCAAAACATTGTTCATTGCATTTATCAGCAGTGTCCACTACCATATGGTGCCATATATTTAAGAACAGTAGTTCAACAATATTAAAAACTGGAAACAAAAATTAGTGCCACAGAAGGAAAAAGATACAACTTCCCTCCCTAGAAAAGATTCCATTGCAAGGTAGGCCCACAGCAGAAATCGAATCATATTGTTTAATACAAACATAAACAGATATGTAGTAATACAAATTGTGATAATCCCTTCCATATATAAGGGTTGTTATATTGGCAGCTATGTTATGGAATCCAAATAACACTAGGGTTAGCAATTCTGTTCATTGCACGTGTAGTTTAGGTGCTTCCCCTCCATCTGAGCATATGGACGCACTTTCACCCCTGGGCTCCTGAAGCTGGAGGTCATCGGTTTAGATCTAGGCGTCGCAGTATAACAATGTTTTCAAAGCAGGAGCAGAGAATCTGGTCGAAAATTGAATGTGACAGAAGTAGAAAAGCACGGCAGTATCACCAAGCACTCCGAGAGGCCTGTGGTGCAGATGCATTGCCATACCAAACAGTAGCAAGGTGGGTTAAAGCCATTAAAGTAGGGCATATACCTAGATCTGATCATCCACTGGTTAGTGAGAATTATGTGCAAACAGTGTCCGCATTAGTGGAAGCGGATCGCAACTGCAGGAGCGGTGTATGATTTGTTCCATCGCTGGTGTTGGGAAGGGCCCTAACATCCTCCATACTCTCTAGACGAAAGCTTCCTGCCATCAATATAGCAGTATGCCGCACCACAAAAACGCTCCCCCTTGTCTCCACGCATACCCTACTGCATATGTCACCAAGTTCCCTTGTTTCCTTTTTGCTGGCTTTGACATGTTAAAAGATGCAGCCAAGCTATAGCATCATATTTTTGATAGTGTTTAGTCAAGAATGTGAAACACCAGCAAAATGAACTCTTATCACAGTAGAACTTGGTAATTTTCGGAAGCCAAAGAACAAACTATTATGACTTCTGTTTCGGAGTTAGCTTCTGGATTTATAGTGTAATTCATTTTTATTTGTATAAAAACCTCCTAAGTGACACAACCAACGTTTATAAACCTTAATAATATATTTTGTGTCGAGTAGAGATATTAGCTCAAAAGATGCTACTTAATCGAATTGTGCATTTTCGAAAGTAGAATGAAAAATCCTTTCATATAGCTTTCCTGCAACCAACAGCGAATTAAAATTATTTCTTAATCATTTATTTAAAAAATAAAGTAAAAGCAGCTGCATTCTTTATAAAGTAAAACAGTATCAAATGTGGTGAATATCCAGAATGGTTTCAGAAAATTTACGACTACAACTGAGTGAAAAACACAACCGTATCCTTAGTACGAGATGGAGGAATAATCAAGTAACTTGCTGAATTATCAGTATATGATCGTTTTAAAATTCACAAATAGGTTAACATAGCACTTGCCTTTGAAAACTTCTGGCCCAATAGTAACTATGTCGTTATCAGAAAGATCCAGAAGTGATACACGTTCCAGGTTCTGGAATGCACCATCCTCCAGGTCCTTGATCTCGTTATTTCGGAGACTGAGGTACTGCAGGTTGGAGAGATCGCCGAAAGCCCCCTTTTCCAGTTTCTGGATGTGATTGTGGCTTAAGTCCAGAAGTAGAAGTTCATTCAGGCCCCTGGAAAAATAATGTGCTTAATTGCAGTTAACTACAAAGCAAATTTATGGTATTTTGCTATACAATTTATTAATACGTCTTGAATTTGGGTTACTTAAAAATACAAGGTGCAACAAATCTTGTGAGTTTTGGGGTTTATCAATAGCATCCTTGAGTTATTCTTTGATTAAAATATACGTTATCTATGGTACTACGAAAGGTAACTGTGCTTGAATATGAGAAAAAGATGATTTTAAATAGTGTATTAAGAGATGTGAATTTACAATGTTCTATAAGATATTATGAACGTTTTTGTGGTTCATAGGGAGGATTACCCTCATCACATCAGCCATCTAATATAGAATGATACATTTGGGTACACAGCACTTTATTAACTGCAGTGTGATGCTGAAGCCTGGGATTTTATCACTATTGTTACCGCTAAGAAACAAATGACGTTACTCACGAAAGACTAATATATAAACCGTGTCTTAACGAAAAATAAAAAACTGAAAGCATGTTATGGATAAATACTTGTAAGTGTGATATTAGTTCACGCGGAACTGGCCAACCGGACTAGCCCCTGAAGAACAAAATGAATTAGAGAAAAAAGGTAGAGAAAGATGGTGGTGGTAGTGATGGCGGCGGCGGCGGCGGTGGTGGTGGTGGTGGTGGTGGTGGTGGTGGTGGCGGCGGCGGTAGTGGTGAACTTTAGATCAACGTGAATACATTTTTAGAAGGCCCTGAAATGCACGTCTATAATATTGTAATTTCACAACTGGGTCTGTTAATATGCGACACACCTGTGTCCCTAAAATCGAATCTGATTTCAGCAATGCTTTGAGAGCAAGAACCATAAAAAGTCTCAAATGACTATCTTGAGAGACAACCATGTCATGCACAAGCTACTTCTAATGAACCTGCTGTCAGCGCCATTTTGAGAGCAGCTTCCAAGAAAAGTATCAGATGACTGTCCTGAGAGACAAGCAAGTCATACACAGTGCATTTCTGCAGTCTGCTGCCAACGATGCTTTGAGAGCAACTCCAAGAAAGGTCTCAGGTGACTGAAAGACAGCCATGTCATACGCAATCTGTTCCTAAAACCGAAACTTGCTGTCAAAACCACAATGAGATAAAGTACCAAGAAAAATCTCAGATGACTGTCTTAAGACGTAGCTGTATCATAGACAATCTGTTACTGATACCGAACCCGCTATCAATGTCACTATGAGAGCAAGTTTTAAAGTCACGATTATCTACAGAGATAGCTCCACCATACACGATTTGTGAGTCAATAATTAAATATTAGTTGAAAGCTCCACCTCTACCAAACATAACGTGTTCAGGACCTACATGAGGTTCATTACCAGACGGCCTTTACATTTGAATGCACTGCAGAGAGAGAGAGAGAGAGAGAGAGAGAGAGAGAGAGAGAGAGAGAGAAAGTTCTAAACTTGATGAGTAATTTCTGACGCAGCAATCGTTTATTATTGGGCAAATAAATATGCGTAATGTAATTATATGGGGACTTCAGAACCATTGTCCTTACTACGAACTCACATGAAGTGCGAGGTTGTGTTCTCATTTTTACAATACAATTGTATTCGAGGAAATGGTTCTAAAAGGACTGCACTTGGACATATTAAGAAACTTCATCACTATAGTCGCAAAAGAAAAATATCACACTTATAGTGTTCCAACACTATGGTGTACTACCTCATTCAGAAAGAGACTTCGTGACCACCAGTATGACGCATCTGGAAAGAATTCTTCTTGTACAGAAGGAACAATTATGAGGCCTACAAATTTCATGAACCTGACACCAAGGGTTTCATTCTTTGGAAAAGGACATACTTGATCTCAAAGAAAATGAGTTCTCAGAAAATTATCCTTGAGATATTACCAGTATATGGAAGAAATTAGCCTCAAAGTATCGACGGTTGTCTTAACAGTGATGGTCATGTCTAGCTTTAGGTTGGACAAAACTCCCACTAGAGTCACTAGAGGTCATAACAGAGTACTTTTAATCAGCAGTAACTTTTGATGTGATGTGTCTATCTTGTACGCCCAATCTGGGTCAAAACTTAGTACCAATATGTTGTTTTCGACGTCTTGGCAGCGTAGTGACTGTTGAGAAATGGTGTACGTGGATGCGAACGATGATTTGGGTGAGGAATCATTTTACTGCATGTTTCAAAATAGAAAACAGATCCTGAGGCATTACATTGTTTTTGAATGGAGTAACACCCACAAAAAACCCAGGCGAAATTAAATAAATATTACAACAATGACTCAATAGCAACTTGCGGAGAGGCACCCAGCACCTCGACCGAAAGGCGATCTCTTGTGCCTATGCCCCCAATGGTGCACCTCCCGGAAGGATGGATTGGGCGAGTGGGTCCTAAGAGCGCGCAGAACGTTGTCACATCAAAGCAGGTGGCAGGGTCCCTACATTTTCCCAGTTGGAAGCACCCCGGTGGAGGCTGGCTTAGTTCCCCACCCTTCTCGGACATGTACCATCTCATGGGGAGCTCGGAATCCAGTGACTCGCCTTCCAATTCGGGGGACGAGATTTCCAGGGTGCATTTGTTCCCCCTGCCATGCTGCTGCGGGACGCTCGCCGACACTTCCAACCCTGAAAGAAACCTAAGGGGATGGAGGGTGAAATGAAATGATTAATGTAACGAAATGTAGGGGAAGGAAATTCGGAGGATATGAAATCCTTCCCAGCATTCACCTGGTGACGCGGGGAAACCTCCGAAAAAGCCCTTGGGTCAGGAAGGTCGGCCACGGGGATCGAATTCTCAACCTTGGCAATATTACAACAAACTTTCCCACATAATATCAAAGTCACTCATGACATTGCTTGCAAGCTAAATGTCAGATAATGTACACTAAGCTTAGCAGCAACCACTTATATTTTAATGTACTACATTCCAGTTAGTTTTTAACTTAAAAATAAACAGCTTGATAAAGCCTATCAATGAAAGTGAAAATTTAGGACTTGTGTGATAACCCTTGACTTCTAACTTTGAACTGTTGATAGTCAAGATAAGTTTTGCCCTTAAGCCGAAATGTGTGTGCTCTAGAATATATAACCAGAACATCAGTGCAGAAGTTTCTATAACACACACAAACAATTTTTAGAAATTGAGGAAGCCAGCGGTAATTTGCCATACTTGTCTACGTATTTAAACTGAGCGCACACGGAAGAAACAAAACTGTTCAAATACAACTGTCGTGAACAAAACATCTAAACATCTGCAGACAGAAAGAGACAGTCTCGATTTTAAAATGTACTTTCAGATTATTCTCGGTTGTCTATGATGTCCAAACCATTACACTAATCCCTCAAGAGTTAACAAAATGCTTACCGGTGTTCAAACTTGGCGAAATGAAGTCTTTACAGGTGTGAGGGTAATCGGGTAGGACAATGTTGGAGGGGTAATCCAGTGCTGTAGTTGGAAAAAAGGTAGATACTCGTCATTAACTCAAAAGATTCAACATGGACACGTATTGTTCATATTTTGGCTGGTCACATTTCCTGCACGCTGTTTCCTCTGCTGATATCTCCCGGGTCTGACCACTCTAGCAGATATGTTTGGGGATTGTGAGGAGTATAAGGGTACTACATAACAGGCTAGCCAGTCGTTTCGAAGATGTCATCCATATTCCTAGTACACCACTAAAATTTGGTAGTTGAATCACTTACCAATAGTTCAGATATTTCATTTTTCCATCCGTCTCCAAAATAACGAGGGTGTCTTGTACTTTTGACTTATCCTGTAGTACACCATTGTTATTAATTAATTTGAAACATGTGTAATGAATAAAAATAAGAAGCGAAGTATCCCTAGCTCGATTTATGAGAAACGTATATTCAGGTACTTTGATTGTTTTATTGATACCGTCTCTAGCAGACTTAAAGTTGCCTATGAAGCTTATTCACCACAATATTAGCTTCATCGTCGATTCACTCTCTGACAAATGCTCAAACGAGTATTATTAATAAACGTTCAACTTCTAAATTTCACAAAACATGATATGATTTGGTAAACATTTTCCGCCAATGCTACTTACCACTTATTGAAACACGTAGCGGTAAATTAATCTCTAATAAGTATTTTTTTCTTCAGCTGTCATCCCTTGGAGGCATTTGTGAAAATACAATCAGATATGAGATAGATAGATACATACCTGAATGTGTCCGCATGGATTTCCACCAGCTGGTTAAAAGCCAGCTCTAGTTCATTGAGGACAATGAGGTACTCGAAGGCCCGTGGTGGTATGGTGGATAAACCATTGCCCTGGAGGAAGAGTTTCTTCAGCGCCTCAAGACCCTTGAAAGCCTTAGGGTTAATAGTTCTGATGACGTTATGAGCTAGGCGTAGTTCCTGAAGATCTTTTAGTCCCTTGAAAGCCTCGCCTTCAAGGGAAGTAAGAGAGTTGTAGGACAAGTCGAGATTCACAAGCTGAGGAGGTAGACCTTCCAGTGACGAGATACCATTATGTCGCAGCTCAAGGTACAAGATGTTCTCCGGAATATCATCTGGAATCTTCGTCAAACTCGAATTGAAGCAAGCTCCTGCATTTTTACCCCATGCACATCCAATAGCCCTGGTTTCTGGAAGTAATACTAGCAGCAACAGAGCTGCAGAAGCCCACCGGAAGCAGTCTTTCCTCTGAGATAACCTGAAAATCACGACAGTAGTATTAATATTACGTCTTGATGAAGAATATCTACCTTTTCGGCAAATGCTCTTGCTTGAACATTATCCTCGTTCTGCACTGGGTAATGGCGGAAATTACAAGAAGTGAAAGGATCTATACATGTGCTATTGTAGAATTTAAATGAAAACTATTTGTATTTTCGTTCCTTCTATACTAGAAGTCTCAAAGTTGGGAAGCAAGGCTGAATAGTGCGCCAGAGTGTTAAAAAACTAAAAGGAATTTGGTAATTGACGTTAACATTGCCAAAACCAACGTAATGTTATTTTACTTCGTGTAGAAAACAGTCTTCTTATATTAAGTATTTTACATTAATGTGTCAAATATATCCAGGTAATTTCCTCGCCCAATCCTGGTCACAGATCCTATTCTCTTCAAACAAAAAAATAAATTTTTCGATGTAAAGGGTTGTTAGGGACGGCATCCTTCTGTTCAAAATCCTGGCTTGATGTACTTGAACGGTGTCTTACTCAAGTACCAAAAAGGATAGGTATTTAGCAAACTTTACTACTCACAGACTCGCTGGCCTTTTCCTAAAAACGTTCTTGGTGGTGGTTTAACGGACCTCAGAATGATTACTTCCAGCCAGCTTGAAACATTTGGTACCATATAGTACTTCTTGTAACAAAGGTGAAGAAATATAAAATAATTATACGAAGCGAAGAATCAATACCTACTATTGTTATTTCACGCATGACTTATACTCGAGGAGATTATGTATTGCTTTTATTCTTCCATTGTTACTTTCTCTACTGGTAAGTAGAGGAAGTATTGTATTCCACCCAAAAATTCGATGTCGAGATTTCACCGGAAACATGTTTTGAGACCCCTGAATAAAAAGGAGCATTTTTAGAAAAATGTCCGTGTGTTTCGAAAATTTTGATTTTCTTGAAAGTGGCTAACGAGTTTGATTAAAATGCCGTATGTTTGAGAAATTTTTATGACAAGCATAACTGGTAATCCGTAAGAGATAGACAAAATCTTACTGCACAAAAATGTAGATCTCACAAGGTATGTCTGATTTTTTTTTTTTTGGTGGAGTGAACCATTTCGGAGATATTCCTTGTTATTCGTGTCAATTTTGGAAAACTTATGAAACTCGTGAAATGCAACATCGTTGTTCATTTTTACTTTCTCTACTGGTAAGCAGGGGAAGTATTGTATTCCACCCAAAAAGTCGATGTCGAGATCTCACTGGAAATATATGTTTTGAGGGTCCCTGAATCAAAAAAAAAAAAAAAAAAAAAAACATTTTTAGAAGAAGGTCTGTGTGTGTCTGTGGAGAGCATAACGCAGAAACGAAAAATCGGTTAAAAACCAAAGTTGATATTTAAGTTTAATGTTATTCAAGGATGCGACACGAAGATTTTGAAGAAAATAGCCCCACCCTAAACTACCTTTTACATGGAACATTTTTCGATAATTTTGATTTTATTGAAAATGGCTCTAATGAAATGGCTTGACGTTTGAGGTATTTTGATGACAAATGAAGCGTATATATTGAATTTTCTGGCTATAGCCCCTGTAGTATTCACTCTGGACGACTTTTGCATAACTGGTAAACCGTTAGAGATAGACCAACTCATACTATACAAAAAAATGTAGATCTTGCTAAAATACACAATTTATGCCTCAATAAATTTTCTTGTAGGGTGAACCGTTTCGGAGATATTCCTTGTTATCTGCCTGAATAAGGGAATAAAAAAAGATACCTAAAGAATAGTTACCAATTTCGTACCAGAATACGATTGCCGAACTTAGAGAAAGCGTCAATGATCGAAAAATATGGGTGTCAGTGGATGAGTCTACAGACGTAAGTGGTAGATATGTAGCAAGTATAGTGGTCGGCATACTTTCAGAGAACTGTGTAGGAAAAAATTATGCCATACAAAATTTGTGTAATGCAAAAGATTATGGCTATGCAATGTTGAACAGTTTGGCAGAAAGAACAGGACAATACCTTAAGTGACAATGTAAATCTATTCACGTACGCCCCATTAGCCTCGTGTGATGTCAAAAGAAGCTTCTCGCAGTACAAACATAGGTACTCTAACTGATAAACGCAGAAGTTTCACCTTTGACAATCTGCTTATGTACATAGCTGTGCATTGTAATTTCCGCTTCTTATAATGAGAAAGATGTATATTCCATGACGTAATCAGGAAATATACAACAGTGAAATATACAAGTTTCTCGGAACACGTTAGAAATTAAATTATTTATTGTTTAACGACGCTGTCAATTTCCAGGATCACATCAGCGTCGCCGGTGTGCCGGAATTTTGTCCCGCAGGAGTTGTTTTACATGCCAGTAAGTCTACTGACATGGAGCTGTCATTTTTAAGCACACTTAAAAACCGTTGGTCTGAACCGGATTTGAACCCGCCACCTTGGGATCAGTAGGCCAGCGTCTAGGAACATGTTACATAAAGCAAATACCTTACCTAGCTTTGTTTCAGCTTCTTTTCTAAGCTACAAAGTTTATTGTCTCCAAAAAATAAGAAGGGAGGACGGAGTGCAGATTTACTGAGTCACTTATGGAACTGCCTTTAGTAAAAAAAGCAAAAAGGGAAGAGCTTAAAAGATTTCATCGGTATGGCATCGCTTGGGTAACTACGAAATATAGAACTATTGTATGCAAAGCATTTCATATACTCAGCACTGTACCTTTGACACACACCGTGAGCCGCTTCCTTGCGAGGTGATTTACGCTCGCCACGGAACGGTCCAGGCGCACGTGATTTGCGCTAAAGATCCCGCACTCCCGCGGTCTGGTCATTACATACAGTTCAGCTGAAATATTCGTTCACTATTCTTAGAAACATTCATTAATCAGGCCTGCTTCTTGCTCAGCCTATTATTTTTGAGCTAAAGCTGCGTAGAAGAGGGTTTCAGCTACTTCCGCTATCATGAATACGGTACTGAGGTGTAGTTGGATTGCTAAGCGTTGTCTATCAAGAGGCGACAAGAAACTAAACTTGGCTAATTTCTGAACTTTGTTTATAATTTTGCTACTTTCTTATCCTGCTTTTTGTTTTTTATTCTTTAATTTCATTTTCCTGGACCGGCCATGGATTCTATAGCAAGTTCACAAGGAACCCTTGGGGCTCCGCGAAGCACAAGTTGGTAAACTTTGCTCTAGACTGTCAGGAATGTCTACCTGGTGGAGACATGGTTCCAGAAAAACCGAAAAGAAGATTTCTCAAGGATTCATTCCTAAAACGGCATTAGCTTACATTATCTAAGTATCTGTGGCCATGACCTTCTGACTCTCTTATTTACTGCTGATATTAAAGTGCTGGCAGCAGTTCCGAGGGTCGGATTTTACGTCTGGAGGCCACTAGGATCAAAAGATCCCTATCTATTGGGAATTCTATATTTAATGATTGAAACAATCAAGGACGTGCCACTAATAAGCGGGGATTTCATGCGTGCGCTTCAAATAGACAGTGCAGGCCTGGACGACTCGCGCCATCTTGAGCGACCTTTACTTTTGCCTGCTAAACCTACAGTTAGGAGACAAGTTCGTGAGCAATCTGTGCTCTCTGAGCACCAGTTGCCCAGCGCTGAGATAGTGTGTAACAGTTGTTGAGGGTGTAGGACTTCATATCCTCACCCCCTATAAGTGCCTCCTGATTCGATTCAGGGTCAGCGGAAAACATCGGTAGATTTTGTCGTGAGTTTTGCTTCAAATTCAAATACAGTAGAATCCCGATAACGCGACATTCCGCGTAACTCGACGCCCTTTTTCATTGGTTTAATTCCTTTTATCGTTGAACTTGATTGTAGCAGTTTCTATTATCTATTATACGGTAGGAATAGTGTGAATGAATTTTAATTAGCATACGTATACAATCTACAGCACTCTCCCTCACAGTGACAAAATGGCTGACCGAGTATTGACCTTCAATATCTAGTCAGAACATAAACAGCTGGCAGACCATTGTCACGAAATTAAAAGTATGTCGTTAATAATATGGATATATAGCACAAACACTTGTTAGGAAGGTTTGAAGGTTTATTGCTTTACCCAGTACAAACAAAGACGTGACGAATTACGCACGAGTTCACTTTGGCATTTATAAGACAGTCAGGTTATCTTTCCAACTTTGTAGTACATAAACATCGCAGCCCGTGCGTGATTAAGTACAGTACCACCTCACATTATCAGCAGTATCTTGTTTAATCTAAAATAAGAACAAATCAGAAACTAAAAGCTTCACTTATCTTATTAATATTGCAAGTTGTTCAACCTCTGACTAGTTTCAAGTTGTATCCAACTTATTTTCAAAGCTATAGAAACATAGTTACCGACACTCAACTTATAAGATCTATTTGTTACCAAGCTCTGAAAAATACAATCTATTGGTGGTATTTCAAAATTCATAACGCGGTTCTTGTTTTTTAAAATGAGTATCTTTTCCCAAACCACTAATCTAAAGGTTTATTTAATTGTTTTAATGATTTAACCTCTGGATTTATTCATGATTAAATGACCAAAAATGATCCGCCACAGCTGATTTATCAATTTGTTTATATTTAATACTTCTAAAATGCTCTTTTATTCCGGTTTCTAAATGACGTTTAGTTTTACCAATATAAACCTTATCACAATCCAAACAGCTAAATTGATGAATACCAGAGTTTTTATAATTTGGAATTTTACCCTTTTTGGAAAAATTTACTAAATTTTGTATATTTTTGGGCCAATAAAAATTTTATAAAAATTTGTAAAGAATATGGAATAACTTTGGTCCCTCAAAATAAATTTAGCCTACAAGCTCAACGTTAGTTTAGATTTATTTAGATAACGTGATATGGCAACAAGGGAAAGATCCCTTCATTTGCTGTGCTTACTAGTGCTATGTTTGGCTCAACATATATGTCTATGAGCATTTTTTTTTCCTAAACCTAAGAGCGTAAAATCTAAAAGCAGTTTTCGATTGACAAATGAAACCTACGTTCTCTGTTGTGCGTCAGTACTTGTGAATTAACGTTAGATATATGCGAAACTATAATACTCCAGACGAAGTATAGAATAAATTAATGATAAACACATGTAGATATCCTTTCAGTTGGTATTTATGAATTAAGCATATGTACATTTAAACGTGTGTTAGAGAAGTTCCTCTAAACCGCCATTGCAGCTTTCAAACCCCCTCCTTTGAGCCGTGCGTCATGTGCGTGCCGGGTTGCGTTTCCTGACGTCACCATTCGTGCAATCGCGATGACCATTTTGCCGACTACTGATTTAGCATGGTTCTAATATAAATCCCATCATTTAACTTTAACGTAGTTTTCAACATAGAAAATTACGACCACAAACTTGGTGGATTCATCAATTTACGACTTTACAGAACAAAATACATCAATACATTCCTGTCATTGGTATGTTTCTGCACCTTTTTCTTTTAATCATTTGCAGAATGAAGTTCGTGTCAACTCATACCTCTGTTTTGATTTATTCGGTATTAACTTCTCACATCCTCTTTTCCAAGCATCTCTATTTCCAATTATTTGACACGTCCTCTATTACCTTTTGGCCGTGGCTAACGAGATAGGTTGCAGCACGAATCGCAATTACGTAATAATGGTAGTCTAATACATGGCTAATATTGTATACCATTGTTTACTCACTTTTCTTTTACCAAACAATTCATATGTTCTTCTCTACTCGCTCTTCAACATACAAATAATATCTATCTACAAATAATTCATACAATCTGCATAAATAAAAATCTGATGTGTTGCACTCACATGACTTTCTCTACTCTTGTACTAACCATTCTTACAAATTCTTATTGCTATATCTTCTTCGTGTTAAGATAAACATTTGCACAAATTATCTTATTGCTATTTCCTTGTAGATGCAAGGGGAATATGGGAATGCAGTATACTTTGTGCCATAGTCAAATGGTTTAAAGCTTTGAGATCCCGTTCTCTTTGCACGCTTGACATATAAAAAATGAAAACAAGGCATATCTCCGAAATGGTTCACCCTACAAAAAATTTATTGAGACATAAATTATGTATTTTAGCAAGATCTACATTTCTTGTACAGTAAGATTTTGTCTATCTCTTACGGTTTACGAGTTATTGAAACTCATCCAGACTAAACAGGACTGCATAGGCTATAGCCAGAAAATTCAAAATATACATTTCATTTGTCACAAAATATCTCAAACATATGGCATTTTAATCAAAACCGTTAGAGCATTTTTCATGAAAATCAAAATGTTCCATGTAAAGGGTAGTTTAGGGTGGGGCTATTTTCTTCAAATCTTCGTCCCGCATCCTTGAAAGGCGTTAAACTTAAATACCAACTTTGGTTTTTAACCGACTTTTCGTTTTTTAGTTATGCTGTCCACACACTGACAGACCCACACCCACACACTTTTTTTTTTTTTTTTTGATTCAGGGGCCACAAAACATATTCCCGGTGAAATCTCGACATCGAATTTTTGGGTGGAATACAATACTTCCTCTACAGTAGAGAAAGTTAAAAGAAAGAGAGAGAGAGTCGTGCCTGGAACTCCAGGTTACTTTAGCGGCAGAGAACAACGCCACAATTAGCAAATAACTTGCCATTTTCAACAAGTAGGTATGTCTATCTGCCATGTATAATGTATATACAGGATGTAACAAAACGGTATGTCAAAACTTTGGGAAAACTTTTCTTGCATATAGAGGATAAAAAAAATGTTACATGAACATAGGTCATAAAATTGTTTACTTTCATGGTAGAGCTCTTTCTCTACAACTCTACGTATACGGTGAGATGTGTGATACGTAGCTGTCCTGTGGCCATAATCCCACAACAGAACAGTTGTTTAAGTGCACAGCAGTAAACATTCGCTTTTACATCTGGTTAAATGAGGTGGAAGTGATCTAGTCGTTGTGCTGCGGCACAGTACTGCCTTGTTGCAACATACTCCATTACCAATAAGACGAGGCATGCACTTCATGCATGATGGAGCTTCTCCTCATTTCTGTCTGGATTTCTGAATAGGTTTCCTGGTAGATGGATAGGAAGAGGTGGACCAATTCTGTGGCCTCCCTATTCACCGGATTTAAACCCACTAAATTTTTATTTGTGAGAACATTTGAAATCTCTTCTTTATGCAACCCCAGTTGCCGATTAGAGGCTCTTCGTGCTCGTATTGTGGAAGGCGGCCTAACAATACAAAATTCCCCAGGCCTAATTCAGCGCACTAGGGAGTCCATGCAATGGCGGGTTGACGGATGCATTGGAGCTGATGGAGACCATTTTGAACATGTGCTGTGATTTCCTGTTTCCCCACCGTTCTCTCATCGAGTATTCTTGTATGGGATTCAGCTGTAGAAAAAGTGATCTAAGAAGGAAATAAACAATTTCTGGACCTATGTTCATATAACATTTTTTATCCTCTATCTGCAAGAAACATTTGCACAAATTTTTGACATACCTTTTTGTTACATTCTGTATATGTCTGTATGTATTTATGTATGTATGCATTCCAGACATGACTCAGTTCTTTTTGTCCACGGGTGTACATGCCAGCACACAGCAATTTAAAAAACTCGACTTCGTCTCGTTTTGTAAACTTTTCCTCGATACTGGCATAAGGCTCTTACCACACTAATATAGCAATATGCTATTAGTAGGCAATTATTAAAACGAAAGTGATAAATATAATGAATACAAATAAGTGATTTGGAAGTGAATTCGGACATAGAAATGACAGAACAAGAACTGATGAGTGTGTTGATCTTATTAAAATCCAAGAAGTTAGCTATAGTAAATAAACAATTCGATTTTATATTTACACTATTTCAATTATTAGGCTTAAAAGTAACTAATTGCTTAACCCTAGCAATGCCAACCCTTATTACAGAACTTAACACTGGTCACAAAACGTCGGAGCTATTTTTAAAACGAATTTATTTGAAAACTAAATGTTACATTGTTTCTCAAAAAGATCAACAATGAAAACTTTGGCACAATAACGCAATTCAGTAATAGGAATCGATATTGACAATTACTATTAACTGCATGCCTTTAATCAAAAAATTAAGACAGTTTAAAAAAAGTTACAGGAGGGCATAAGGTAGCTCCCCCCCAACGCTCACCCGTTGGTACTGCTAGGGTTAGGTAATTGTGGATGCGAGAATCAATGACATTTCCATAATAAAATGAGAATTGAACAGTTATTACTAAAGGACTGTCTACAGGTAGATGATATAAGTACAATCGTTACGATTATATCCCCAAAGAGGGAATATAGGCTAAAACTAAGAGAGAGAGAGGAATGTCTACTCACATGCTGTGTTCCAGATGAACTGCGACGATAGCCGACCTGAACTTGTATATATTTTATCAAAATTGCCATGACCTTTTTATCGATAAGCACTAAGAAAATAAGTTTACACAGATGAAATAGTCGCTCAGGACGCATGGATTTTGGCTCTTGTTTTCATTCTCTTTTTAGGAAAAAAACGTTGGTCTTACTGGTTTTATTCTTTCCTTCCTCTTACATCATTGGTTTTCCCAGACATGCTGTTTCATAGAGATGAGAGTATTATAGTTAGTTTGTTTTTATTATCCCAACTTCAATAAGTTCACTAATAGATTTGATCGGTTTCTGGGCCAGTATTATCGTCAGTGAAATGTTTTCCACGTATGATGCAACCTTGAAAGAGCAGACTAAGCGTATATACCGGTTATTTCACCTTCGATTTGGGATACTCTGCACTGCCGACACCGCGTCGTACCTTCAAAAGCCACTCAGGTGTGGCGAGTTAGGCACCGAAGGTATGAAACTAGCCTCTAGTTTCCTTCACGTTTGAGATGGGCGTATTTTGTCAACGAGATACCATTCCTCGCGATTTGCTGTGCAGTTGTCAAGCGTAGCTTGTGAATAAATCACGACTTTCTCTGGCCATTACCGTTTATAGCTACTACAAACTATTCCTGAAAAGTCTGTTTTTTTTATTTTATATTAACTGAGATAAACGTCTGCTGTATCACAATCGAGTGCTAGCGAAAGTAAAAGCAGCGAAACGATTTTCCGCAAATCTTAAGCCTACCTACTTATCCTTTGACCCCCACTGATACCAAATCGTGTGATGCTTTCCAGGAAAAAGGAAGGGGTAACTAACAAAACTGAGGTGGATTCTTGCTTTTATGGTACTGTGATTTTGTCCAATTTTCACTGTCACCCCACTGTTCTCATGTAGTTCAACTTTCAGTGTGACTTCACTAAGGCGAACTAGTTCAATTTTTCCTGTCACTTCAGTTTATTCCCGACATAATAAAACACGCCTCTTCTTCGGACTACAGTCATAATCTGTGCTACAGTCGCTGGGTAGTCCAACATAAGACTCCCGAACCTCTCGCATAAGCAGCGTTCATTGCAAGTGACAAGCTCATTTGTGTAACCATACTCGATGTCACGTCAGAAACGTACTCGCAAACTCGCTTATTGGTACGCAGAACGCTCGGTTGAAATTTTCCAGAATGTTCTAGACACGGGGAAGGAAAACTGCCACAAGATTCTGGTTATCTGTCGTTTCAGTATTTACGCTGGGGAGAACGCTCTCACTCTACTTACAATATCCTAAGCCCTTCCATTGTCGAGTTGTACAGCTTTGTGACTCAGTAACCGTTTCACGGAATCTCGCATTTCATACTGAACTACTGTTTCCTTAGAATATGGTGCAGGTATCACAGGATGTTGATGAATACTTTACGAGTTTTCTTAACTACTTTTATACCGTAAGTTTGTGCAAGTATATCTTTTCTCTCAATTATACCATCTTTAGATTAAAATTTATCAGCATTCTTTTGAAACAATAAGTAAAAATATCATTAAGACACACATCTACATGAGCACTTAATATATTTTGATTTTGGTTGGGCAAGAAAAGATCCATTTGTAAATATTTGAAGCCACTCTCTGAAAATGTAATATTATGTAATTGTTTTTAAACCCAATGTCTTCAAGACATGGATTGTCACATCTTTTGTTTTTGCTGAGTTTAGATATCCCTCTACTACTACTGTTATTAATTGCTAATCTTAGAATTAGACTTTCTTTAATTGTAGGAAGATTTTAACTTTTTATGCCAAACTATACATAAGCTTTCCTGAGATTTTAAATTAAGTTTGACATCTTGTTTATCCTGTGTGTAAAATTAGCCTTTCATATTGAATAATAGCTATTTCCAATTGAAACTCAATGGTGGATTTGTGAGGATTTAAAAACACTTGTAATTAATCTGGGACACTGATATTCTACATGCAGAATATTTTTAAGATGTATGTAAACACTGGCTTTATGCATTATGCTAAAATGTAATTATTAGTGAATTTCAGATCATCCCTGATAGCATCATGGCTGAGTGGTTATACCCCTTGCCTCTCATCAAGGCAGCCTGGGGTCTATCCCAGGGGACTGTATGCAAGAATTGTGGTGGACAAAGTGGCATCTGGGCAGGTTTTCTCTGGTTTCCCCAACATTCATTCCATCAACTGCTCCATCATCACCTTTCCTTTCATGCATCTTGCCCACATTTCATATCTCCTTCCTAATTCTCGTATGTACCAGGCTTTGGTCTGATCGCCCCTCCTAGCTCTGGTCCAGTCTATCTGCTCCTCCACAGGGGTCTGATCTCAGGCACCCAGTAGTAATTCCTCCATACAAGGGTAAACAGAGTAAGAAGTGATCAACCCTACTTCCTGATTGTTGACATGAGGTCTCAGTGAACAATGTCTACTTAGCACATTTCTTTGGAGGAATCTCTCAGACATTACAGTAGGGTCCTCAAAACATGTATTTTGGCAAAATCTGATTTCAAAAGTTTGAATGAAAAAATAAAAGCCTCCTCCACCTACAATAGGTACAAGGTAGAGAAAGTAAAAATTCCTGTATTATATAATCTTTTAAGCGCAGTAAAACCTCATTTATCCAGACTAACTGGGACAAAAGGCAATTCGAAAAATCAAAAATCCAGATAATCTGGGTTTCACAGGTAATAACCAAAACACAATGCTTAAATCCTTAAATAAGCAGACTTGTCATTTGTAACGGTAAAAACCTGTCTTGGAACAAAGTTATGTATAGTACATGCTATGTATTGTTCACATGACATTAAAAGATATAAAAATGTTAATCACGTAAAACCACATAATTTCTTAACAAAGAATTGATCCCCACACTTCTGTTTCTGTTCTTCCTGGTTAAACACACTTCCTAGGCTCCTACTCGGAGTCTATACATATTTTACGCTTCATAACAAACTATAAATAAAAACCATAACAAAAATGGAAAGCATATATCTTGCAACAATAAAATGAACAATATACATGATGGAATTGACATTACAATTCACAACGTCCATTGCTGAATGTCTGCACTCATTTACTGCCCGTTTCTAGACGTCACTTGTGGCGCATTAAAAATGTAAATCTACATGCTATACATTTTGTTGCAATCCAATGAAGGGGAGTCACAATCGTGATGAATAGTCGCACAGATAAGCTCTGGTCTATCATAGCACTCTATTGTTAAAATAAGCTGGATATTTCAGTGACAAAAGTTCAATTACTTCAATTAAAATGTGTTGTATACTTGCTGTAAAGTACAAGGTTGCAAGAAAAAGAATTTTCTGCTCAGGAAACACATTACTGACCTTGTTCCACCTGTATCGCTAGAATTCCTCCGATCATTTGTAGAAGCCAAGTTGTTTAAGCGTTTGGCACAACACCATACCGAATTATAAAACTCTTATACTTATCTCCTAAATTATAATGGAGTATAATTATCCCACAATCTTTCAAAAGATAACCTGTGGAGTTAGAACAGGTGAAGAGGACAGGTTGGGTATATGTATACCACAAAGGTATTTGTGAAATATCTAGCTGAACTTCTAGAAAGCAGGAACTATCATAAACTCATACAAATAACTGGTTTTAAATCTCAAGATATATTGTTACAATCACAGATTATAATAAACTTAATTTTTTATAACTTTTAACATCTAAAATATACTTTTGATTTCCAGTTTCAGTCAATACTACTAGATCATCTATCTCTGGACAGAAAATCACCAGTTAAGTTTTTATCATTCTAAAGAAAATATGAATACTATTTTGGGTTACCATGACTCTATTCCAAAATACTGAATGCATTGCACTCACATGACTTTCTCTACTCTTGTACTAACCATTCTTACAAACTCTTATTCCTATATCTCCTTCGTGTCACTGGAGATAAACATTTACAGAAATTGTTGCTTAGTTCCTTGTAGGTGCAAGGGGAATATGGGAATACAGTAGGCTTTGAGCGATGGTCAAATCTTTTTAGCTTTGAGATCCCGCTCTCTTTGCATGTTTAACATCTAAAAATAATGAACAACGATGTTGCATTTCATAAAAGTTTTAAGTTTTCAGAAACTGACACAAATAACAAGGAATATCTCCAAAATGGTTCACTCTACAAAAAAAAATTAATCGGACATAAACTGTGTGTTTTAGCAAGATCTACATTTTTTGTATAGTAAGGTTTTCTGTATTTCTTAGTTTACAAGTTATTCAAAAGTCATCCAGAGTAAACAGGACTACATAGGCCATAGCCAGAAAATTGAAAATATACATTTCATTTGTCATAAAAATACACTGGTCTACAAAAATTAACTTTTTCTCTTTCACAAGAATTAAAATAACAGATTCTAAAAGTATTTTTCGTGCTGAATTCAAATATAGTTACAGTTTGTCCGCATCGGGCAGGAGTTTTGCGTGATATTCATTTGAATTTTTATAATATTCTAAAAAATCCGTAACTAGCTATCTAACTCAAAATTATAACTACTGATTCTGACTTACCTAGAAAGTGGTAGATAGTGATTTTCGGGTATATTTTGCATCTGGAACGTCTCTCATTTTAGTCCAACAGTAGTCAGCCAGCATATTGGAACTCCACTTGCCTTGGTACCTCTTCTCTATCGTAGAAATTTGCTGATGAAAACGCTCACCGTGTTCATCGCTGACAGCTCCAAGGTTTTCGGGGAAGAAGTCCAAGTGAAAGTCCAAGAAGTGAATTTTTAAAGACATGTTGCATCCCATAGCTTTATAAGAATGCAGAAGATCAGCCACTATGTCACGATAGTTTTCTGCTTTATGGTTTCCAAGAAAATTGCAACATAAACTTTTGAAAGACTGCCAGGCTGCTCTCTCCGGTGGATTTAACAGTCCCTCGAAATGTTCATCGGCCATTAATGATCGGATTTGTAGTCCTATAAAAACTCCTCCTTTCAATTTAGCATCACTGACTTTGGGGAATTTCGATTTCAAGTACAAGAATCCATCAGAAAGTTTATCCATAGCTTTGACGACATTTTTCATAACTCCTAACTTAATATGCAATGGAGGTAAAAATATTTTTTCAGGATTCACTAAAGGGACACATGCCACATTTTTCTGGCCAGGGAGAAGAGATTCACGTTTTGGCCATGACTTTCTAACGTAGTGAGACTTCTTATCTCTGCTGTCCCACTCGCACAAAAAACAGCAAAATTTGGTGAACCCAAGTTGCAAACCAAGCAATAAAGCAATGACCTTTAAATCACCACAGATATTCCATTCATATTTTCCATACTGTATTTTCTCTAAAATTAGTTTCATATTTTGATATGTCTCTTTCATAGCGGCATGCGCTACTGGTATTGATGGAAGTTCATTGCCAATATGTAGCAGCACAGCCTTCCAACTTACTTTAGAGGAGTCTATGAACAATCGCCACTCATCTGGTCGGTGTTGATGCCCAAGAGTTTCCATAAGTGAACAAATATTACAAAACACAACACCATATTCTTCAGAGAAGTATTCTTTGAAAACACTATGGCGGCTACGATAACTACTTATTCTTACATCTTTTTGGAGTAAATTCCACCCTTTGAGTCTGGAAGTTAAAACTTCAGCTTGCAGTTTAGACAGATTTAAATCCCGAATCAGGTCATTAAGGTCTTGCTGATTGGGAAAGTATGGTTCTGATGAACAGCTACTGGCTTCATATGTAAGATCATTTTTATTTTCATCTGAATCATTTTGAGTTTCAGTTAGGTCAGAATCAGAGTTATCACTTAAGGTTGTATCTACATATACTGGTACGGGGAACTCTTCACTGTGTAAGACAGGTCTCAATGCAAATTCGGATACTTAACTGTATATTTTGTTTTAGATGGGATTCCTTTAATATTTGTCAAACAAAAATAACAGTCAGTTGAATGATCCTTCGGTTCCCTCCAAATCATGGGAATTGCAAATGGCATATGATGTGTACCATTTTTCCACCCAGTCAGCAGTCTAACACACGAAACACAGCATGTATTTGGGGCCCAGCTCTTATCAAAATCACCAACTTGACAGCCAAAGTAAAGATGAGAACACTTTAATTTAATTTAAAAGGCGAGTTAATTAATAACACTGAACAACACTTACAACATATTTTTCCGGGACGCGTTTCGAAGGTAACTTTCCTCCATTTCCTTTAGAAATTAGATCCAAGGAACACGTTAGAAACATTAAGAGTAAACAATTAGAAAAATCAGCAGTTGCATTTCACTTTTGGACAAAAAATCATGACATAAAGCTAGAACCGAAACTTCTTAAACACATAACCAGAAAACAAGAGCTGTCCACATGGGAACAAATCTTTATTTTAAAAAATAGAAACCGAGTATTTAATTTCGACATTCCTCAGAGAGACATTTTCAGTAAGTTCATCGAACCGCCATCAGAAGAAACACCAGAAGAAGCATCACCATCTGCACCATCAAGCACCATGGAAACCCAGTTATTGTCCGGTTGATAATGGAGGAAAGTTACCTTCGAAACGCATCCCGGAAAAATATGTTGTAAGTGTTGTTCAGTGTTATTAATTAACTCACCTTTTAAATTAAATTAATTACAACAACACTGTTTTCAAACTTCTATGAAAGGAAGATGAAAACACTTCTTTACAAGTGGGGTCATATTTCGCCTCTGAGACTTGAAGGTCAGCTCACCACAAATATAGCAGAAATTATCTGCATGATTTACACTTTCTTGGCATGATGAAAACATTAAGCACTGAAATACAACATGCACAACATACACAATACACTTCTAAACAGAAAGGAAGGAAATATTTCACTAGTGAACAATGTCACAGTCAGCTCAATACTGACACATCACAATGCCAGACAGGTCTGAGCATGTCTAAACATGAATGAACCTGCACAGTCTTGTTTTGTGGTGCTTCAGCGTGATATTACAAATAATTTCAATAAATACGGCTTGAGTAAAATAGCTACATATGAGGTAAAGGTTCCTATGACAGGTCAAAGAAAACGCTAAAATCATATTTTGAAAAGTAGCTTTCACAGAAAAACTATGCCTGATGGGAAAATTCTGACTACATATCTGAATTCAGGATGAAAAAATGCACTAGATTCACTATTCAGATTTCTTGTGAAAAAAATCTTGTCGACCAGTGCTATCAAAACAAAAATTGTCGGTGTGCCATACACATGAAAATAGTTTAGCACTTTGCAACACATACACTACGGCTTGCACACCTTATCTTAAGCCGTCAGATAGCATTGCTGAGGACAGTAACAGGAGTGTTCTTTAAACTAGAGTTGTAGAGGGCCTAAGTTGTAGTTTTTGCAACTGGGTTAACCAATGCCTAAAGTAAAAGGCTAAATACTTTAACAAAATGAACAGTTCAATGAATCCCACTCCTGACAGTATGAGATAAGAACGCCAAAGGTTCAGTTACTTTTCTACCACTAGATTTTCCTCCTTAACAGCTGCACAAAAACAGAGTTCACTTTAGGGTTGTCAGGTTTTGTTTAAGAAAAAAACAGGATTTTTTTTAAGAAAAAAGGGAAGATTTTTTTACAGACTCAACTAAATGCCAAAATATAATTTTTGAGACTCATTTTGGTCAGGACCTTTTTATTGTTGGTAGTTTTAGATTTTGCTTTTTTTTTTTTTGTAACAATTTTGTACCAGTTTGTAGTTTCAAATTAACTGTTTGTGTGAATATTGAAAGTTTATAGCCACCAGTAATTCAGATTCAATCAATTCCTTAGTGCATCTGCTTCTCACAGCTATGAAAATGCATTCATTTCGCAAATTTAATGACTGAAATGAAAATTAAAATATAAAATTAACCCGGTTTCATAAAATAATGTATTCGTAAATGTTTAACTTATGTAGCCACTACAACACTTCTATTCTAAGCAAATACTTATTACTTACCTTAACCTTGCATATTAGAAATGTAGTTTTGTCCTTCAGTTAAGTGCTTGGCTCTATGGTCTACGCTATAAATAAATGCGTCCATCTTCCAGCTATATCAAACACAAGGACGAGTACATAACGATGAACCATGATACCACATATGCGCTCCTGCAGTATAGAATAACCAACTGTACTTTATTGCTGCTACCAACGTTCTCAAAATCAGTATATGGTTACACAGCAGTGTAAAGTATCAGAACATTGCTAATTGCATTTTATACTAGAAACAGCATAAACCGGGCTTGTGGGCTGTGGCTGTGACGTTTCACCTGTGACTGCGGCAGATATCTTCAGTGACAGTGAGGTTGAAGTGTCCTAGTGGAGATTTCAACAGCGACTATGCTGGTTACTCCGTGAGCTGCAGTACTTATATCCGTGACTGGAGGGGAGGTCAGTTGTGATTGTCCGGGTGGTCAGTGGGCTGGAGTTGTGTTGGCAGTGTGCTACGGTCTGCTGGTGTCTAATTGGCTTGGGTGGAATTCTTGACTTTGACTTTTGTCAGTGCTGTTTGCCATATTCTGTTGAGTTTGAGGCCTTCTTTGTGATTGATGTTTTTATGCTTCTGTATTTCAATGGCTTCATGGAATAAACAAGAACAGTACTGGGATGTAGATGCCAGAATGTCTGGGTTTTTATACTGGATGATATGTTCTTCTTCTTCTATGGCATGTTTTGCAATTGCTGATTTTTCTATCTGACCCATACAGCAGTTTCTTCTGTGTTCGTCAATACAAGGTTTTATGCTTTGTTGTGTGGTCCCAATGTAAACATTGCCATATGAACACGGTATTCTATATACTCCTGCTGTGGTTAGAGGATCCCTGGGGGCCTTTGGCTAATCTGAGTATATTGCAGATCTGTTTCGTGGGCTTGAAAAGGGTGTCAATATTGTGGCGTTTCAAATGCGGTCTGTCACTAATCTGATGTATGGTAGACAAGCCTTGCCCTTCCTATTATTAGTGGATATTTGTGTGGTGGTAGAACCTCTCTTAGGGTGTAATGCTCTGTTGATTGTTGATGTGATGTTGATTTATGTTTGACATAAACATACTTAAGCAAATGCCTAAGTTTACATTTATTTCAATGTCTACTTATATGTCTACAAGATTCATTGTGAATAGTTGCATTACAATACATATAATCTGTTTTTTAAGTTTATGTTATGATTATCCTAATTTTTATTGTGGAGAGGACCTGTGACTCAATGAAATGTTGCAATGATTTATTCCTGGATTTATAGTTAACAGAAGGAATATAGAGGAAACAGCTTATTGGGATACCCCAAAAATTAACTGACATTTTTCCCTGTTATGGCAGGGTCTGGTTATATTTGGTGATATTCCATCTGTTAGGTTGCATTAGTACCGCCAACTGTTGGTAAGATATAATCATGGTAAAGCTATGGTCATAGTTGGCATTATTGCATTCGTTATGTTGCCACAGAAGTTCTTGTTTTTGAACATGTTGCCAACCAATAGATTTTAAAACAAGATTCTGTTTAGACACCATATTAATTAATTAATCTGTGGATGCTACTGTGCTGCTTGTGTGTGCGTGATTTTGTCTTTAATTCTTTTAGAGCAGAATATGGAGTTATAGTTACTGTTATTTTTGTATTCGCTACTCAGTAGCTCATTAAATGTATATTACGATATTTAGCATTCGGAAGCAATTTTTCCAAAAGTATTATTGCAGAACAAGATTTACCGAAGGTGAGTAGGTTCTTGTGTTGTGCAGTAATGATGTTCAAGCATTATTATTGTTTCAAAGCATGTTACTTTAACCCTGTGATGTTTGAGGTTAGAAATGCTTTTATGTGCGTTGGCAGTGCTGCTTTTTGGGGTACTATCATGCAATTTAGTGTAATGTCGGTCATGTTGAACTCTTGGGAACTGCCGATAAGCTGTGTCCCCTATAGCCAATGAATCCAGCTGCAACTGAACAGAATAGCTCCAAAATTACTAAATTCTTGTTTTCAAGAAGATATGGCAACCCCATATTTAATGGAACTTACAAAGTACAGCTAGACATTTCCTCTTGTATAATTTATACATAAAAAAAATTAAGACCACATATAACAAATAGCCATTATTTATTTTTATCGACGATATACACAGGACAAAATAAGTTAAAAACCAAGCTTAGTTGTGTTAAAGCTGGAATCTCAATATTCAATATAAAAAGCTCTATGAGAGACAGTACAATTTTATTCACCCACTGGAGAAAGTTTTTCTTTACAGCATTTAAAAAAATGTAAGTCTTGATCACTGAAACAAAGCTGTCATCAGTTTAAGTTTTGTTTTGGGGAAGGTGTCCACCTTCAGGTTTGGTCTGAAAAGATGAACAAAGTTATGTGAATTTATGGCTACTTAACTGGTCAATACACAAGCATAAAGCACAATTACCCAAATTCTTACATCTTAATCATTTAGTTGCACTGAATAATTGACTATTATTTTTATAAAACCTAAAAGTGCATGTAAACAAATGTAGAGCTTGTTTCCAAATGTAACAAATAAAACATAACTGGTTTGAGGAGGTCTTCAAATCTATTTACCCTTTTTATTAATTTTATTTCTTTTGTCGTCTAAACTGTCCAATTCAGTTCACAGTTTAGATTTTACAGCAGAACAGAACAAGACAAATTCTATTTTACAAGGCTGCACCAGATGCTAGAAATATCACAGAAGATTATCAATCATTAAATAAGGAAAAATTGAAGCTATTAACTGTGAAGCAACAAGATTCTAAAGTAAGAACAAATTAGAAACTAAAAACTTCACTTATCTTATAGTTTTGGTGCTAACCCTGGGGTTTCAAGCTATGTCCAGCTCATTCTCAAAGCCATATAAAACCATATGGCTTTGAGAATGAGCTGGACATAGCTTGAAACCCCAGGGTTTGCACCAAAACTATAAGATAAGTGAAGTTTTTAGTTTCTAATTTGTTCTTACTTTAGAATTATCAATCATTGTTTTTACAGAATCTCCTATGTACAGTAAAGTTACCATATTGGTGGATCCTGTGTCCACCCTTCCTACTAAAGTAGGAAAGACCAATTTAGTTCATCCAAGGCATAAATAATAAGTATGGAAAACAAGATATGGGAAGTCTGGCACTGTAGCTTAGTCAGTAGAGCTCCGTGTGCTGTGTATATAGGAAAAACCAAAAGAAATGTAGAAATAAGATCCAAGGAACACTTTAGAAATAAAAAACAAACAGTTGGAAAAATCAGCAGTTGCCACTCACTTTTGGACAAAAAACAACATAAAAGCCAGAACCAAGAATCCTCAAACATGTAACGGGAAAACAAGAGCTGTCCACATGGGAATAAATCTTCATTTTGAAAAATAGAAACAGAGTATTCAATTTTGACATCCCCACAAGAAAGATATCTTCAGCAAGTTCCTTGAACCACTACCGGAGGAGACTGCAGAGGAAACATCACCATCCACACCAGGGAGAACCAGTCGATGTCCGGTTGATAATGGAGGAAAGTCAGCCTCCGGAATGTGTTCCAGAAAATTATCAGTGTTGTGTAGTGTTATTGACTCACCTTTTTTGGTTTAAATTGATTACAACAACACTGCTTTCAAACTTCCAAGAAAGAAGATACAACTGCTTCTGTTTACACAATATTATTAATGTGTAAAACTAAGTGTAAATTTTATTTTAAAGCGAGTTTTAAACCTTGTTGAAACTGGTAGACCTAATTCTGAATGTGAAGTTTTAATTTGGTATAACCTATGATTGCTAGAAATAAAAATCAACACTGTTGCAAAGCAAACCACGCAACCATTAAAATAAGCACTGGAGCTGGAAATGATCTTAAATGCACAGAATCTCTTAAACTGATGACCTTACAAACTAGTATCTCAATTCTTGAATTTGCAATTCATACAAATGTTTTTAATGTAATAGATAAACATTAAATGCCACAAATACTGTTTTTAGCATTACTTAGTTTTTAGAATTGTCGCATACAAAAATTTTCACATTCAAAATTATATTCCCAGTAGATCCAAAATGAAATATCCTGATGTCAGAAAAAGATCTCTAAATGAAATAATGATGTAATATAACCTCTGGTTTCAGTAAGGTTTTCTAAAATCTATCCTGTTGTATTTGCCATGTTTTGGAAACAAGCCCTCAAATGAAAAGGGGCTCATTTCATACATCTACTTTGTACTTGTTTTGTTATACTATGACAAAGCTTAAAATAATTATTATAACCTTAACTTGATTATTATATAAAATAATGCATATACAGAATGCCCCATGCACTAAGTATACTTCCTGATATCTAGCATACTTCAGTGTGAGCAAAAACACCTTTTATGTACATTATTAAATTTGAATAATAATAATAAGTAGGCTTTGGATGTGGTTGCTGTTTCGTTGCACTTTGGCTGGGAAATGGTTACGTGTGCACCGCTACCTCCCCCTCCCAAAGCACTGCCTGCCGTTCAGTCTAAGCACTTGCTTGTAAACAACATACCGGTCGGTATACCAGAAGTGCACCTATCCTAAATGCTTGTCTGAAGCCTAGTAATAAGAACTGTTGTGAGTGATCCAACAGGTAAAGAAATTACCACAAATTGTGCTAACTCTTAAAGAAAATTATCATTTATTTATGCCAACAAACTTACTGTTGGTGTTTTGAAACACACAAGCCATGTGTGGACAATGTTTGAGAGGTAGAATTGGAACTGAAAAATTCAATGCTACTGGTTGGAAAACTCAATGTCATCCTGGCAGGTTGTCACAGTAGCTTAATGGTTAGAGCACCCTCCTGGCAAGCAGAGGGTCTGTGGTTCAAATCCCAGCTGTGGCATTGAATTTTTCAGTTCCAGATCTACCTCTCTTAAACAAAACTTTAAAACTGTGACAAAGTGCATACAAATACTGGAAGCATTTGAAATGAGAGTAAGAAAAACTGAGTGTGTGACATGAACAGAAAAAAAAAAAATAATAAAGCTGCTTTAAAAAGCCAGAGAGTTGCAGGCTTTAACTAAAACACTATCATTTTCAGTCACTTGTAAGAAGCCATTTGTTATAATAAAGAACAGCTACAGCAACAACACAGAAGAATGTGACTTAGTCCACCATGTGACATTAATGATTAAATTAGTCAAATCTCTGACACACTGAAGTATACTAATGAAAAGATTCTGATAAAAAGAGCATGTTCTGTCTTCTAGATATCACAAAACAGGCCACTAAACACAAAGAAATCTAAGTACTAAATAAACAACATTGTTTTGAAAATGTAACTTATATAAAAATGACAGAAATATACATTACAGCTCTTGCCTTATATGAGCAATTACAAAATAAAATTTATTGTACACATAAAGTGAGCTGGTTAAAGATTACAGTTCAACCAACTTCCAAGTTTGAGGGAAGATTAAAGCAAAGTATACATAACTTTTGCAACTTAAATCATGGAATGTTTTAAATATTTCATTTATTAAAAATACATACCTAATGCGGTACAAATTTACATGCAGCTAAAAGGCAACCAATTACTTAATAACAAGAACTAAAATTTTATTTAGAATGATTTATAATCTTGTGCAGTTAGTAATCTAAAATTGATAAAATATCTGCTTAAGTACTCTGCTCTAAGTTATCTTTGATCTGTTTGTCCTAATAAATAATTAAATAACTACTGTATTTCTCCGAGTACAAGTTTTTCTTCCATCCTGACATTTTCTTGTTGAAAACAAGTCATCCTGCACTTCGGATACACACTTTCTAAATAGTACACAAAAAATACACCTCAAACTTGCAAGTTGTTGGGATTAAGGCGCATGCAGAAAATGTTGGTAATAGCCAAGGTCACAGCAACTCAGTCAAGGTACATTCGTATTGACAGTTTAGTGATTTACCAAATCTGGAAGACTTTTAACAGCAGTGCAGGAATTACTGTATTTCATCACATAATCATTGTACTTTTTAAATTTTCTTCACAAAATAAAAATACAGTTTGCAAAGCATAAATTATTTAAGACTGGCAATGTTAACTTTCAGCAAGTAGTGTATGAATGGTAATAGGAGTAAGAGCAAATTTCAGCATATTGATCACATTATGCTGTTCGTAGTTGAAAAGAAAGAAGAGGGCCCTGTGTTATAATGACTCTTCAGTATATAGAAATGTGAGCTTAGAAGTGGCAAAAATTGATTCCATGGAGGTAGTGGGAAGCATTAGTGCAATGATAAATTACAGTGCATTGTAAAGTAATATCTGATAAAATACACCACTTTTAAATGCAATTACACACCAGCTATGCTATGGTGTATTCCAGTCCTGTATGTGATATTGATTTATACAGTACATACAATTACACTGTACCCATTTTACATTAATTTTGTATTGTGTTTTGTTTGGCGGCATAATTCATAATGCTTTATCTCTGCGTATTGTTTTATTGTAGAAAGATGGAGACGAATACTGTTCGAATCATTTTGCTCCTCAACACGCAGTCACCTGTTTATGGTACTTATCAGTTCACCAACAGGCAGAATATTTTCCTCTGTGTGCATATCTTGTTACTTCCGAAAATTAATAATGCAGCAGCCAAGGTCAATGCTACAAATGCAGCAGCCGTAGTGGCCAAGGTCAACACTAGGGGTAGCGAAAAGTGCACCACTCTGAAGAAAATTTTAAACTTTCTTTCTTTACCTGATTACCCTTATGTAGGACTTCCACCCCCTAGGGCCTAGGGTCAGACACCTGTCGGGAAGCACAGCAACCTATGGACCGGACAGAGTGAAGACCTGGAAATGGGTGGTCAGCCAAGCACCAGGTACGACAGTGAGGGAGATGATATGAAATGCAGGCAAAATTGATAATGGGTAAGGTGATAATGGAGCAACTGGTGGAATGAGTGGCAGGGGAAACCGGAGAAAACCTGCCCTGATGCTGCTTCGTCCACCACGAACACCACATGCGGGTCCCTGGGATCAAAGCTGGGCCACCAAGGCGGTAAGCAAATGCTCTAACCGCTTGGCCATGGTGCCACCAAAATTTTAAACTCAACTTTCAAAAATACATAAAAAGTACAATAGATTTTCGGTGGACATACTTTCCGCCACATTAAATCTGAATCCGTGGTAT
The DNA here is from genome assembly GCA_030765045.1 of Tenodera sinensis. Classification (NCBI taxonomy): domain Eukaryota; kingdom Metazoa; phylum Arthropoda; class Insecta; order Mantodea; family Mantidae; genus Tenodera; species Tenodera sinensis. The sequence goes on from CM060966.1 coordinate 164,632,688, forward strand.
TTTGGACTGCACTATTTTGGGCTTCTACTGTATTACAATACGCTGTATACCTGTAGTCTGTCCTGTGAACCAGTTGTAGTGATATGTTATTTTTCAATATTTCTCAACACTGAATATGGAATATTAATGTGGTGCGTATGCAGTGAATGCTTAAATCCTGATACCTGGTCCATAAAACAAGAAGCGACCACTATACAACAGGGATGATTATTTGATGAAATACAATAATTAGCAAGAATGTGGAAAGGGAACAATTTATAAGTGTACTGCATGTACCATTGTTACTCTGCACACAAGAACAGTGACAAATTAAAACCAGTAATTCTTGCATTCATCACAATTTGTATAAAAACCATGTGCTACCCATTTTAAAGTTTTTGTTAAAAATTATGTTTTGATGCTTTTTTAATAACGAAAATTTCTAAATCACCTTCAGGTAAAAGCCTGTCTTTCATTTGAGATCTTGTATTTGGGGAAGAAAGTAAACTTTTATTGATTTATTCATTTTTATGCCTAAGAGTACACAAAAGAGTACAGTTTCTCTTGGAAAATGACAACTGCTGCACAGTTTTTATGTGCTGCTAACTGAGAATTGCTCATGCAATATCTTTGTTTCATTCCAACCTGATTTAAATTATGTACAATTAACATTGTATTTTTGGACCTTGCCACACTCATCTGCATTAACATTTATAGTGTATCGATTTTTGACACATTATTATTTTAAAAAAGGAAAATGTGTTTCAAGAGCTACTGCCCCATCCTCATTTCCCTGTCAACTGCCTGCCTCATTCATTATGGTAGTTGGTGTTGTCACTGGTGATGGTTGGACAAATCTCTGCTTAAGTATTCACTTGTGTGATTTCAAAACTAAAAATGCCTTTTCTGTTTTTCCAAACTGTGAGTTCCACTTTTCCTGAAATGTTCTTTAGTATTATTGGATTTCCACATATGGAGTGCTGGAAGCAGGAATGTTCCAGATTAGCTGTAACGACTGAAAGAAAATCTACATTGGAAAACTAAAAATAACATAGCAACCAAGCATAAAGGAAAAAATCAGAGACATAAAGCAAAAGCAGGAAGACAAATCGGCAGTAGCTTGGCATTTTGGAGAGACCAACACACCATAAACAGAAATCTGATAATACTAAGCAACATTTTGAAAAACAGAAAATGTGTTTTCAATGTTGAAATGCTAACAGGGAACATACTTATGCAGAGATTCGGCCACTATGATGAATGAGGCACGTAGTCGAGAAGGAACTTCAATAACATAAGATTAAAAAAATGTGGCTTCTTTTGATAGACAAATACATTCCTTGCCTTTTCCTTGTACACAAAGCATATTTACATTAGCTCAAAAGCAGAATTTCATCTGGATCCACAGGTACTTGCCTGCCCAGGAAAAGCTGTAGGGTTTCTCTTGTTCCCTCAGGAAAGTAATCTCGTCTGATTACCTGTTCCAAGGCTAACATGCAGCCCTCTAGGTTCCAATTTGTACAAATTTTCTTTTCACTCTGTAGAAAAACATAAGTGTTATACAAGTATGGTAGGGAACACATAATGGTTCACAATAATGTGAAAATGGAAAGCAAATAACACGTAATATTCAACAAGAATAGGAGCACTTAATAATGGTCATATCTATACCGAAGTGAAAAGGCAATTTTACGTATTAGAATGTCACAATCGTCAACCAGTGTTGCCAGGCTTTTGGTAGAGAAAATCCCCTATAGGACTTCAAAATCCCTCAAAAAACAAAATAAATTCCCTTTCTGCTCCTAAAACTTAACTTTCGTTGACTTGCTCTCATATAAGACTAATTCATCTAGAATACTTTGTCACTTCGGACTTCTTGAAAGATACTACAAAATTAGATGTAACAGTGGCTCAACATTTTTGGCAAGACATTCTGATGCAGCACTAGCAATCCAATTAAGAAAATGGTAAATACAACCAATAACAACAATTTCATCACTTTCCTTTGAAAACAAGATACAAAAAAATTGTGTTTGCTTATCATGGCATTGGCATTATTGCCACAGTAACCAACAATGTCTTTAACACCCTGACCATGCTTTGAAAGACAGCATTTGAACACACACAGCCCTGCTGATCATATTTATAATTACATACTTTGTTTAAGATTCATAGCATGCGCAATGGTGGAATCTATAATGTAATTCACTGAAGTGATTCATGGAATTGAAGCTGTTAGTGAGTGAGCTTTAGGGATCTGTCAACAAACAGTAGCATTTTCTTTTCCGCAATTGCTGCATCAATGGTGTTTCATTACTTATATTGCAGGAACAGTTAAATATAATACTTTCATTTAATGCTAAAACTTCTAACATGGGAAAATTCTTAGCTAAAAGCAGAAATGCATAGGTAAATGAATTTGAAATCTTGAATTTCAACATTTTTCTTGAAAAACTCCTTTATTTCCAAGTAATTCCCTCACTCCCTTTTCAGTTGAAAAATCCCTAAACCTTGCAACATTGTTGCCATTGATATTTTTTCACCTGCTTCTAATTCAGCCCACATAATACAATTTATACTGGACGAGATGTAACTTGGCACTTGCTTATTAGAAAAAGAAATACTCACCATCTCTTTCTAAGATGTCCCTCTTTTATGGCAAACCTGTGTTCTCTCATACCACCACAGATAATTAGGGAATACAAAAAAGCTTTAAAAGGGACTGACCATTTCAAGTTGGTGCGGTTTTTATAATATATGTTGCTTTGTATGCGCTGAGCTATGAGATTCTTTTTCTACCCCAGGTCGTGGTACTATATGGAATGAACAAACACTCGATGTTACCTCAGTATAATATATTACTTTATTAACACTTTTTCTCGGCTCTACACTTAAATTACTTTTCGTCGCACCAATTTATATTATATAGATAGTCTTTCCAGTTTTTTAACAACTTTAGAACAAAAGCTTCATGAAAGTTTAATCAATTTTCTACTCACATCCAAGAGCACTATAAAAACAAGTCTTCCCGTATCAAGCACACGGACGCTATTAACTAAACAATTGGCGCTTCTTCACATGATGCTACCTTCTTTTTGTGTGCATCCGCGTATGCGTTCATCAAATAGTTCCTGTATTGTTAGGGAAGCGATCTTTAGCTATTTTCTCTTCGCTTTCAATATTGAACACATATAATTCTTTTGAGTAGGCGTAGGCTTTCACGGCCGGTGTTTGAAATTCTACATGAGTCTTCCGGGCTGATTTGCCGTGGTCTGCTGGAGTAACTTGGTCCAGACGTTTCGTCCACTACTGCGGTGGACATCATCAGTGGCGTGGTCGAAGTCTTCTTGGTGAAGGTACACTTGTGTCTGAGGCGTTGACTGTCTGGGATGCGGATTTTATACACGGAGGGGTCTTCTCTGATTGGCTCGGGGCTCGCTGAGGCAGTGTGGTTGGTGGGAGGGGGCTAGCTGCATCTCGGGCGCTACTAGATTCTGATTGGTTTGTGTTGCTTGACTGTCTGTGTTGTTTAATGTTATCGATGACGGGGTACCAAGTTTTGTTGAGCTTAAGGGCTTCCTCTTTCCTATTGAAATTATTGGCATGTTTATAAATTTCTATGGCTTCGCGCTGTAGTCGAGCATGGTAGTGTGAGATGTTAGATAGAATGCTGGTGTCCTGAAACTTGATGACATGCTCCCCCTCCGCTTCTATAGCATGTTCAGCGACAGCTGACTTTTCAAATTGTCCAAGACGGCAGCATCTCTTGTGTTCGTTTAGTCTGGTGTTGACACTACGTAGCGTCGTACCAATATATACTGCACCACACGAGCAGGGGATCCGGTATACGCCAGCCGAGGAGAGCGGGTCCCTCGGGTCCTTGGCTGAGCGTAGTAAACTGTTGAGCTCTCTTGTAGGCTTGAAAACTGTCTTGATATTATGGCGTAGCAGGAGGCGTTCAATCCTGTCGGTGACGTTTTGAACATAAGGAAGGAATACCGTGCCTTTGTTCCTAGGTGGGGTCGGCTTAGCAGAGATCGGCTGCCGTCTGGGTGGTCGGAAGGCTCTCTTTATTTCTTGTGTAGAATAGCCATTGGCTTGTAAGGCTAGTTCCAGATGGTGCAGCTCTTGTGGTAGCAGATGAGGCTCGCAAATACGGGAAGCGCGGTGTAGGAGAGTTTGAATCATAGCCCGTTTGTGTCTCGGATGGTGGTTGGAGGTTTTGTTGAGATAACGGTCTGTGTGAGTAGGCTTGCGGTACACCGTGTGTCCAAGTTTGCCGTTGTCTTTCCTGCTGACCAGCACGTCCAGGAAAGCCAGCTGACCATCTTTTTCTTTTTCCATGGTGAACTGGATGCGCGGATTGAGGCTGTTGAGGTGTTGAAGAAAACCCAGCAGAGGCTGCTCGCCGTGACTCCATATGACGAAAGTATCGTCTACATAGCGGAACCAAGCAGACGGCATGTGAGATGCGGTGTTTAGAGCTGTAGCTTCAAAGGACTCCATAAAGAAGTTCGCTACTACTGGACTGAGTGGGCTGCCCATGGCTACGCCATCGATTTGTTCGTAGTAAGAATGATTCCACTGGAAGTAGGTGGTGGTAAGAACGAGATGAAAGAGAGCTGCAATGTCGTCAGGAAAAATCTGCTTCAGTTGAGTGATGGCGTCGTTGACGGGGACCATGGTAAAGAGAGAGACAACATCAAAGCTGACGAGTATGTCTTGAGGCTGTAAAGTGAGATTTTGGAGTTTCTGGATGAAATGTGCAGAGTCCTTTATGTAGGTATCAGTGTTGCCTACATGCGGTTGCAGCAGATTGGCTAGATATTTCGCGATGCTATATGTAGGAGATCCAATGCCGCTGACAATAGGTCTGAGTGGTACATCCGGCTTGTGGATCTTAGGTAGGCCGTACAGTCTGGGAGGCAGGGCTTCGGATTTTGTGATGTGTCGCTTGTCTTCCTCTGGTAGAGATGACTTCTTGATCAGAAGGTTGGTATTACGTACTATGTGTGCTGTTGGATCACGTTGTATCTCCCGGTATGTATCTGGTTTCAGAAGATCCTTGATTTTTTGCACATAGTCCCGCTGGTTGAGGATGACGGTAGCATTTCCTTTATCTGCTGAACAGATGATGATGTCTGTGTTGGCGTTCAGGTTTTTTAAAGCTGTTTTTTCCTGTTTTGAGAGGTTGCTGGGTGGAACCTTGGTGCGTTGAAGAATCCTGGCTGTTTCACGGCGGATCTCTTCGGCTGCAGATGTGGGAAGTGTGCGGATACCAGATTCAATATTGGAGATGATATCCTCGGCTGGTAGAGAAGATGTGGTAACTGCGTAATTGCCGCCTTTGGCAAGCAGTGAAGTCTCTGCGGGTGATAATTGGTGGTCTGACAGATTTACCACCGTCCGACTGATATCCAAGGTAGTAGGCAGTTTGGTAGTGGATGTAAGTCGTTCAAATTTCTTCTTATGACGTGTAGTGGTAGTATTCTGGTAAACGATCATGGAGCTGTACGTGATCCTATCAGCGCGGTCCCAATCATGTCTTTGGAGAGAGTTGCTCAGCTTGAGGTGTAAGGCTAGTAACTCATGGTTGTTGGCGGCGAGTTCGCGGCGGGTTTGGTGAATGCGTTCTCGGAGCAGCGCACTGATGATGTCCACCGCAGTAGTGGACGAAACGTCTGGACCAAGTTACTCCAGCAGACCACGGCAAATCAGCCCGGAAGACTCATGTAGAATTATAATTCTTTTATTTATACATATATATTAAATTTAAATATGGAAATATTTATGACGTCTTTAAACAAACTTAATTTTTTGTAACAATGAACAATAGCAACACGTTTTCGTCACTCGACCAATTCGTACCAACACCAAAAACAAATTACACTCTTAACAAATATTCATATAAATGATTTTCTTTTGGGGTCTTACAATATCCTGTCTCAAAGTAAACAAACCCAAGGATGAGAGGTAGAACTGGAACTGAAAAACCCAATGCAATAGCTGAGATCTGAACCACAGACCCTCCACTTACCAGGTGGGTGCTCTAACCATTAAGCTATTCTAACAACCTGCCAGAATGACATTAAATTCTCCAACCAATTTGCAATTCTCCCAGTAAACCACAAAGACAGTCTCACAACAGACAATTACACCAATGGCGACTTACCATCATAAGTACCTTAGAGCACCTGCCTGGTAAGCAGAGGGTCTGTGGTTCAAATCCCAGCTGTGGCATTAGGTTTTTCAGTTCCAATTCTGCCTCATTGCCCGCACACGACTTATGTATTTAAAAACACCAATAGTAAGTTTGTTGGCATAAATAAATAAGCCCAAGGATTTTCTACAGCCTGTGCTAGACAAGGATAGTAGAGAAAGTGCCAAATTAAAACTCATGCACTATAGCTAGTGTCTAACTCTGATAGAGTAAGCATTTTGTAACACATATTATTTCCGATTCCTTTCCAGTGTTATTCCTTTATCAGTAGTATATATTAAAATCATCTGCTGTTCGACACTCAATGAAATAGAATCTGAAGGAGTCAAGACATACATTATCACAATCCTTTCTTGTTTGATTTCCCCAGTTTGCAATTAGAGAGGGCTAAACAGTTGCTTTAGGTCATGATAGTTTTAAATTATTTCTAGGGTGCAGTATAATAATGATGCCCAATTACATACTGTTTAATCCCCAAACAACAGCAGGGTTTTGCAATAGATCATAAAATTTGTGTAATATCTTAACCATGAGGCATCTTTAATAAACACTAGAATAATACAAAGCATCTGAATTGAAGACTAATATTCTGATTGTAATGAATACATGCTTAAGGTAACTAAATATTAAAGTTTGGGTGAGGACAGTATTATGGACTTACCTTAATGAGACCCAAATGTACCAATAAGGAATTATTCAGCAAAGATGATTTATCCTTGTTCTCTGCCCATTTGAATAATTCTCTATATAAAACATTACTACACGACAATGCTGCCTGTTTGGCTGGTTCTGAATTGCTTACAGTTAACGCTGATACTTGCATCAAAATAGGCATTAGCTTTTCTAGATATTCCTCCTCTGAATAGCCCTGAAATAAAAGAGTGGGAAGAACATGAAATTTATGAATACCGTCGCTGAAGATCCATAATTTAAACTAATGTATAACAAATCTACCTACCTGAATTTCTTTAATTATAAGTTCTTCTCTTTTGCTTCCTAGACCCAGGAAATTATCTGCTGTTGGATTTTGGAGAAATTCGGCTAAACTGACCTAAATTAACATTATATGAATACAAATTGCAATAAAAACGAGTTCACTCATTTGTTACCAATGTTATGTAGAACATATATAAATTTGTTTTTATTTCTTATATTAGTTTATTAGATTGCGTTGATTTGTTCAACCTCATCCTCTGTCTAAAACACTCAGCTATATCTTCACCGGCCTTACTTTAAACTGAAATGTAAACAAAGTGCAAAACTGTATTCCTCTGTGGGCCCTTACGATTGCCAATCTAGCAGTTTTACTTACAGCCACAAAGAAAGAAAGGAATGGATATATTCTACACTGTTACATAAAATAAAGAATTACATATAAAATGTAGAATATGCAGTGCACATTTAAATAACTGAACCCTCCTCAAATAAAACGTGGTTGGCCATTATGATTTGGGTATTGTTTAAAGCAACATTAAACAAACTGTTGAATTGCTTTGCTTAGTTCTGTGGCTGTGTGCGCATACATTTCATATTGCAATACTGAATTTGCATATTAATATATTCCATTTATTCTTACTATAAGCTTTTCAAACTGTTTTTACAAATAAATCTTGTAGATATTTAAATTTAATGCTACTTTGTATGTTAGTTAACCGTCTATATTATCATTTGCACCTGCTGACATGCAAGTTGTGCGGTTCGATCTCCCAATGAAATGCTACTTGAAACACATGCTGTTTATATTACAGTTTAAAATAAGGCTGGTAAAGGTATAGTAGAGCGCAGTAGATTCAAAGTTGAAGCACCTACAAAGAAGGAAAAATTTGAACTTACTGAAGGTAATTCTGTCGTCTGCAACCTATTTGACTCTCCATTTTGAACTTCTGTCTTTATTTTTGGACTACTGATCAAATCTTGAAGAGGTTCTTTCTGCTTTTCTTCTTCTTTATCATTTTCTTGATCCTCACTTTCATCCCCAGACTCACTCTCCTGATCATCTTCATCGTCATCATATTCCTCATCCTCATCTTCATCCTCACTAAAAGATAAAATATGATAAATAATTGTTACATATGTAATATGGCCTGTCTAAGAGGTGGAATCAGGACTGAAAAATGCAATGCCATAGCCGGGATTTGAACCACAGATCTTCCGTTTATCAAGCGGCTGCTTTAACCACTAAGCTACCATGGCCAACTTGGCAGCATGACATTAAATTCCCCAACTGATTTGTACTTTCCCAGTTAGACCACAAGGGAATCTCACGTCAGAGATAAATACCCCAAGGACGACTTATCAACAGTAAGTATTTTATGTCCCGGACTTAAGTAACCTTTAGATGGTAATTATTATTTATTTATGTCAACAAACTTAATGCTGGTGTTTTTAAACACACAAGCCGTGTGTTGTGATCTAACTAGGAAAGTACGAATCAGTTGGAGAATTTAATGTCATGCTGCCAAGTTGGCCATGGTAGCTTAGTGGAAGATCCGCTCGATGTGGAAGATCTGTGGTTCAAATACTGACTATGACATTGAATTTTTCAGTCCTTATTCCACCTCAAACACTGCCTACTCACGGCTTGTGTGTTTAAAAATACCAGCATTAAGTTTGTTGGCATAAATAAATAATAATGCCCTGTCTATTTTGAATTATTTCAGACTGAAATGGAGTCTGACGCTAGCAGTGATGGCAAGCAGATGGGTGTGCACAGCACTCTTAACGAGTAAAGATGGTTGACTACTTAGGAATATACCAGATTGGAATTGGATATTTTAGTTTTAGAAAACAAAGAATGAAGTCCTAAGGTAGCAGGAACACTAAGAGAGCTTTTTATAATAGCTTTATCACTTTCAGAGTGTTGTATTAAGTTGCAGCTCATGTGTTTCAGCAGTAATTAAAGACATACATATATGTACATATGCATACAATGGCTGCTAAGTGAAAGAAGTTCTCTTAAAAAAAAGAAGTTAACTATTATGAAGACATGGAAGTGAATCCACAAATTTCGATGTCAGAGATGGCAAAAAAATGTAAAATGGGTTATACATCATTGTTCGGCATTTTGAAGCCAAAGAATTCTATTTTGAATGTCGAGATGATGTGCAGTTCTACAGTCAAGAAGCGTAAGAATATGCAAGTTTTCTAATTTCTCATATGATGAAATATATTGATGAACCGGTTTGAGGGAAAAAGAAGTGAGAACATTCCACTTTATGAAAGAATTTTATAGGATTAAGCGTTGGAAATCGCTACTAAGATAGGCTTGGAGAATTTCAGCACGTCAAATGCATGGTAATAAATGTCAGTATATATGAAGAAACTGTCAAATTTTGGAAATTTCCCATTAACCTCATCTAAGGACAACCGAAAGTCATTAAAAAGGGGCTCTACTGCAAGTTTTTTTTTTATTTTTAAATTAACATTGTCCAATGTAATGTCATGTTGTATGATGAATGAAATGGGTGAAATGATGCTCAAATGAGCCAGAGGTCCATAGAGCATAAAGTTAACAGACATTCGTCTTCTCAGGATAAGGGAAAGCCTCGGGGAAAAAACCTTATCTGGATAATTCACTCTTACTAAGATTCTAACTCAAGATCTCTTGGATGTCTCCTGTATGTAGCAATAAAGTTTTATATTATATAAGACAGAAAAGGAATAACTGACATACCTGATTAAAAGCTGATGTTAAGCCTAGGAAATAAGTTGGTACCGTTTTATTTTATTTATTTATTGATAACAATTCATAAAGGGTTGTGAAAAGCAACTCGTACAATCTAATGAGGAGAACAGAAATTCCAGGATTACTTTATGTTAGCTGTGGGCAGAACCTATATTGTGATTACAAATGTAATTGTGGCCTTAACTTGAAAAAGTGGCACCATTGATTCTCGTCTCTCCTAGCTGTAGCACGACACTTGTTGAATGGCAAACGATGAATAATGTATACAATAATATTGTGGATATGTATAGTGCTATTCAAGCACTCATCACTAAAATGGATCTTTGGATCAGACATCTCGACGATAGACAATTTTTTTATTTCATATATCTGCAGACTTGTGGCCCTATTTGCGAGGAAAATCTGCAGAAGTATGAGAGGTAGAATTGGAACTGAAAAGTTGAATGCCACAGCCGAGATTTGAACCACAGACCCTCTGTTTATCAAGAGGGTGCTCTAACCATTAAGCTACTATGACAACCTGTCAGAATGACATTGAATTTTCCAACCGATTCTACCTTTCAAAGATTACCCACACACGGCTTGTACGTTTAAAAACACCAACAGGACGTTTGTTGGCATAAATAATAATTACCATCTAAAGGTTATTTAATGGTAGGTTTATAATCTACCATCTAGTAGAGCATAAAATACGTATGATAACGAGTCACCATTGGGGTAATTGTCTCTGACGTGAGACTGCCTTAGTGGTTTACCAGGAGAAATACAAATCAGTTGGAGAATTCAATGTCATTCTAGCAGGTTATCAGAGTAACTTAATGATTAGAGCATCCGCCTGGTAAGCAGAGGGTCTGTGGTTCAAATACCGGCTCCTGGCTGTGGCAATGAATTTCTCTGTTCCAATTCTACCTCTCAAACATTGTCCACACATGACTTGTGTGTTTAAAAACATCAATAGTAAGTTTGTTGGTATAAATAAATAACTGCAGAAGTATGTTGGAATTTATAAAACTAGAGTTCAATGCAAAACAGTTTAAAGATTTCAGAAAGCAGAAAACACTTTGTTTTCGAATCCATTTTCTATTAATCCTACAAGTGCTGAAAAAGTTCCAGACAGAACTAATAGATCTGCAAACAGACTTATTATTGAAACAAAAATGTACATATGTATCTAGTAGGTGTAAATATTTTTTTAATGTTAGATAGCACTAAATATCTGCAATTGACATCATTTGCAGTTACAATCCAAGCCATGTTTGCATCAACTTCTGTATGGGAGCAGCTGTGACTGCCTCTGCCAGACAGGACAATTATAAACTCACCAATTTCACGTCCCCTACCCCAGGCATCTGTTCTATGCCAAGAATGTTGTAGAACCTAATGTGTTGGAGTTTCCCCACCGCTGCTTTATGTGGATGATTTAATGACAAGTTTTCACTGGCTGTGAATATGCGAACAAAGGTGGTAGAGTTATAATTGTGGAAGGTGCAAAAGGTTGTGGGGAGTTAGGCTGCATCACTAAGTGCTTATGTTAATTGAAGCTGTCAATTATTATAAATATTTGTTCACAAAAAATACATAAAACAATTTTAATCAAGTAAAAAGATTTTAACATAATTTCTTTTGAAATTATATTGTACAATATATCAAATACAATAAAGTCATAATAAAATGTTATGAGCTGTAGGTCTCTTTCTGACTTAGTGAAAGAAATCCCATCTCCATCTCTAGCTCATAAGAAGCTTCTCCAAGATCCAATGTGATTCAGAACCAACAGTAAAAGCTCTACATCCCTTCACTCTATCATGTAGCATTATAACTAATTGATACAACCTTCCGGGTGTCTCCAACTATAAATAGAACTTGTTGCTTCTATGGAACAACTCCCTTCCCCCAAAGTGCATAGCAGACTATTTGGGGTGTGTTGGAAACAACATTCTGAAGGGTGAGAGGTAGAATTGGAACTGAAAAATCCAATGCCACAGCCAGGATTTTTCAGTTCCAATTCTACCTCTCAAACATTGCCCACACACGGCTTGTGCATTTAAAAACACCAACAGTAAGTTTGTTGGCATAAATAAATAATAATTCTGGAGGGTACTTATTTTAAAGCTGTCAAACAAGTTTTATTTGGGGAAGCAAAGGTAAAGTAAATAAAACAAAAAGAGTGCATATATAAAGGAAAACAGAATACATAATATTACTTATGCAACAGGGTCTTGGCGTTTAGAAGGACATCAATTAAGACTGCACTAAACTAATGCTCCGTTGCTAAACTCATTCAGTAATGCACTCCTCAGTCATGTCTTGCATTGTTTCTGCTAACAGCAAGTAGTGATATTTTTCTATCATCTCTAATACTATGTACTACTTTGCTAATTTAGCTGTTTCATAAACTAAGTTATTTTCTTTAATCACTATTAAAACTGTGAGGCTAACTTGCAAGTGAGAAATAATTTCTTAGGTTTGGTTATGTACAAATGTTAAAGCAGGTGTGTTAAGAATTAACATACCAACTTGAATTTAATGGATGTATAATACAAACCTGAGACTACCAAGTGTCTCAAGATGTCCACTATCCTTCAATTCAGATTGCAGATTTCTCCGACCTGACTCTCCAAACATATTTCCTCCGAGAATTAGGTTCTTTAGTTTGGTCTTGTTCCTCATTGCTTTTGCCAGCTCCAGGCCACCCTTTGCACCAATGTCATTAGAATCTAAATGCAATTCCTGCAGACAAAGATTAATCACATTAATTATGTTGCATGCAGTACATCTATAAGGGCTGTCACAGAAGTACCCAACCTAACAAAGAAAGCACACAAATATAAGTGCTGAGGCTTTCACGGCCGGCAATATCAACTATGTTAAGTAGATTTTCCGGGCTTGTGGGCCGTGGTCGAGTTGGATTACCTTCCTCCGACGTTTCGCTGAAAACTGCATCCAGCATCTTCAGGGTCAACCTCTGTTATTTTGGTCTAAATTAGCGGCTGCACATAAACTAAAGTTCACTGCAAACTTTCATATTCATCTCTGTTTGTTATTAGTGTCCTTGGTAACATAAATTTTTTCACGATCGCTCGTTCTCATGAATACCAACATGAGAAAAAATTTATGTTACCAAGGACACTAATAACAAACAGAGATGAATATGAAAGTTTGCAGTGAACTTTAGTTTATGTGCAGCCGCTAATTTAGACCAAAATAACAGAGGTTGACCCTGAAGATGCTGGACACAGTTTTCAGCGAAACGTCGGAGGAAGGTAATCCAACTCGACCACGGCCCACAAGACCGGAAAATCTACTTAACATAGTTAAAGCACACAAAGTTTAGTAAAAACCTTTATTTCTCTACACAGTATCCTTTCAGCTCGATACAGTTTCTCCAGCTATGCTCAATAGCTTTGATACCCTGTTTATAATGAAAACTGTCGAACTATGCAAAACAGCTATCAACTGTAGACTCCACCTCTTCATTGTTGGCAAATCTTTTACCAGCAAGCCATTTCTTCAAGTTTGGAAACTGAAAATAATCAGAAGGAGCTAGATCTGGCAAATAGGGTGCATGAGGTAGCAATTCAAACTTTTATCATTGATTTTGGACATGGCGATAATGGATGTGGGAACTGGTGTATTATCTTGATGAAACAAAACTTTCTTTTTTTCTAAATGCAGCCGCTTTTGCTTGATTTCATTACTTAAACTCTGCAACAAGTTCCCATAATACTTGCCATTGATTTGCTTTTCCTTTTTGAAGAAAATCAATGAAACTATCCACGTGCATACCAAAAAGCTGTCATGACCTTGCCTGCAGATGAAATTGTCTTTGCCTTTTTTTTGGGTTTGATTCTCCAATTTCAATCCACTGTTTCGACCGTTCCTTCGTCACAGATGTGAAGTAATGGACCCATGTTTCATCTATGGTTATGAATTGATGGAAAAACTCAGTTTTGTTGCAGCAAAACATCACCAAACACTTGACTGACACAGTCTCACAATGCTGCTTTTGTTCCACTGTGAGCAAACTAAGCACCCATCTTGTGCACAACTTTCTCATGTCCAAATGTTCTGTCAGTATGTGGTGAACACACTTTTTGAAATTCCTGCTATGTCTACTAACTCTAGCACTTTCAAGTCTTTGGTTATCCAATACCATTTTGTGGATTTTCTTTACAATTTCTAGCATGGTCACCTCATTTGGTTGACTACAATGATGTTTGTGTTGCAGCTCATACAGCCTCCCTTAAACTCTGCCACCCAATACTTTACTGATGCAGATTCCTCCAGCGTAGAATCTAGCTTGAATATTAGTTGGGCTAATAGCTTTCAAATGAAAGTATTGTATCACATGATTGTCCGTTTTATCCATGTTTACAAATTCACCGAGAGCATTCACTATTGATGGCCACTGAACAAATAATAAACAACATAGTATTGTAAAACTTCAAACAACCACCACTATCCATACGTCAGGTGTGGTATTGCTGGGACAGCCCTTTTAAGCAGTTTGACAAATACACTGAAAACAACATGAAACAGTTTCTACATTTTGTCACATAAATTTACATAGATAAGCTAAAAACCATATGCTGAATCTTGTTTAACCTCTTGAGCGATGGCCATTTAAATGTCCGCGAGCCGAGAACTGCTAGCATTTAAATTCTTAAATGCGCTTCGTATATACACAGCTGTATTTTGTGTAAATATTAAGTTATTTTAATGAAACAAAAACTGGTATAAAACTCGTTATTTGCAGTATAAATGTACGTCATCAGCAAAGTTGAGTTGTATTTACAAAACATTGAAATGGCACAATTTTGCTTCACTGTGGTGAAAAGTCAACTTTGCTCTTTCGAATGCATCTAATATTCGTTCTCGGAAAGATTCAGTAAAGAAACACCCATTGTATGTGTGGCTAATGCGTCAGCATCCTGTGTAATAAATCGCTACTGCATGCGTGGTATCTTAGTCATCAGAATAGATCAACATTACAACTTTTGCTTACGCGAGTTTCGTAACTGAGTAGAGTCCGTGTCTTTCTTTGTTGAAATACATACATATTCTTTCCTGCTTGTAGCTGAAGGGAGAAGTGGTATAAAAAGGAGTTTTTGCACCAACTGGATATAACCATATACAATTGTTTGGGGATTTGGACAGCTCTCTAAACCCACACAGGACAATGACCGACCTTGACTACCGACTATAAATAACTCGCAGCCTAATTGAACAAAACCACGTTGGGGGTTGAAAATCCAAAACCCCTGCACCCCTCAGACTTCAAGGAAAACATTATCCTAAAAGGATACCACCAACAGCAAAGAAGTCCCGCCCATTTCGAAAGTGTTTCGTGTGCCGCAAGAAGGGAATTCGCGAATGTGGAGATGTACCTACCCTTGTGTGTTTATCCCTGTTTTGAGGTAAATCACTGCAGAACGAACATATTAAGGTAAGCCAATAAAGTATATAGACCTTACTAAAATGTTTCATAAAGGGAAAATTATAATAAGTTGAGTTGCATAAGGGATAAATAAGGGTTAAATGCTTAAACGCACAGGACGCCCACATCGCTCATCCACCATTTTAAATGGACGTGATATGACGTCCATATCCCTCAAGAGGTTAACACTAGTTCTGATTCAGTTTCTGTTTCAACCTCTTAAACATTGCCCACACACACGGCTTGTGTGTTTAAAAGCACCAGCAGTAAGCTTGTTGGCATAAATAAATAATAATTACCAACTAAAGGTTACTTAAATTCGGGACATAAAGTACTTACAATTCTAAGTCGCCCTTGGGGTATTTATCTCTGATGTGAGATTCCCTTGTGGTTAACTGGGAAAACGTAAGAATCAGCTGGGGAATTTAATGTCATACTGGGAAGTTGGCCATGGTAGCTTAATGGTTAGAGCAGCCGCTTGATAAGTGGAAAATCCGTGGTTCAAATCCCGGCTATGGCATTGAATTTTTCAGTTTCTGATTCAACCTCTTAAACACTGTCCACACACGGCTTGTGTGTTTAAAAACACCAGCAGTAAGCTTGTTGGCATGAATAAATAATAATTATGGATTTTATGTTTGGATTTGCAGGGTACAAAATTTAACTACCATCCTTGAGCTGTTAGGCAGTTGAATATACATAAGACTAACACCATAAAACAAATTCAGTCTGAAGAAACAAGCCTCTTAAAAATACAATCCCACACATTTTAGAATCTGGAATCTATTAGATCAGGTGTGAAGAATGTGAGAAAAGCTACATAGGCAAAATAAAAAGAAATTTGTAAATCAGACTAAAGGAAAACCAGAGAAACATAAAACTAAAACAAACAGAAAAGTCATCTGTATCACATCATTTTTAGATGGAAAACCACAGTATTGGCCAAAATATAAAATTGTTAAAACCACTTACTTCACAAACAGAATTAACATTTGAGAAAACATACATAATCAAAAACAGTGATAGTACACTAAATTTTGAAATCTTGGTATTGAACAAAGTGTTAAAACTTTGTGCTCCTAACACCACATGGCAATAGGATTATAGCAGTAGAGAAAGAGCGAGGAACAAGGAGAGAAAGTCAGTTACCCATCAGCTGAGAAGTAACCTGAAAACATTTCAGTGTTTTCAACAGTTTAAAGTGAAGATGAGTGTAAAAAAAAAAAAAAAAAAAGGACTCAAAAATCTAACTCAAATTTGTGCAAATAAACTTAACACCACAAATTTGTGCACTAATGTTAGTATAAGATAAGAGTTATTATCCTAGAAGCAGATACTAGCAAGATAACTTACCTTAAGTTCTTTGTGTCCTTCACTCAATGCCTCGGCCAACAGAATGGCACCTTTAGTCCTCAACAAACAATCACCGAAGTTTATTTCCTCCAACTTCTGTAATGATGGCAATGCATTGGCAACTGACTGAGCACCCTTAGGTGTCACTGTGTTGTCATTCAGATTCAATATTCGTAGGTTTGGATTTCTTGTGAAGGCTTCACTCAATGCTGCAATACCAACATGGTATATGCCATTCTGAGGCATAGCAATTTCTTCCAGTGTACCTAAAGTCTGTAACATAACATTTTTATTTTAACTTTATTACAGCCAAAAAACTTGTACACAAGCATATAATGCAAAACATAATATCTGGAAAGTTTTCAAGGCAAACTCGATTCTGTTGAACACCAGACTTCAAGGTAGCTCCATATTGCAAGTACTTTACTGCCACACTTCTAGCAATCCTCAATGGTTAGTTTAAGATCTTAGATATGAAAACTGCTAAGATGTTAAAATAAGTAAAAAATTATATACATATATGAGTAAATCGTGGCCAATGCTCAAGCAGAGCACTGTTGCCAAGTGTACTGTATTTGACTCAGGAGATCAGCAATGACCCTGTGATTGACACAAGTAAACTTGAGATTGTGCTCTAGTGTTTCTTCCTCTCGCTCTGGTGTGTTACACTCTGCTTCAGAAGTGAATTACTCTTTCCCAGGACAATAAATATTGTGTGAAGTAGTATCACTAATAAATTACATTAAAGCATGCAAACAAAACAATTGTGAACACACATTTAGTAATATCACTAGTAAATTATGTTTACTGGAGGCTCAAGAAACCATGTAACACTGGCACTGCTTCCAGTTCAATTGCATTGCAAACATAACTTTGAACTGCTGGTATTAGTTTTTGCATCTATAAATATTCCTATAAATTACTACGTAATTTCAGCAACAGATAAATAAAAGCGTGTGTTTAAAAACACCAACAGTAAGTTTGTTGGCATAAATAAAAAAAAGCTTCTTTACTCCATGCACGTTTGCACACTCAAGGACAAAGCCACTCTTCTGAGTCAATGACAATAGTAGGTGTGTGCCGGCAGTAACTGTACTTCAGAGCATGTTAAACATCCTTAAAACATTAAAGTGTTACCTTGATGGTGTTAACCCATGATGCATAATGCTTCTGCCCTGAACATGAATTATTTCAGGTTTGTTAATTGAGAAGTCCCTGGTCCCAGATTCGATAATCATGTTCACATACTCTTATCACAAAGGGGAAGAGAAATGTGATAATTTCCATTTATATATTAACAATAATTCGATTCATCTCAAGTTTGATCAATAAATCATTTTAACAGTGCCAGTTTGTGTTTTCATATTAATTATATGTTTATATTTGAGATAAGCACTGCGAGGAAGGAATAGTTATCTCTTTTAGACCTTTCAATGTTGAATGACAATAACAATGACAATAATAATCAAAGTATCGCAGAGACAGGATTTCTGTACAGCATGATCAGGAAATAAAATTCTGTGAAATTATAACACTGTCATCTATCTTTGGTAGGAGGGGCAAGCATATTGTTTGCTGGAGTCTTCAGAATGACCCACCTTCATTTATGCCTAACTTTCGCACCCACTCTAGGGCTCTGAAGTTCTGACTTGACACAATACAAATTTAATAATGGATTAATGCTTCTTAAGCAATTAGACTAAAGGCCCTAGATGCATGCGCAGTGACAACAGTGGTGCTCACTGGAAATGTTCTGGCCGGTCAGATTTATGCTCTTGGGCTTGTGCTTATGGTTGTTTTCACCTTGTTTTTACAGTGTCCAGAGTCTTGTTACTTTCGTAGTTAAGGTTATAACATTTATATTTTATTTTGTACTATAAACAGTGTCTAGGAGTTAATAAGTAGCCCATATGTATTGTAACAAATAGTCCATTAAATTCATACAGATCTGAATGAATAACAGTGGGCATTTAAAAGAAAAGGAAGGTTTATACACATAGCTATCTTTATAGAACATTAATCGGTCTTCCCAAAAGAAAACTCCATAGCTTTTTCTTACACTGTAAAATTGACCAAGACATAAGCAATGCTGCTATTTAATTACAGTGTGGGATATTGTAACAAAGCTCAGCTTACTATTATTTATTTATGCCAACAAACTTACTGTTGGTGTTAACAGTTAGAGCGTCCGCCCGGCAAGCGGAAGGTCTGTGGTTCAAATCCCAGTTGTGGCATTGAATTTTTAAGTTCCAGTTCTACCTCTTCAGCTTACTATGCTAACTGAAGCAGTGCATACCTTAAAACGAGGGCTTCAGATGTCTTAATTGCAACTTGCAGCAAGAGAAGTTAATCTTACAAAACTTATGACTACGAGAAGAATAGGAATTTAACTACATACAAAATTACCTACAGGGTAGTCACCACACTTTTATTAAAAGAACTCTTTACATTAATAATTAAGGTAAGAGGGCTACTGCTCAATAACCAGTTTTTAACTATGCCTATATGGCAAACCCTTTCCCTATATATATTTACAAAGCAAAATGCATCATGGAAACTGCCAGCGGAGCTCTTAAGCACCCTAAAACAATCTGAGGATGATCTTGCAATCCCCTGTCACTGATTACACTTTTTTGAAAAGATGTTTAGTTTCTTAGGAATAAAATATCATAATGTCCTAATTAAGATCAAATTGTATAGTAACAGGAAAAAAGTACTGTATTGCAAATATTTCTAATAGAAAAAGTAGCCTATAGGTGTACATTAGTGTGTGTGCGTATGTGTATATTTAGATGTGAATGTGTTCTTATGGCATATTTTCTATGAGTTTGACATTGTTCATTTGTGTTTTGGCAATGCACTTGTAGATTAAACTAAATAAAAAATAAAAAAGAAAAAGACATTTGTTGTTTTCTAACTCCCTTTGTATTTCCATTTTCATATTAGTAAGGTTAATAACAATAAAAGCCATTTACCCTAAAAACCTGTGCAAGCGCCTTTGCACCTTCATTTTCCAGTCTGTTTCTGCCTGCAATAAAGACTTTCAAGGAGAGAGGTTTGCCTTCCTCTTTGCTGCTATTATAACAATCCAACAATGCTCTCGACAACAACTGGAACAGCCACAAAAAACATGGGATATTGTAAGTAAACATACCTCAAGTCAAATCAATGGAAAACAGAAGCTAGTAACAGTGAAGCAACAGAATCTAAAATAAGAACAAATTAGAAGCTAAAAGCTTCACTTATCTTAGTAATATTGCAAGTTGTTCAAACTCTGATTAGTATCAAGTTGTATCCAACTTATTTTGAAAGCTATCCAAACAAGTTACCATAGATACTGATGCTCAACTTAAAGATCTATTTGTTGCCAACCTCAGAAAACAAAAACCTATATATACAATCTATTGGTGGCATTTCAAAATGCATAATGTAGTTCCTGTTTTTTAAAATAGATCTCTTTTCCCAAACCATTAAATCTATAGGTCCATTTAATTGTTTTAATATTTTAACCTCTGGATTTGTTTCATGATTGAATGACCAAAAATGATTTGCCACAGCTGACTTATCAATTTGTTTATATTTAATATTTCTAAAATGCTCCTTCATTCTGGTTTCTACCAATATAAACCCTATCACAATCCAAACAGCTAAATTTAAGAAATATTAGATGTAAACAAATTAATAAATCAGCTGTGGTGAATCATTTTTGGTCATTTAATCATGAAATATATCCAGAGGTTTAAGTATTAAAACAATTAAATGGACCTATAGATTTAATGGTTTGGAAAAAGAGATCTATTTTAAAAAAGAAGAACCATGTTATGAATTTTGAAATACCACCAATAGATTGCATTTACAGGTTGTTTTTCGAGGTTGGCAACAAATAGAACTTTTAAGTTGAGCGTCAGTAACTATGGTAGTCTGTTTGGATAGCTTTCAAAATAAGTTGCATACAATTTGAAACTAATCAGCATTTGAACAACTTGCAATATTACTAAGATAAGTGAAGTTTTTAGTTTCTAATTTGTTCTTATTTTATACCGTCTTTCTTTGCTCAAAAGTAGAAATCTATTACTGAACTTTTAAATTTACTACTTTTAATGCAAGGGCAGGGGGGGGGGGGGGGATTCATTTATAGTAAATTTATGCACAAATACCTTTCCTCCATCAATTCCCAGACCATTGTTGTTTAGCTTCAGTGTGTGAAGGTTGTAACACGAAGGACTCTTCAACAATACTGCAAGTCCTTCTACTCCTATTGGTCCAAATGCATTGTCGCTAAGATCCAGTTCTGAAAGTCTTGCATGAGCCAACACCAAGCTGCTTCCAAGGAAATGCTGTTGAAAAATGAACGTTGGTATATCAACACACCAATGTTAATTCCTAAGGGAAGATTAATATACTACAAGAGTAGAACAATATATATAGGAAGTCTTACCAGAGCTTTCGGAATTTCAGTCTTCATCCTACCAGTAAACATGTCCTTCCATAATGCCCTTTTGAATTCACTGTGGGTTTCCAATGCTTTTCCAATAGCTATTGCTGCTCCCACTCCTAATGTATTACCTTCTAGATTCAAGTAGTCCAGACTCTTGCAAGCATTAATGGCTTCCACAACTTGTTTCGCTAAATCAAAGAAAAAACCCATAAAATTAGTCTGAGAAGTATCAAATTAATGAATCTAACATTCCTTATTACTTTGAGAAATACAATCTGACATCTACTGAAGTTATTGAATAATGGTTGGGGCAAGAGGAACCAAACCTATGGCGGCGTTGTGGCCGAGCGGTTAGCGCGCTCGCCTACCACCTAGGCGGCCCAGGTTCGATCCCAGGGACCCGCATGTGGTATTCGTGGTGGATGAAACGGCGCCAGGGCGGCTTTTCTCCGGGTGCTCCGGTTTCCCCCGCCATCTCATTCCACCGGTGCTCCATCTTCATTCCATGTATCATCAGTGTCACCGCCTGCGGTGCCGTAGTAGTAAAAGCGGGCATTAAACACTACAACAACAACAACCAAACCTATATTTCTCACAAATTTATGCAAAATGTTTAATCTGAGGGCTGAGTTTATGCATAATATTGCAGTTCTTGCCATCAAAGGTTCAATTAAAATCTTGCAAAGCCATCTATATTCAAATAAACTTCATTGTGTTAGCTATGTCTTAGAACAAGAAGCATATGATATACTTGAGGCCTCTAGTATCAAAGACGGACATATGCACAGTGAGTTTAAGTCCCCATTTTGACCAGATGGCATTAAGTCCATGTTTGATACTAGAGGCCTCACTTCTCTGATGGAGTATACAGGATGTCCCAAAAAAAACCACTGATAATACTTAGTATGTTCTGTGGGATGGCAAACTGATTGGTTTTCGTGAAGGAACCCCTGTCCAGAAATGTACGGTTTAAATGCCGAGCGCATCAAAGAGTGAGATGGGTGTGCGTTCACATTTCATCAATAAAACCAACGTGAGTAGCCCATCAAGCTATCTACATTACAAAGAGGCTTCCAACTGCGTACCTCCTGCATCATTGCAAAAACTATATAAGTGGTGTTGAGCCTTATGCACATGACCCAATACAAGCTCAAGATTAAGCTCAGTGGGCTCAAGCAACAAGATCCTCCGCTGACACTACAGCTGTGCCATACACTATACTCTTCATACAACTCCACAGAAAACAATAAAAAAGTGTCAGATATGGCAACTGTGCTGGCCATGGAACTGGTCCACCTTTACCAAACCATTGATTTGGCTATGCAACATTCAGGTGATTCCGCACATTTACATCAAAGTGTGCTAGAGCTCATGTCAGCCATTTCGGCAGTTGTGTACTAGTACATGTCGCACTGATGTTAAAACATTACTGTGCTGGAAACTACACTAGTTAGCAAAAATGCACACTAAGGACTCTATGCAGGAATTTAGTGCATCAAAGGAACGTTATTCTGTTCAGGTCGTTCATCTGCAGTGCACAGATAGCTAAAGGGTTGCATACCTTCTGTATTAAGATACCAACACAAATCTTAAATTGCCACAACTGTTTATTCTCAAACTTCAATGCTCTCCAGCACTCCAACCATGCACATTTAGACAGGGTTTCTTGTTGAAAACCGATCAGTTTGCTGTCCTGCACAACATACTAAGTGTTGTCTGTGTTTTTGGGACACTTTTATAATATCAACATTGCTCTTAAAGCAAGGCTACATTGAATATTTGGTCAGAACGCTTAAAATCTTGGAGTTTTCTTTTTTTGGAAGCTTAGGGTGTGTAGTAGTAGATGTGCTATTTTTATTATTTGTACCACTTTAAGTCATTATATGACCGTTTAAAAAGACATGTACAGGTGGTCATTTAGGTTTAAATGCCCTATTAAGGCTACACTGAAGATTCTAACTTTTTTAATAATCAACTTATCAGTTTGAAAATTTAAACAAATAATGCTAGTTTAAACTGACATACACATATTCATGCTGGTATACCAAATACTTCATTAGTTATTAATTATTTTGTGTGATAATATTGTAAAAATTACTCGCTTTATAAAATGTTGTGTGTCAAAAGGTTTAAATTTTTCAAGGTGAATTTCTGTTTTTGACTTGTGCACTGTATTATAAGAACACCCAAATTCTTGTAAGATTTGAAGCTTTCACGGCGAACATTAGTGATCAATTCTTCACGGGTGATCAGCCGTGTTAAGTATGATAAGGTCGAGCTTTTGGCCATTGTATGCTCCATGGCTATCTTCAGGACTAAAAAGATGTGAAGAATTGATCACCCAAATTCTTATTTTTGGGAGTATTCTTTTATTATTTATTCTATTTTTTCCTTATGTTAGCTAAAAATTTTTGAAAATGATAATTTTTTTTACATTTTTATCATTTGGAAACATGAGCATTTATAAGAAAAGGGGTATGTGAAGTTTATTTAATATTATGGACCTAACCTGCAAGTTTCACTAATCTAAATGAAGAACTTCTGACACTGGGACATATATACTAATTGTGCCATTGCTCAAGGAGAACAACCATCGAAACAAGACAACACATATGAAGGCAATCCTATCAAAAGAAGTTATCAAGAAAGTATTGTATTGTATGCATCTTGTTCTTTTGATCCAAGAATGAGCAGGCTCAAGGACATAGAACACGTCATACAACCATGCAATTTTTTCCCAACACCTAAACACAATCATTATAATAGGATTAAAACTAGTGGTTTAAAGAATTTATAGTATAGTATTCCCTTATGTTGTAAATAGAGTGTGCAAGCAAGAACTTTCTCATTCCTTTTTTAAATCTTAAACAGTCTTTTGGGTTACACAGTAATTTTAAAGCTAAAGGAAGACCATTATATATTTGTATGGAGGAATAGCAGGGACCTTTTTGATAAATGTACAAGGAGTTACATGGCCTGTGCAAGTCATTTCTGTGTCTAGTGCTGTGGCTATGTACAAGAGAATTGAATTTGGAGATATTGTAGTTATCAACCACATAACACGTAAGTGAAAAAATGTATTGACTTGTGAGTGTTAGAATACCCATCTTCTTAAATAAGGATCTGCATGATTGATGGGTTCTAGTATCACTTAAAATTTGTAGTGCTCTCTTCTGTAAGTTGAAGATCCTCCCACTTTGTACTGAATTACCCCAGAAAACAACACCGTATCTCATGACGGAATGGAAATATGCAAAGTATAATAAGTGAAGTATACGCTTGTTCCAGCTCATTTATCTATTTCTAACCTTAGAAACTTTGTACAACCTACTTTATGGCGAAATTGTGATAGCTAATATTTAATTCTGGAATAATTTTATTCTTTGTTCTAAACTGAATCGTGGAATTACCAAGTCCCTGTTCCCCGTGGAATGAGATGTTAAGTAATGTTAAGATTTATTCATCCACTGATCATTTTACATGACATGGGATATATCATATATAGCACACTATAATTAATACATAATTATTATACAAAATACAATAGTACAACCTTGTATCATTTATGTAGTATACAATGCCATTGGTTATTACATTGGTTATTGACATCTAAATACAACATTCATTATAGTTCAGCAATATTATACAAACATTTATCTATTAGAAATGATTTTAGAGTAGCGGGGGGAACCGGAGAATCCGGAGGAAACCCGCCCCAACGCCGCTTCGTCCACTATGAAGCCCACATGCGATTGCCTGGAACCGAACCCGGGCCGCTTTGGTAAGAAGCGAATGGCCTAACCACTCGGCTACGGCGCGGTCTATTTTAAGAGCGAACTACGCAATATTCATTACAGTAAGTCAGCAATAACGAACAAATACATATCAAAGTCACATGCAAAGTACCATATGTATTGCAAATACATATGGAACGAGATATTAAAGAACTAGGTTAAGGCTCCGTAAACAATACGGTCCTGGAATCGCTATGTGATGCGCATATACAAGGTATGCATATAATTAACCATAACTAAGGCGAATCAAGAAAATATCTTAACCTCACCGTCTTCCTCAGTGTTCAAAGCCAATGATTTTCCTTTGAAACTAACTCCTTCTACCCCAACTGATGCTGCAGAGAGCTGCTTTGTAACTTCATCAAGATCAGCATCTGTCATTTTCAGTGAAGATTTCGCTTACGCGCAAGATTAAATGCTAAAATAAGATGTATTAAGAAAACACAAAACTCCACCTTTTATATACTTTTACGCGCACTTGTTTTCAACGTGTTTCACACGTACATCGATATTTCGATTCAAATTATCAGTGTTGCCAACTCTTTAAAAGTTGCAGTTCCCTTACAAGGAAAAGCAGAAAAGGGAAAAGAGTTATATAGTGAGCATAGCGATTCATTATCAGAATTAAACCTTGTAATTTATATTTTTGGAGATACTACTATCTAAAAGGAGTAGTAAATGATTATGGTCATCAATAATTAATGACGTTTAATTAATTGTAAGATGTAACTAAGTAAATATTTCGCTTCTCTTTGCATATTAATTCGTTGAAATTACTATAGTAAATACATAACTTATAGGAAATAAATCTTTCTTTTTTCTTTCATTTCATTATAACAATCTTTACATTGGTCAGTAAAGTGAATGACATAACACGCATAGCACGGCCAAATGACATACGATTATGACGAAGAGTAAGTTGGTACCCAACGAATGTAGCTGATGAAAATTGAAAGATGAAATGACCGATGGCTGCTACTGCAAGCAGAAAGGTCTCATGTTTTGGAGAAACTAATAGTGACAGCAAATAATTAAAGTAAATGAATGCACACAAGTTGAGGAAACGGACAATGATTGTTGTGACAGAGTACTTTGTGATAAAAGCAAGCTGGTGCCTATAAAATTCGTAGATTTAGTGTTAAATTTTGTCTTGTTAAGGTACCCAGTTTTACGTGGACAGAATTTTTTTTATAGTTATGTCTTCAAGAGTGTTACGGAAGCTACAGGGAGATAAGGATTTATTAAGTGACTTAAAGGTTGACAACAGCGATCCCGAATCAGATCTTGAAGGTTTAGGTGGGGCCAAGAAAAAACAGCTCAACGTAAATAGATATGATTTGGTAAGCTTAATTCCTTTGTTTTGAATATTTGCAATCGTTCATTTTTACATTTCATAATTGCAACAGGTTCAAGCAAAGGATCGTAGTATACTTTGAACATACGATTTATATAATTTTGTAAGCTAAAGTGCTTAATTCAATTAGTAACTCTTTGAATACCTCCACTTTAATTCCATTCTGATATTCATATTAGACGTTTTACCATAATCCGTACAGGGTAGGCATTCCATTTCTTAGCTATGCATTAATTTGACTGGTCTTCACAGTTTTCTGAATTGACAGCTTTGGTCCTATAAAGAAAAGGGGCAAAATAAGTTGTATTTAAACAATCAGTATTAATATTTTTCAATAGGGAGTATAAAACCTTTATTATATTTCTTATTCATATTAATATTTTTCTGCAGGGGATTTAAGACTTATTAGTACAGATTTTGGTTGAGCATTTTTTATTTCCCTGTGCATAACATTTGACATCTCTAAAATTGAACTTTGCATGAAGCATTTTAATTGGCATTTCCTTTCTATTATAAGTTAAATCAAGAATCACACTCAGAATCTGAGGTTAAAGAGGATGATGATCATGAGACTGAAGCAACAAATGCTCAAGAAGAAGTGGAGGAGAATCGAGAATCATCCAGAAGGAAAAGAAGAAAGAAGAAAAAGAAGAAACCAGAATTGAAGTCATGGGGCAGCTGTAGAAGTAGTGAAGATAATTTAGAGGTACCATCTTAAATATAGCACTGTTTAATTTCTGTTAGGGTTGCTGGGGACATAGAGATTATATAGTCATAGTCCATGTTTTTGGTGAAATAACTGCTTACAGTTTGGAAGGTGGTATTTGACGTATGTGTTTCCAAGTTTCAATATGTTGAATATTGTGTGCCTTCCCACTGGACGATGTGAGGCTGAATGTACAACAGCACCATTTGCATGACCCTTCTTGTTGATTGTCAGTTCTTGCAAGAATATGCCATTGTTTTGATCACTACTATAAGAATCCTGTATTTTGGCATGCCAAAATAAAATAAATCACCTAATTGCACCATGTCCTGAATGTTACCTGCTGTGATTTTATCAACCAAGAAACAAGTGACAACTGTATTAGAATCAGAACTACCTTTGCCAATTGCAAATTACCTGCAATTTATTAATAATTGCCAATGAATTTATATCAATGTAATCATTGCTAGGTAAATGAACATTATTTTATGTCATGAACAGGCTGTTAAGGGAGTTCTGCATCAATGTGTAAGGATTGAGTGGTAATAATTGGATCCCACTTAGATTAGTTATAAATTTCTTGTTGTACAAAATGATTTTAAAATGTGAATGTTATTCTCTTTGGTTAAAAAGGGACAATGGGAGCTCCAAGAACATTTTTTGAGACACTGGGACAGTCTCATAATGCCTGGCAACCCTAATTTAAGTAGTAGGCTGTTGAAAATTAGAACCAATAATGCAAAAAATTGTTTTAGTATCTAATTTGTCCTTTTTTACATATTAGTGCATATTTATTTACTTTTGTGTCACTGCTCCTGTCCACCTTTGCACAAGGTATTTCAAATTAATGTTCACCCTTCTCAGAAACAAAAACTTGTTTGATCACCAAGTTAGGTATTCCATTGTAGCAGCTTCTAAGGGTACAAAGGATGAGTTTTTCCTCGCCCTACCAGGTTGAAATGTAGTGCTGTTTTTTTTAAATTTTTAACATATAACTTCAATGTGTAAGAACTGTCACTGAAGAAAGGTAGATACATTGAAGCTGTCTTATAAAATTATAGTTTGAACTGGGCAGTCATGTAATGTTTTATGGAAAAATAACCTAGTTACATTTTAACAACCAACAATGAAGAGTGAAGAAATTGTCAAAAAACAGTTTGTTTTATAGTATGTTGTTTGTTAATTTGGTCTGATTGTGAGCAGAGCTCAAAGACACTGAACACATTATACAATTTGGAAGATGCATTATGAATATTATTGGTGCCTAACAAGAAAGGAATTGACAGTTCATGATGAAGGAGAGGTGATGTTGCTGCTTATCGTGACCATGTGGAGAGTGCATTATCATGTGTAAGAATTATATCCTTTTAGAAAAATTGAGCAAATTTTTCATTTTACATTTATTTTGAGGAACCAAAGTTATACCATGTTCTTTAAAAATTGTGGTAAATATTATTATTAGCCCAAGGATGGTAAGTAAACTTTTTAAAAATTCACTCATCTTTTATTTTCTTTAGGGTAGAAACTTTTTGATATAATTCCAAATTATAACAAATCTGTGGTTTTCCAATTTAGCTATTTGGATTGTGACCGGGTTTATATTAGTAAAACCAAACATTATTTGGAAACCAGAATAAAGGAACATTTTATAAATATTAAATATAAACAGACTCATAAATCAGCTGCAGATCATTTTTGGTTATTTAATCATGAAATAAATTTGGAAGTTAAATTATAAAGACAATTAAATGGAGGCATAGATTTAATGGTTTGGGAAAAGATATTAATTTTGAAAACTAAGGACCACGTAATGAATTTTGAAATACTACCGACTGATTCTATTTACAAATTTTTTTTCAGCGATTGGTAACACATAGAAATACTTACATATTTTTGTATTGATTATGATAGCAACCAATATAAACAAATATGGTACCGAAGATAGGAATGAATATTTCAGAAACTGCAGTCTGGCTTTAATTTTAAGAACTTGCAGAAGATATTAAGATAAGTGAAGCTAGTATTCTCTAAGTTTTTGTTACAATTATAAATTCCAATATTTGTTTTGTGAGCCTATTGGAGTTCATTTGTTTAATATGCCCATAAAATTTTAACCTACGTTTTCTAATATCAATATAAATGTTGGTATATAGTATATATTTTTATTTCCTTTTTATTTTTGAGTCTATACTCTTCACCTACAACATGTGAACCTAAAGTTTTTCTCACAATTTTGCATTCTTTTTTCACTATATTTTCAATTTCTGCTTTTCTATTCAAGATTAATGTTCCTGCTGCATATAGGCACTCAGGTTTAATTACTTTGTTATAGTGTCTTAATTTTGTATATTTATATGTGCATTTTTACTTTCTCTGCTGCATATAGTAAGTAGAGGAAGCATTGTATTCCACCCAAAAATTTGATGTAGAGATTTCACTGGAAATACATGTTTTGAAGCCCCCTGAATCCAAAAGAAGCATGTTTACAAAAATATCTCTGTGTGTATGTATACGTGCGTGTGTGTGTCCCTCTCTCTGTGTCTGTCTGTGGACAGCATAACTCAAAAATGAAAAGTTGGTTAAAAACCAAAATTGGTATTTAGGTTTAATGTCTTTCAAGGATGTGACATGAAGATTTTGGAGAAAATTGCTCCACCCTAAACTACCCTTTACATGGAAAATTGTGATTTTCATGAAAGTGGCTAATGATTTTGATTAAAATGCCATATGTTTGAGATATTTATATGACAAATGAAATGCATACCTTGAATTTTCTGGCTATAGCCCATGTAGTCGTATTTACTCTGGATGACTTTTGCATAACTGGTAAACCGCAAGGGTTAGACCAAATCTTACTATAGAAAAAATGTTGTTAGCAATGCTGGATTTCTGACAATGAAGTCATTAATCCTCTTGCTCTCCAATATTTAATATATTGATAGAGCAATAGCAGTATAGTAACCACTTTTTAGAGAGCACCATATTTTTATGTTTTGGTGGTCACATCGCTCTCCAGAATGTCTGGAGGACCACACCTGTCTTTGGTTTACGGGTCTCACCGACCTGACCGAGAGAATTAACAAAATAAATTCACCGAACCATATCCTCTGATTACCAATCAGAGGACGTATTACATGCCATGACAGGTCAGCATGCTAGGGGTTAATATTTTATAGAGAAATGGAGAGGTTGGAAAAATAAAGACTCCCTAGCCCTTGGGAACTCTAATAGCATCGGGGTCGGAAGAGAACAAGAGATGACCAAGGTAAGGTCAGATAGAAAAGTTACAGTGAGGAGCAAAACACCAGTAAGTGAAAGTAATGTTCTGCTCAGCTTGGGTACCTTGTGGTCGCCATTCACATATCCCCTAGACGGAGACCCCTGAGTTGTTGTTGTTGTTGTAGTCTTTAACGCCCGCTTTTACTGCTACGGCACCGCAGGCGGTGACACTGATGATACATGAAGATGGAGCACCGGTGGAATGAAATGGCGGGGGAAACCGGAGCACCCGGAGAAAACCCACCCTGATGCCGCTTCGTCCACCACGAATACCACATGCGGGTCCCTGGGATCGAACCCGGGCCGCCTAGGTGGTAGGCGAGCGTGCTAACCGCTCGGCCACGGCGCCGCCAAACCCCCGAGTATTCATTACAAAATGTAAATATGTTGTTGTTGCTAATGCCCTTCAAACTGGATTTTCTCCAGAAAAAATGTAGATCTTGGTAAAATACACAATTTATGCCTAAATAAATGTATTCGTAGAGTGAACCGTTTTGGAGATATTCATTTGTGAGAGTTTTGGGGAACTGATACTTCTGCCAAATGGAACATCGTTGTTCATTTTTTTATATGTTAACAGTGCAAAGAGAACGCAATTTGAAAGCTTAGAAAGTTTGACTATTGCTCAAAGTCTACTGTATTCCCATATTCCTCTTGCACCTACAAGAGTATAAATAATAAGATAATTTCTGTAAATGTTTATCTGTATTAACACGAAGAAAATCTAGGAATAAGAATTTGTAAGAATGGTTAGTAGAAGAGTAGAGAAAGTCATGTGAGTGCAACACATCAGATTTTTGTTATTGTAGAAGTTTTGAGTAAACCGATATGCTGTTTCTATTTTTAGCCATTAGTTTAGTTTATAAGGTCATCATCATCATCATCATCATCATCGTCATCATCAAGGTAATCCTGATCAGCTGTGTACTGTGTTCCTCTCACGAGAATGTGGCTGTAACGAATATGTTGATACCATCAACTCCAGTGTTATCTGAGAAAGATTACAAATAGACTTTCAATGTATCTAAAGGCTTAGGATTTTTAGGAAATATATGCTCTGATACTAATGTGCGATGTATGTAAATACTATATAAACTTGACACACTATCCTCTGTGTGATCTGCAAGAGGAAATGGACCAAGACCACCTTCAAATATGCCCGGCCACTTGTAGTGCCCCATCCATCATTGAAAAATATTGGAGAGCAAGAGGATTAATGACTTCATTGTCAGAAATCTAGCATTAGTTAACAACTTGACATAATGTAAGCTGCTATATGGTACTGTTTCCCCTTTCCCCTCCAGAGAGCAGAAAACCCCATGGACGTTTTCTTCTCGGAGACCCACAGTAGCCGTCATGGAGCAGTATACATTTGTTTCATTATCATTATTTCATCACAGAGAGAAATTTAAAGAATGTATTAATCAAATTAACAAAGAACATACTTTGTCCTCCACATACCATAAAGAAATTGACAAATAATTTTGTACCAGAGGTACTTCCCAATTGTGTTTGTAAGTTATATTAAGTGAAGTTCTTTCTATGGACAGAGGGCAAAAACAAATCAATTTTTGCATGATGTGCACAAAAAGGACAATTTTGGTAACTCAAAAGAGTTTAAGAATGGCATTCTTCGAAACCTGGTAGCAAAAGGAAGTGGTTTAATGTGCAATTTAAATACACAAGTTTTCACCTCTCTCCAACTGTTATCTAAATGGTGACATGAAAGTAAATAATTAGCATTAGTTTTTGTGTAGCACTAATGATTGAATGTGGCTTTAAACTAGAGCAGATTAATAGATATTTTGTATTTGTTTTTAAACAGTTGGATAAAAAAGAGAAAGTAAGCATACCATGGGAACCTGCGCCTATTAACACAGCTTACAGTAGTTATTCCAAAAGCTTTGTAGGTGTGAGGAAGCCAATCTTGCATGTGAGTCGCAGAAACTTGAACCCAAATAATGAACTAAAGAGGAAGTTTGGCTCTAAAGTGATCCAGAATGAGCAGAGGTATTATCACAAACAATGCACTTGCTTTATTATTTTAAATTAACAACTGTCAATGTTATCACTGGAAGTAATTCCCTGTAATTTCTAATTTCAGTAAACGGAGAGGAAGAACAAGGGGCTACCTAAAGGCAACCTGGCTTGTTACTCCAAAGGAAAATTGGCAACAAATTGGGAAATTAGGTAATTATTAGAGATGCAAAACAAAGAAATATAGGCAACTGCAAGTTTTCTTCAAGTATGTGTAGTATATTGCATGTGCAATTATATATGCATGACTGGTTGTGTTAGCATTAGCTGTTTCTAGGGCCAGTTTCACAAACAGGTGTTAGATTTTAACTCAGAGTTAAGGTGATTTAGTATTGAAATTAAGCACATTTCTGTTTCATTGAATAGTGTTGGAGATATGTATATAAAGGAAACTTTAAGTCGAATAGTTGTTCATGACAGCTTGATTTTATTAATTGAATGTTTATTATTATTTAATCTGTTAATCAATTTGTGGAAATTATTATTATTATTATTATTATTATTATTATTATTATTATTATTATTATTATTATTATTATTATTATTATTATTATTATTATTATTATTATTATTATTACTATTATTATTATTATTAGTAGTAGTAGTAGTAGTAGTAGTAGTAGTATTGTTGTTGTTATTATTATTATTTATTAATTATTATTATTATTATTATTATTATTATTATTATTATTATTATTATTATTATTATTATTATTACTATTATTATTATTCCTGTTTCAATATTTCAATCATGTTTATGTAATTAGTAGTTACTTTACATCATACCATATACAAGAGGAAATTGAAAGTGTAAATTAATGTTATTATTTATGGCTTGACCGAAATTACCTTCAAAGCATGCATACGTGACAAGGATGCATAACATAATGAAACAAGAAAAGTGACAAGTGACAAGAGCCGAATGACATCACTATAGATACCTATTGAACATTTTTCAAACGGCTTGGTTAATAAATTTGTGGAAGACGGAAGCCATTTGATAGCTCACAAAAAAATCATAAATTTTATGGTTTCAGGCAAGCTAGCAAGTTAGAAACGTTTATGAAATCTAATAAATATTGTAAGGAAGTAAAATTGATAATAAACAATTGTGCAGTGAAAGAAATTCAGGAGTTTAATTTAAAAAGTTAAGTTTATGCTTTATTCCTTGGCTACCACCTGAGAAGATACGAGTTCTCATTGCTCATCGTGCATCATAAGAATGACTGCACCAGTATTTGCCTTAACTCAGTGAAACCCATGTTAAATTAATTTCCTGATGCCTCTAAGTTAAAACATTTAACACTAGTTTGAAGTTGAAAAATGGCTGTGGCAAACCAAGCCGTAGATACCGAGTTGCATTTAAAAGGATGAAATTTACCAATTTTCAGGCGTTCTGGGAGTAATAGACTGCATGCATGTGAGAATTCAATCTCCCAGAGGCGTAAGGGCAGAAATCTATCGTAACTGCAAGGGTTCTTTTTTTGCACTGAATTTATCTGCATTTGATTACCAGCTCAACTACTAATTCTGTTTTCAGAGGTAAAAAATTGTGGTGCTCTATCTAGCTTTGTCATTCATTTTTCACTTCTATTTTGTGTCGTGATGAGGAAATAATGAAACTAACCTGACACTAGTATTTAAAAGCTTTTGCCATTCCTAATCGGAGAAGAGCTGTGCACCGAAATTATTTTCACATTCAGAGAGAAGAGGAGTTTTCAGAATGATATAGACTGCCAAAATTGATGGTGGGCAGTCATAAAAGAAATACGAGAGAGGTTAGAATATGCTACCAACAGAACCTTACTCTTTCTCCTATGTTGCAGGTATTAATAAAGCTGTGATTTTACGCTACCAGCACATTTCCTTTGATGCTGGGGACAGTTTGGGCATTTCAAAAGCCGCTGTGTGTAGGATTATTCAGAAGGTTTCAGAAGCAATTGCTTTACGCTGTGCAGAATATTTAAACCTTCTTTCTGCAGAGGGACATCCAGCCGTCATACATAATTTCTATGTAATGTACATATTGCCGGGTGTTCTAAGAGAAATAGACTACAGTATGTGAGAATTCAATATCTTGGTGGCCAATGGGCAAAGAATCTATTGTAACCACAGGTAATTACAGGCCGTCCAGTTTTTGCACTCAATAATTGATTTGTATTTGGTTACCCACTCAACAACTAATTCTGATTTCAAAGGTGAAAATGTTGTGCCTGTTTCTAGCTTTTTCATTCATTTCTCAATTCTGTTTGTGTTGTGATCAGGAAACAACAGAACTGTCTCACTCTAACCTAAAAAAATTCATTTGCTTTTCAGAAACCGATCAAAATATAGCGTTGGAAAGGAAAGACAAAAGTTCATTGGAGCACTTTCAGAAGTGGTGAAGTTCGTTCATTGTCATCTTGCTTGTGATTATTTGTTGTTCTCTTTGACTTTAACACTCAGTTAATCTTCTCCGGAAAAGCTTCATGAAAGAGGCTTCACGCAGTGTTAAAATTTTAACTCAAAGTTAGTAAACTCTGTGTTAGAGCATTTCTAGCACCTTTTAATGAAACTGGCCTCTAGAGTAATAGATATTCTTTTAATATTAGATATATGATCTTCATATTTTATAACAATACCACTAGAGAAACCCAATGAATATCAATAGGAAATGAAATCACTGCAGTCACATTCTCAGCAATGAAATATTACTTAAAACTGTTTAAAGTGTTTAGACCATACATAAGAACAAATTTTGAAAGAACACTGAGTACAAGCTCAAGGACAACAATATAATTCAGAAAACTTTAGTACTCGTGCACATCTATACTGCCATGCTGGAGGCCTAATAGTTTTTTTCCATAATTATGCAGCTTGTTTTTAAAGGGAATAATGAGATCTTTGTTCCAGGGTTGTATTTAGCAGGTAACATAATGACAAAGATGCTATATCAAAGGCAAAGTCACCTATAAGAGCTCAGATGTTAGGGTGGTATACAGAGTGGAAGGTATTGCTTTGGCCAAACGTTAACTAGGGATTCTACATTATGAATGTAACAAATATGTCCAATGCAATTACTGTCAATAAAGAGCCGTTTTCCCAAAAAAGATATTTTGTATCAAATATTTGGGGCCATCTAGCTTCTGGGCAGATATAAATGGTTTATTATTTCACTAACTGTTGTACAAACATTATGTGAACAATGCTGTAATATATTTCTATCTTAATATGAATGAATTTAGTCACAATTTAATGTTCAAATGTCATCAAAATTTGAGAGGCAGAATCAGGACTGAAAAATTCAATGCCGTAGCCGGGATTTGAACCAAGGATCTTCCGCTTCACGCATGGCTGCTCTAACCACTGAGCTAACATGGCCAACTTGCCAGTATGACATTAAACTCCCCAAACGACTTGTAGCCATGTTGGCAAGTTGGCCATGGTGGCTCAGTGGAAAGAGTAGCCATGCGTGAAGCGGAAGATCCATGGTTTAAATCCTGGCTATGGCATTGAATTTTTCAATCCTGATTCTACCTCTCAAATATTGCTCACACACAGCTTGTGTGTTTAAAAACACCAGCAGTAAGTTAGTTGCCTTACAAAAATAATTGTCATACAAAGTTTAATTTCTAAGAGAGATTTGGCAACATCACTATTAATTGTGACTAAATTCATTCGAGTGTAAATAAAAAGACATTATAGCATTGTTCACTTGTCTGCATGACCATTAGTAAAATAATAAACCATTTATATCCATTCGTCAAGAAGCTCAATGGTATCAAATATTTGACACAAATTATTTTTTTGTGGTGAAACAGTTCTTTATTAACAATAATTGTATTGAACACATTTGTTAGACTCATCATGTGGAAATTCTGGTTCACGTATGACTGAAGCTGTACCTTCCGCCCGGTGTGAATGGAATCCCTCCCAGAAAATGTCTTGTATAGCAAGTGGATTTGATGACTCATGAATATTTGTGCTTGAACAGGTTTGTCTATGAAACTGGTGGGAAACAAGCATTCTGAGTATGCTTTCTTTGCATATGAACATAGTCCTAGTTATCAGCAGGTGCAGAAGAAGTTCTATGAGGCTGTGGATAGTCTTCAACCAGAAAACATCATAGTAAGTAATGTCGTCATCTTTTTAAGTTTTTTAAAATCTCTAATGTTCTAATGTGTGATATAAAGTTATCAATACAGATTGAAAGGTTGTTGTAAGTTCCAAGAGTCAATTTGTATTAGGAAAACTATCAAAACAATCCATATCAAAATACTATATTTGACTGTATAATTGTTGCATTAATATCCCAGGTGTTCACTATTGAGAAATATTGAAAAATAACTTGCTGCTGCTGCAGCCTGGCTTATGGGAGAGGGTACAGGGTTTGCAGTGTATTGTAATATGAGGGGTGTCTCAAAAGTAAGTTACATTATTTTTTTAAATCCACGTGGTAGGCATTAAAAGTCTGGGAGTCACAGGGAACCTTGGTTTGAGTGTAGTTGCAGCACTGTAAAATTCCTAATGCCTACCTTTACCCCTTGGACATTAAAACAGCCGTAACAATGGAGATTCCACTCACTCCTACCCCCAATTGTGAAGTTTGCACTGTAATCTGTTTTTGGTGGCAAAAACTAAATGTGTGTGAAATTCATTGTGAGTTATGCAATGTGCACAGTAAAGATGTTATGTTGAGACCAGTAGTTTCATTTTGGGGGGTTGGAAGTCCTAAAAATGGCAATTCACCATACAGTAGCTCAAAAATCAGTCATAAAGGCGTTCATCATAGATCCATGCAGGTAAAAGGCATTAGATTCGCAATCTCAACAAACTTAAATTATGGCTATAGCCTGGGAACTTGCTAAGACTACAGTATGCAGAAAGTAATTCCACAGCCCAGACAGCCTGATGACGGGCTAAAGCTTACCACCCAACTCCTACATCCCCACCTCTGCCCACAATGGGCATCATGAGTGGGGTACAGTACTGGAGAGTGCTTCCCGGCTGGTTAATGCAGTTTTGCTACCTGGGGCTGCTACTTTTCCATCAAGTGGCTTCTCAGTTGTTGCTCCAGGGACCTCACAAGGCTGAGTGCATCCTGAACCAGATCTACCTGTGTGGAAAATCCTCATGCTGGTACCAGGCCTCCCACTTGGTAAGCAGTTGCCTTGCTACTGCGCTTAGGAGTTGACCAAAAGTCTTAAATTCAATGAAAGACTGAAGCTGTTAACAGTGAAGTAACACAAATCTTAAACATAACAATTATTTAGAGACTAAAAGCTTTAATTATCTTAGTATTTGCTGCAAGTTCTTGAAGTATTACGCAAACTAGTTTCTTGATACTTATATCCTCAGGAGCTGTTGTGGCGACTGTTATAAACAAGAGCACTAAGGAGATAATGGAAGCATTAAGGAACTAGTCTGTATAATATTTCAAGAACTTGCAGCAAATACTAAGATAAATGAAGCTTTTAGTCTCTAAATAAATGTTATATTTAATAATTAACATGGCATAATTAACCTCTTGAGCGATGGCCATTTAAAACGTCCGCGAGCCGAGAACTGCTAGCATTTAAATTGTTAAATGCACTTCGTATATACACAGCTGTATTTTGTGTAAATATTAAGTTATTTTAATGAAACAAAAACTGGTATGAAACTCGTTATTTGCAGTATAAATGTACGTCATCAGCAAAGTTGAGTTGTATTTACAAAACGTTGGAATGGCACAATTTTGTTTCACTGTGGTGAAAAGTCAACTTTGCTCTGTTGAACGCATCTAATATAAGTTCTCAGAAAGATACGGTAAAGAAACACCCATTGTAAGTGTGGCTTATGCGTCAGCATACTGTGTAATAAAGCACTACTGCATGCGTGGTCTCTTGAGTCATCAGAATAGATCAACATTGCAACTTTTGCTTACGCGAGTTTCGTAACTTAGTAGAGTCCGTGTCTTTCTTTGTTGAAATACATACATATTCTTTCTTGCTTGTAGCTGAAGGGAGAAGTGGTATAAAAAGGTGTTTTTGCACCAACTGGATATAACCATATACAATTGTTTGGGGATTTGGACAGCTCTCTAAACCCACATAGGACAATGACCGACCTTGACTGCCGACTATAAATAGCTCGCAGCCTAATTGAACAATACCACATTGGGGGTTGAAAATCCAAAACCCCTGCACCCCTCAGACTTCCAGGAAAACATTATCCTAAAAGGATACCACCAACAGCAAAGAAGTCCCGCCCATCTCCAAAGTGTTTCGTGTGCCGCAAGAAGGGAATTCACGAATGTGGAGATGTATGTACCCTTGTGTGTTTATCCCTGTTTTGAGGTAAATCACTGCAGAACGAACATATTAAGGTAAGCCAATAAAGTATGTAGACCTTACTAAAATGTTTCATAAAGGGAAAATTATAATAAGCTGAGTTGGATAAGGGAAAAATAAGGGTTAAATGCTTAAACGCACATGACGCCCATATTGCTCATCCGTCATTTTAAATGGACGTGATTTCACGTCGATATCCCTCAAGAGGTTAAATTTACCATACATTTCCTCTCAAAATACGTACAAAAAATTATATCTTTAAGACAGAACATACTGCATAAACCAAACAGGCAAGATGTACAAAAAACTTTCAACAATTATTGTTTTTACTCTGTGAACATTGTAAATAGACCCATGTTGAATTTGCAGGCAATAATCAATGAAAACCCATACCATGTAGACTCTCTTATACAACTATCAGACCTCTGCAAGTTGAGCGAAGACCTGCAGATGGCGGCCAATCTTATCGAGCGAGCACTATACTGCCTGGAATGTGCCTTTCACCCTCTCTTTAACATGGCCAAGGGAAACTGCAGGCTTGACTATCGACGGCAAGAAAACAGGCAAGTTTAATGTAAGATATATTTTGCAATTGACAGGTATGTAAATATTAAAAATAGAAGCAATTTTAACAGTGAAATATTCTTCATGTATTGACTCTGGTTTATTGAGTCACTTTATTTGCACTCACCTTCACTTATAAAATGTTGGAAAATCTGGAATGTTTTCAAGATCATTTGATCTCATCCTCAGCCAACTCACAATGGACTTTCAGTGACTCCCAATGGCTGAGGATGGAATTGAATGATCTTGAAAATATTCCAGTTTTTCCAACATTTTATAAGGTGAGTAAATAAAGTGATTAAAAAACCGGATTCAGTACATGACAGGTACATCCTCACCTTTAAGTAAACTATATGATTGGGTATTAAGTGTTTAGGTTGTAGCAGGTTTTTAAAGAGAATGATGGTTTGGATGGAAATGATGAGAATTATATGTCTGTGTGAGTGATGAGTCTATTAAAGCTTCACTGCATCATAACAGAGTAGCAGTAATAATTTAGATGAAGGAATTCTAAATTAAGAAAAATTGAAGCTATACATAATCTGTAATGAGGAGGCAGCTCCATGTATAATGAACACACGGATACATAGAGGAAGTGATTTGTATACTGACCATTTTTTGGTGATGTCTAAGGTTTCAATAATAGCAAGATGGAAACAAAATAAACACACGAAACAAAGAAATAGAGATAAAGAAATTGAGGCCCTTAGAATAGTAAGGGCGTATGCATCAAAAGCTAGTTTTGAGAAAAATGTGATTAAAGTTTTACTATGCACTACCTACACATTAAAATCATTTATAGAGAGATTAAAAATTGCTCAAATGTGAATCTAATGGATTAATACTGTTAATTAGGAGTGTAAAATGTTATTTGACAGATATTTAAGATATATTTTAAGCATATGCTTTTAACAAAGTCTAAGAGTCAAATTTAAAATTGTAATATAATGAAAAACTGAAGCTATTAACAGTGAAGCAATACAAATATAAAAATGTCTTACAGTGTATAAGCTTCACTTGCCTTAGTATTTGCTGCAAGTTCTTGAAATTAAGCTCAGACTACAGTTTCGTGATATATTTATTGCATCAGTGGTGCTACTCTTGTCTGTATTGGTCGCTATTGTTATGGATGCTAAGTCACTTAATATTTCTGTGTGCTACCAACCGCTGAAAGCAAAACAAATTTTTTAACAGAATCAATTGGTGGTATTTCAAAATTCATACACAGTCCGTATAATAAGTACCTGGGTGACCGAGCTTTGCTCAGCTTTTCTTTTCTTTTCCTTTTTTTTAATAATATATATATATTTTTTTTTTTGAGAAGATACTTATTTAGATAAACTTGAAAAGCAAAATGTTAACTAAATATAATTATTATTTATTTATGCCAACAAACTTACTGTTGGTGTTTTTAAACACACAAGCCGTGTGTGAGCAACTCAAATCAGTTCGTATTTCTCCCAGTAAACCACAAAGGCAGTCTTACATCAGAGACAATTACCCCAATGGTGACTTACTATTGCAAGTACTTTATGTCCCGGGATTAAATAATCTTCAGATGGTAATTATTATTTATTTATGCCAACTAACTTACTATTGGTGTTCTCAAACACAAGTCATGTGTGTCATTCTGGCAGGTTGTCACATTAGCTTAATGGTTAGAGCACCCACCTAGTAAGTGGAGGGTCTGTGGTTCAAATCCCAGCTGTGGCATTGAATTTTTAAGTTCCAGTTCTACCTCTCAATCTAAATATAAATTTTCATACTAATTGTTGGAGCCATTTCCATGATGAGACCTTTAATATCCTGGCTTGTTTGTTGAAATTGGACCATTAACAGAGAAATTGTGGCCAAAATAAGATTTCAACTAATTGTGGCTTTTACGCGTAGACTAAGATAGCAAAGTCAACGTTCTTTAGGTTTCCTGAAAGCTCTTGACGAGACCTTTAATATCCTGGCTGGTTTGTGGAAATTGGTCCATTAACAGAGAAATTATGGCCAAAATAAGGTTTTGACTAATTGTGACAGTTACGCATAAAATCACATATTTGCAGCAATGACACCTATATAGATAAACTTAATAAGGAAAACCCTGTCTGAATACAAAATTTGATTGAAATCATTAGAGCCGTTTCCAAGTTGCACGGGATATATTTATGTACAAGAATTGCTCGCTTAAATATATATATATATATTAGGCATCTGTAATGATAGCGACCAGTATAAACAAGAGTAGCACCGATGATACAACAAACATATCGCAAAACTGCAGTTTGAGTTTAATTTCAAGAACTTACAGCAAATACTAAGATAAGTGAAACTTATAGTCTCTAAAATATTTGTTATATTTGTAAAGAATTGTAATGTTACAAGCAGTTTGAATGTGCATTTACATAAAAAAAAGACAAAAATAAACTTCATTAGAATTATGTATCTTTTAATAAGCTAGTAAGTGATGTGAATCTAAATTATAATGAAAACTGTGTTGGTTTGAAACACTTAACATCACTTACATGTAATTAGTCTTGATCGGTTTCAAGAGCTTAACTTGATCCCATCATCAGAATTAGCCAACTGGTTCTTGTTGATATTGTTTGATGTGTGGTTGGTTGAGCTGACATCTAGCGGTGAGCCGATAAACTTCCATAAAGGGTTTTGTGGAGGCAAATCAAAGTTCATTATGTAGAGTTTGTTTTTTATTTTATGAATTTTTTCCCAGGTACTGAACATAAAACTTACAGCTACAAAACATGCTGCAGAGTTGGATACCTGGGAAAAAATTAATGTAATAAAAAACAAGTTCTGCGTAATGAACTTTGATTTGTCTCCACAAAACCCGTTCTGGAAGTTTATCAGCTCTCCGCTAGATGTCAGCTCAAGCAACCACACATCAAACAATAACAACAAGAACCATTTGGTTAATTCTGATGATGGGAGCTAGTTAAGCTCTTGAAACCAGTCCAGACTAATTACATGTAAGTGATGTTATGTGTTTCAATCCAACTCAGTTTTCATTATAATTCATTAGAATTTTTAAAAATATTTAATGTTAAAATAAGAGTCTTGTTTATCTGATTGCAGGGCACTGTTTATAACTCTATTCAAACACTTAACCTTTGTGGGTCAGCGAGCATGCTATAGAACTGCTCTGGAACTTTGCCGGCTACTTCTGTCTCTCGACCCTGATGAGGATCCCCTTGGAGTGGTACTATGTATAGACTTCTATGCCATGCGCTCACTCAAATACGAGTGGCTTATCTGTGCATATGAGGAGTGGGAGCCCACAAGAAACATCTCTCAGTTACCAAACTTTGCGTTCTCAATTGCAATGGCACATTACCAGTTTGATGAAGAGAAGGATGTTGCCAATGATCTACTCC
Organism: Tenodera sinensis; assembly: GCA_030765045.1. Lineage (NCBI taxonomy): Eukaryota > Metazoa > Arthropoda > Insecta > Mantodea > Mantidae > Tenodera > Tenodera sinensis. The sequence goes on from CM060966.1 coordinate 164,675,225, forward strand.
AGAAAGCTCTCATCATGTTCCCTGGTGTTCTGCTGCCATTACTGGACAAATGTTCTGTGCAACCAGACTCCAGAGTACTTAGTCACACTTTCTTTACCACGCAAGCTGCAGCAACGTGAGTGTCAAGTATCTGCCAAATATTTTTGAAATTTAAGTGTATTATTGTGCTACTGTAATGGTTAACATGCAGCTTACCAAAGCCTAGTGAGAAGATGACAGCATTCAGTGTTGCAAAAAGCAATATTGTCACGTTTTCTCCAAGCAAACACTCACACTCCATGCATGGACATTTACTTCTAGGAAGAACAGTGTGAAGAGAAAAGGAATAGAATGAGCGAGAGAATAAGATAGATGTTGCAAAGCTGTGTTTCTCTCCACATGGAGTTAACAACTTTGTTTTTGTGATTTCTTTCATTTTAATGTCTGAAATGGGCATGTTCACTGGTGCAGTGTGAAACTCAGCAACTTCCGAGAACACATAATGCCTGCAGTGTGTTTTACATGAGAGGCTTCTGATGGTCAAAGGTAAAGCGCATGTTAACCATTAGAGTAGCACATAACAACTAGACTGCCTAGTATTCTGGCCTCTTCTTTTAGCAATCCTTGCTGCTGGGAGGAACGTTTTCTTTAATTAGGATTATTTCCTAATGTGTATAAGGTCTGGAGGTATGAATGTGAAAATATTTGTGTGTTTGTTGAAATCAGTGTTATGTAATCCAACATAAATATTCCACTTATTGTCTGAAGTTTAATAGATTGATGTACAAACAATTGAAATATAAATATGAGTTGATTTCAGTGAAAAAATTGAAGCTATCAGCAGTGAAGCAATATAAATCAACAAGAGTGATAATCAATATTTATTCCAAATTTTGTGCATTTCTTTTTGCTATGGTATTGAAGCTGTAGTGAAAGTTAAAAAAGAATATGTGAAAGTGTATAGTTTGTGATATCCTTTAAGGAAACTCCTTTCTGCACTTTTCTAATATTCCAAGAAATAAGGGTATATTAATACAAAATGGTGTTTCTGATGCAGTTGGTCTATTTATTACAGGCAGAGTGTGGCGCTGGGTCATCTAGTACACTTATACATGCATCGCAACTACTATCTCTGGAAAGAGAGTGGCATGCTGGAGTGGCTTGAACGTAATGTCCATGCTGTACTGGATCGTGTAGATGCCAAGGATCCATTTGTTAAGGAATGTGAAGAGAAGCGTAAGAAGAGATATCTAAAGACTCCAAGAAACGTCCTTAGGCATATCATTCTTTCTGATATCAAGGACTTTTCTGGAAGTCTCTCAGAGGTATGTAATACTGAAATAGTGGGATCGTATGAATGGCAAACTAGCACATTTAATAAATGTAAAATTTGGAGTTTTTTATTACTCTCATTCCAGGCAGTCTATGATAAATACAAGGAATATGCTCATATAGTATTAAGTACTGCCAAATTAAAGATGGTGGCTAAATGGTAATACAATTTATTAGACTACATAAAAAGATTCACTGTGGCTTATCTAGCAATTAAGCTGCAGATTCTTTAGCTAAAAGGGTTCTAATATACTCAAAAACTCACGTAACTTATATCAATCTGCTAAAAGACTGATAAAATTTACAATTTTCATAATGGAAAACTGAGAGCTGAAGAAAGGAAATAGAAAACTCTTAACCATTTATGTTATTTAATTTTAAAAATTGGGACTTAAAGTATTTGAGATTGTAAGTCGCCCTTGAGATCTACAGGGAAAATATGAATCAGTTGGGGAATGTTGTGCCAGCAAGTTGCCATGGTAGCTCAGGGTTAGAGTAGCCGTATGTAGAGCGGAAGATCAGTGGTTCAAATCCTGGCTATAGCATTGAATTTTTCAGTCCTGGTTCTGCCTCTGGAAAACTCTTGTTACTCATCTGGATAACTTACCACAATCCCCTGCAAAACAGCAGTAGCTATTCAAATGACTTAAAAAACACAATGGTAGCATCTTTTGGATTAATAACTGGTCACGTTTTGCAAGTCATCTGCAGAGAATTGGAATCTTGCCTTGTCCCATGTGCTACCGTTTAAGCAATTTGGGAGCAGAAATGAATAAAGACCACCTAAACATCTGCAGTGCATTATGTGAAGAACCTACCGAAGTGCAGAAGTATTGCAAGACACGATTCCTAATGGCTTTGTTGCCAAATGCATGGCATTAATCAACAACTTCAGCTTCTTCACCAGAACTTGCTGGAACATTTAATGAAAAACTGAAGCTATTAACAGTAAAGCAATACAAATCTACAAATACAACAAATATTTTAGCCTATAAACTTTACTTACCTTAGTATTTACTGCAAGTTCTTGAAATTAAACGCACACTTCAGTGTCATGCTATATTTATTGCATTATCGGTGCTACTCTTGTTTATGCTAGTAGCTATTGTTTTGACTGGATAATAGCGACCAGTATAAGCAGAGCAGCACTGACGATGTGATAAATATATAAAAAACTGCAGTCTACATTTAATTTCAAGAATTTGCAGTAAATTCTAAGATAAGTGAAGCATATAGTCTCTAAAATATTTGCTATACCTGTTTACTGGAACATTTCTTGGAAGCTTGTCTCCATCCTCATTCATGCCGTGCTTCTTCCTGTAACTTGTAGGTGGTGTTTTGGCTGGACATACTGCACAATTAGATCCTTTTCATAGACATAAGTCTATGCCATCTGCAAATCACGTGGCAGTGAATCACGGGTGATGATGGAGACAACATCTCTGAAACATATTCCAGTAAGGTAGAGGGTAGAGTTCAAGTAATAAATTCTAAATTTTACTTATTATTTATTTATGCCAACAAACTTACTGTTATAATAAATAATAAATTTTATTGTCATTAAGCCGAGTACAGCAATAGACAATGTCAAACAGTATGTACCGGTTATATACAAAACAAGTAGTAGTCTTATATTTATATACAATTTTTCTAATATTACAACATACTTTCAAACATTTTAACTTAAATTCTGGAATCACTATACACATTAAAAGCTAATACAGCAATAATCAACACCCATGTGTAGATTTTATCAATAACAACATTTTATAATTTAGCCTAAGATGATGAAGTTGCTTTATTTATTGCTCTCAAAATATTCATGTATTGAATAGTATGGATTAGACACTAACCATTCGTATAATCTACTTTTAAATTTACAACCCAATAATTCTGTCAATGCAGTTGGCAAAGTATTATACAGTTTAATGCCCAAGACTTCAAAGCTGTTTGATGTTTTTGAAAGCCTGTGAGATGGTAAGTTAAGTTGGTAGTTATGTCTAGTATTATAGTCATGTATGTTTAGTCTGTAGACTTGGTCTGATATATTATTTTTTACATAAGTGAGTGCTGTATAAATGTATAGGTTAATCACAGTCATTACTTTGAATGTTGGTGTTTTTAAACACACAAGCCGTGTGTGGGCATGTTTGTCACAGTAGCTCAATGGTTAGAGCAGCCGCCTGGTAAGCGGAAGGTCTGTGGTTCAAGTCCCAGCTGTGGCATTGAATTTTTAAGTTCCAGTTCTACTTCTCTAAATTTTACATTTATTAGATTAAATAACTTCATTGTGTTTTCCCTAAAGAAAAATTCAGAACTAGCACATGCCCGTCATACTTAACTACAGTAGAATCTCTCTTTTATCCTCCCGGAATTAGCATTTTCCATTGTTTGCTATATGTTTACTGACCTTACTTTGGGTTGCAACGTAAACAACAGCATGTGTTCAAGTAGCAATTGATTGGTTGATCGAAATGTACAACTTCCATGTCATGAAAATATAGTCCATTAATTAACATGCAAAATAGTAAATTGAAAAATATGTCGATATTTCTAAATACATTCTGCTCAACTTACTTGTAATTATGTTAATCACAGGACTAGTTTCGGAGAGGGTCCTCTCCTCATTCAGCTGTTGATTGACTGGTTGAACATCAGGTAACTGCCTCCCCTTCTCTCGTTGCCTGGTATGCTGTTCTTATCGGCTAGCTCTAAGACGTTGTCTATGATTGGTATGTCAAAATTCATCAGCCAATCTTGATCCTTAATGATGTAAATATTTTCACACACTGTTAACTCCCAATAATTTTCTGCTGGTTTTAAAAGCTGGATATTTAGGTTGATATGATTGCAAGACCAAAAGTGGTGAGCTATGGCTGATTTATCTGCTTCTTTATGTTTGATGTTTCTGACATGTTCTTTCATTCTGGTTTCCAAATTTCTCTTTGTTTTGCCAGTATATATCTTATGGCAATCTTCACAGTTGACACGGTAGATTTCTGATAGTTTAATACTTGGAGTTATGTTTTTTAGAGGGTGATTGAGTAAATTTCTGACACTATATTTGTTTTGTGGAGCCAGTTTGATATTATAATCCTTGAAAACTTTATTGAATTTGTTGAACAATTTTGGGTGATGTGTAAATTTATAATGTCTTTCTTGGGTATCACTAATTTTTAATTTGCTGACATTCTTGTGTAGAAATATCAACATATTTTTCAATTTATCATTGTGCTCTACACTTCATTTTCATCAGTTTTATACTTTTATGCAAAATAGTGTTAAATTTAAAATAATTACAAGAATTAAGGAAATAATGAAGCTATTAACAGTGAAGCAACAATAATCTAAAGTAAGAACAAATTAGAAACTAAAAGCTTCACTTATCTTAGTAATGTTGCAAGTTCTTTGGTGCTGACACGTTTTGAGTTGACTCCAACTCATTCTCAAAGCAAACAAATTAGTTTAACTAAGTTTCTAATTTGTTCTTACTTTAAATTACAAGAATTATTTGCAAAACAGTTTGAAAAGTTGTAAGAATAAATGGAATATATTTATATGCAAATCTATTATTACTAGAACAATTAACTACGATGTCAAAGGTATGCATACAGCCATATAAGAAAGTAAAGGAATGGAACATGCAGTTCAAAATAGTGTCCGTTGTGCAGACCTAAAACATTGCCAAGGGAAATTATTATATAGTGGTGCAAAGTGTTCAGAGAAATGCTTAACACCATAATTTTGTTATTCTTTATTTTACACAAGAGAGTAGAATTTATCTGCCCCTTCATTTCCTTCTATGGCTGTAAGCAAAAGTGCTAGATGGAAGGACACTCATTCATACAGAGTTAAAAGCCAGAAGCTACTCACGTGCTAATAACAGTTCATATAGGGCATATGTTAAGTCGTGCCATATTTCTGCCAATCATAGGGGCCTGTAGAGGAATACAATTTTGCACTTTGTTTACGTTGCAACCTGTGGAGTTTTTATTATTAGTTACGTTAGAATGATGAGATCTTCGTTACAGGTGGTGTGTAACGAGCAACAGATAAAGAACAAAATGGCAAGGGCGAAGATTTTCTGTAGTCCTGATTTCACCAAAAATAACTTTACTTCATGTTTAAATAGAAACCACTCACAAAATTAATTAACCATGTTAGTGGCTGAATTGTCCCACGTATGCATTTATTTGGTATTGTTTTAGTTCTTAAATAAGAAGTACATACTTTTCAGTTGCCGGTTTCATAACAAAAGTTTGTATTGGTAAATACAGTACAATACAATATTTAAAGGTGGGAAACGTTTCAAAAAAGATTTGCAAAATAGGATTTACTCACTGGTTCGATACTAGTGGATATCATGGTAAGGTTGGCAGCACTTTAGTTTAGCCTCTTAATATTTATTGTATTGATTTATATTGCTTCACTGTCAATAGCTTCCATTTTTTTATTGTAATGAATTAAATATTTACAGGACCTGGATGGACCAGTGATGGCCTTTGATCCTCTGCCTCCATTGGATTCCATCAATTTGTACATTCGACCCCAACGACCCAGAATTTATGGGGATTCTAATGCATTCTCGATGTTCTTTAGATCATTACTACCAAACTTTAATATTAATGAAGCTGCCACACCTGTGGAAAATATCGAGATTGTGTAAGTGCATATGTACTTCATTTATAACTGTGTTATATTTCTCAAAATACAACACAATCTTAAATATAAAATAACCTCCCTTTTTTTTTTTTCAGAATCTGATGTAGGAATTTAGCATGTTATAAGGGAAGAAAAAAAGAAATGAGACTTAGTTTGCTCGTGGACTTTGAGGAAAATTGAAATTATAGTGGATAATGATGAAGATATAATACTATGAAGATAGACATGACAGTTAGTGGTAACTTCAAATGCTATGGGGAGTTTATTATGTAACGCTTGCCAATTCTTCATACCAACTTCCCATCTGATGCCTAGCGCACACAATACAATTGAGATTATTCCCTTTCCAACTTACAAAATTATTTCCAAACTATTGGAATCAGAAATATGGCAATGGAGGTTATTGCCTTTAAGATGCATCACGAGACCAATAATTAAAATAATTAGCAGTATTATGGAAACCATTGTTAGTAACAAAGGGTAGGGAAGGGACTATACCTTTTCTGTGTGCTCGTTGCCTGTCAAACATTGATTAGTATTGGAAATCCTATAATATTTACAGCCTTCATTTGTGCATGTGGCCAGCTTATGGGAGCTTTCATGGTACCAGGAAGCACGTTTATCAGCAGAATCAGATGTTCATAGCCCATTTAATTAAAGCACATAGGTTTTTCATGTAAATCGTGACTACAGTATTGACATAGCTTAGTCAGAGAAGATATTAGAAATTACTGTAAAACTTCATTTATACGTTTTCCAGGGGACCAAAGGAAAAAAGTTTATAAGTGTGAAAAATGCATAAATGAAAGTAAATAAAAATTGTAAAATTTATACAGCATTTAGGTTATAGTTAAGAAGTGAACAACAAGAAATAATAATGGGATTATTTAATTGTAATCAGCAATATGAAACTGTATTGAAACAAGAAAAATGTACCCAAGTTAAAATAAATACTTATGAAGAAAGTTGCGTCATTTTATGGTAGTCTGTTATCTTTACTTGTTTTTTGTTGGCAGCGGCCATAGCATATACAGTATTTTCAGACCAGCACAATTTGGCTCTTATTTCCTCAGAAACATTATGGTGCATCATAAAATGTTTGATAGTCCGTAAAGCACTAACAGCATCATTAAAATCCACCAGTTCATGGTACGACTTTTCAGGAGGTGGAGCAATCCATAATTTCTGTGTGTTTCATGTTACCACTTTCCTTCACTAGATTCAAAATGTCAATTGTAATGCACTTTCTTTTCCTTTCACTCATGTTCACTAACAAGGTTAATTGCAACTGAAACACAGAGTATAAAGGACCCATTAAATCCCTTTAGGGCAAGGGTTTCCTACCATTGTAGCGATTAGCTCAAAGACTCAGGGTTAGCTGGTCCCTGGGAATTCCACCTCTTCTAATGTCTCATGTTAACAATCACTTTTCGTGTCCATTGTGTTCTCTGTATTAGCATACTTTATTATCTGCCACTTGCCTGTGGCATTATTTTTTCACATATGTGCAAAGTTTCATCAACTGATTAGCCGGCACATGGAAAGCAGGGAAACTGGAGGGGAACATAACCGGTTAGAAATGGTGCAGTCCAGGGCAAGCAATTCCTCGTAATATGGCCATGCATCAAAATGAAGGTTCTGTATAGCTCATAAGGAATACCTTAGATTTAGTATGGGTAGGGGCAGTTACATGTAAGACTTTTCTTTTTTAGTGTGCATTGATAGTAATGATCTCATTTAACAAAAGACTGTGGATTAATTATGTAGGAATGCAGTAGACGAAGCTGAGGGTGCTGCTGCAGCCATGAGGGTAGACTTAACAAGAAGCGTAACATCCCTGCTGGATGCCATGAGGGATCTCCTGTCCAACATACACTTACAAGCTGATGTTCCCAACGACGCCGATGTGGATGAGGATGACACGGAAGAGGAACAGGAAATGTTTTAAAAACAAAACTGTGAAAGTGTAAGGCATCAGAAAAACATGCTGACATCAAATAATAGTTTTGAAAAAATGTAAAAATAATGCCATAAGTTGCACATGTTGTGTTGTGCAAGGAGGATGTAAATTGTTCTGCAATGTAAGTGTTGGGGAAAATGAGACAGTTTAATGTTTGTTTCTTTTCCAAGAGTATTCACATTACAATGTTCAATGGAACCAAAGGGCCAAAAATGTACATGTTGTTCCTTTAATTCAGTTTTTGTTGATTATTTTAGGAGAAAGAGGGACAACGTTATGCTGTCAAACATAGCTTGATACAAAGTGAGCATTGTAAGAGATGCTTTCCAGTCAAGTGTATGTGTAAGCATTTGTGTTTAAGAAGTACAGTATAGTACTGGTGAATTGTGTCAAAAATGAAATTATGGGATAGCCTGCTTACTATATGTGCAAGATTTGTTGGGCACTGGTTTTCTGAAAAAGTGTTGGCAGAAAGAGACGCGAGAAAAATGTAGTTATTACTGCCAAACAACAGGAGAAACAATAAAGTGAAACAAACTCAGTCTGTATATTTACTTGTTATATCATGCCTGACATTTAAATGAACAACAAAGCAAATAGGCATGAAAGCAGGAGAAAATGAAAAGAAGCATGATGTTATACTGTGAGTCCTGAAAGGTTTGTGCAAGTATATGAGAATGGTGTAAGGGTGACCTGCACTTAGACATTGTCTTTTATTTCTGATTTTAACCCTTCCTGTGTGAAATTAATTGAGTGCTTTTTAATAAAGTTTAAAAACGTCTAAAATTGAAAATATTAGAAATACCTAAACTCATTCATTCACATTATAACTAATAAAAGTAAAGTAAACCCCAGCGCAACAGCCCATGAAGGGCCAAGGCTTGCCACCCAGCTGCTGGTCCCCCACCTCTGCCCACTACAGGTGTCATTGGTGTAGGGTGGGATGTGGCCAGTGCCCCGAGCTCTCCTGGCCAGTTATGTGGCCGTCTCAACCTGGGACCACTACTTCTCCATCAAGTAGCTCCTCAATTGGCCCCGCGGGACCTAACGAGGCTGAGTGCACCCTTTGCCAGACCTCCCAGCGGGGGAAAAAAATCCCCATGCTGGTACTGTGCCTCAGAGGTGGTCACATTATAACTAATATTGTGTAAAAATAAGGAATCACACCCTGTGACTGACCTTTCTGACCCATGGTTCTTTTAGGGGTTTTCTTGGGCCGCTAGGCAAATGCTGGGAAGGATAATTACCTTCCCTGAATTTCCTGTCCTTCCATTTCGTTCATTAATCATTTCATTCATCCTTTATCATGTTGGTTCTTTCAGGGTCGCATCAGCGAAGGCATTAGGCACAGCTTGACAGGGATGATATGTGCACGGGAACTCTTTTCCATCCCTCATTGTCCATGGGATCATGGGACCTGGGTCCCCGAGATCTCCCAAAAATGGCTCCGGAAGACCAGAAGGCTTTGAGGTGTCGTCAAAGTTTGGAAACCTTATGGACGTCTGTCACTGTCTGTGCCGTTAGTATGGATCTGGCTGCCCAGCGTCTCTTCTCACATCATGTTTCCCTCCAGGGATGTCCCTTTAGCTACAATGAACCTGGCTTCAGTACTGAGCCCCTTATCTCCCCTATTCCTAAGGGATCACAACTGACTTTATGCTGATTGTGAAAAAAAAGATGTGATGTGCAAAACAGTCTATGTGGCAAAACTTATATGTATAAACATTGCTATTACACATTCACAGATTCACACTAAGTAGATTTTCTTTATGTGATTAAGTTTGAAATACTTATTTAGATGGAAATGGATTTGTCAGTTGAAGTACTGGTATTGGTAACAGCATGTAACACCTGAGAATCTGGATAATCATTGTCATCACTTGGGTCACTTGAGCTATAGCTACACTCACTTGTATATCGCTATCTTCTTCCAAGCCAAACAACTTATCACCGAACTCATTGATATATTTCACAATCTGTCAGTGTTTGCTTTGATGCCATCTTTGCAGATAATGCAAAACAAATACCTCTAAAAAGACATTACTCTCTATCTCTCTCACACGTGCATGCACGCATGGCCTATCTTCTTTCTTGAAAGTTTGAAAACTGTTGTAATAATCAATTTAAACCAAAAAGGTGAGTCGATTAATAACACTACACAACACTTATTTAGTAAATTATAAGTAAGTGTTGTGTAGTGTTATTAATCATCTCACCTTTTTGCTTTAAGTTCATAAACTTCTGCCTGGAAATCCCACTTGAACATGTTTTAACTGACTTTGAAGGTGTCTTTGCAAACTGCTAACTTGTGATGATTGTGCAAAGCATTAGATAGATTCACCCAGCTCAGTTAATAACTAATTTATCTTGCCTCTGTAAGCTTGCATTTCAATTGTGAATTGTTAAATTTATGAAAGTATTGATGAATCAGCTGATAACCAGCTGGGAGGGACTGGAGCATTGACCACATACCACTTCCCGGGGGGGAGGGGGGGGGGGTTGCAGCGATTGGGCGGTCGGCATAGACCAGCATGGGCTGTTATTACATCTTGGTATTATTATGTATTGATTTGTAGTAGATATGTACAAGCAAATTTAGAGAAAGTGCTTGGTACACAAAGCTTATTTGTTCTTAAGAGTGTATTTTTACCAGCATAATAATATCATACTTTTATGTTGCAATCATTTTGGAAGTCAACAGATATACTGTTTGCATTTCTTACTGAATTTAAATTATATGTTGAACAAAACTATGGCCAATGGTATAAAATAGATATTTTTTGTAACACTTAGTAGTACTTCTTAGTTACTATTACTAAAGTTTGATTTTTATTTTTGAGTCATTTTTTTTACACTCGCCATCACTTTAAAACATTCAGTATTTTGAACATTTTAAAGTGAAATTGAGCATAAAAAAGTGACTCAAAATTCAAAATCAAAGAATACTTCACTGTTAATAGTGTTTGTGTTTTAAATGAATTACTAATATCTGTTGGGTAATGTTGATTCTTCCATCAGCTAGGAAAACTTGTTGCATCATTTGAATATGAATTAAACTGGAAGTAGTACTCTGTGAAGTGAAATGATCATTTTCTAGAACTACCTATGTCAAATTTACACTAGCTTGCATCACTGTCGTAAGTTGTTGCTATAGAACAAGTTCACAGATATGTTGCATCTTCAGCCAGCAAAGTTGGCTTCTGAGTTTACAGTTCCTCTGATTGGCCTTATATATGTTGTTTTCTAATACTCGACAGTTGGCAATATTTTTATAATCGTTTAGTATATTGAGAACTGATAGTCCATTTTTTCATTTAAACTGTGGACAAACTGAGGACTTGTGTATTCTGATTCTATGTAAATGTTGAGCCATACAATGATGTTTTAATAATCGAAAGGCTGCAACTGCTGTTTTCCTAGGTAGATCTGGTATTGCTGTTGGATTCTGGACAAGTACTTCCCTTTTTTTCCCTGAGATATTGTAATGTTATTGATTTTGTTGAAATTTGACCTTATACAGGGTTCTTGATTTAAAACCTAACAGGCACATGGCATTTTGCCTGTGCATGATTGATTGTGCCACAGCCAGCTTTGCTCTTACATAAACTCTGTGCATAAAGCATGTATTACCTTATAGAAAATGCTGGAAATGTTTTCCACACTCATCTAAACAAGCAGTGTGTTGGGAGAACACCTGATTCACACAATGGCCACTGTAATGTTTCCGATTTCATTTCTAATATTTTGTTTTAATTGTTCCAATGTGTGAGGATTTGTCTCGTAAATTTTGTCTTTCAGGTTATCTCACTAGTGAAAATCACACAGACCTGGGGAGTGAGAGAGCCATACACCAGCACTAACCTCCCTAGCCTCAAACACTTCCCTAATTTTATTCATGGACACCTCTGTTGTATGAGCAGTAGCAGAATCTTGTTGAAACCACCCATATGATTTCTCTTCTTTTCTCAATTATGATAAAATGGGATCAAAATGACATTTTGGTACCTCTCTGCATTTAGTCTGCTCGTAGAATATTGGACCAATTATACGTCTAGCACTAAAAGCACACCAAACTCCAAGTTAATGAGGGACTTCGTAAACATAGTGTGGATTTTCAGAAGCCCAGTACCGACTAGCCATACACACAATAGCAACTGGTAGCGGGGTAATCTAGCAAGGTCGTGAGAGAGACAAAACACCGTATGCTCCGTTAGGTTTTAAACGAAGAACCCTGTATATGAAAACTATAATAAAAGCCTTAAAGCCCGAGACTGAAGTACTTACGATGGTGAGATAATGACCAAATTGGTATTTCTTCTTTCCATTTTCAGACCCTGAGGTATTAGAATATTCAAGAGCAAAGGGATCTTTTCTATTCATTACCTATCTACTCTAGCTGTTCACACTCTTCAAATATAATGCTGGGCTGTTACAGCATTCGAAAATATCCCCAAGCAGTATATAGTGGAAAGTTGATAATTTTGATCTCTCAGAAAGGTTCAGTGAACCCATAGACCAACAACAGGTACAGTCCTCCAGGTACACTGGGGGCTGCAATTGGATGAAATAGCCACCAAAACATTAAACAAATGGTGTCCATATAAATCGGTTATTGATTACCCAAACTTAAGATTGTAAGTTGCCATTGCAATATATGGTCTTGAATTTGAGATTCCCTTGCGGTCTACTGTTGCCATTGTAACACAGTGATTAAGAGCATCTGTGTGTAGAACAGAAGATCCTGGTTTGAATCCTGGCTATGGTATTGAATTTTTCAGTTTTAATTCTACCTTTAAAAATTTATGCTTTATGTTTTTGGTAAATTTGACTTAATGTTATAGAAAATGCTTCTTCATTGCTTCACCTCCCTAATGGTTATACAATGAGGGTTGTAGCCTGCATTTTAATATTTCTAGCTCCACAAAGTTGTGAATAGAGAGCCAAGTGCCCAAGAAAACTTGCTTGTATAGTAGCTATAATTTTACTGCTAAAATGATACAATCTTAGGAATTGTGCAGTTTAATGCACATAGGAATTTTAACTATTGAACACATTCATCATTTTAAACACAAAAAGAATGCTTACTATAATACGTGCAAACATTCTTTTGTGGTCCTTTTAAGCTCCAACTGAGGAACTGATGATTAACAAAGAGTAGGAGGAAGTTTCCTTTAAGCTTTCTCATTCATGTGTAACAGATTCAGTGGCTGCATAAAAGTGAGGGAACTCTTCTGTCTCAAGATTTCTGTATTCATAAAGCTGTCACCATAGACAAGCCTCTGAACTGAGAAAGAATCAGTAAGCTCACATTCATTCTTTCATTTGCGTAAGCTGGGAAAGCTCTCAGCTGTATGAGTGATCTCACGAGTTCTTGAGACATGTTAGTAGCAGAATAAAGGGTTTCGGGAAACATCAGAAAACATAAATGGCTGATTTATAAATGTAAAAATGGTAGCAAATCCATAACTATGCAACTAATACAAAATTTCTGGTTCATTTGTTTGTTATATAAATAATGATGCCGCCATGACCACCACCACTCTTGTATATAACATTTTAACTTTGTAAGATTTTTTGGAACTTCTCGGTAAATATTGGTTTGGTTAAATAAGGAAATAATGAAGCTATTAACAGAGAAGCAATTTAACAAAATGGTTAAATAAAAAATTCAGTACCTTTGATCAATTTGAAAGTTTAAGTATTAAAAATTCTTTTGAATTAGTAGAAAAGATTAGCAATATAGTATTGTCTGATGATAAACTCGTTTCTTTTGATGTAACTGCTTTATTTCCTAGTATTCCTAGAAAAAAAGCTTTTGATTGTTATAAAAAATTGGTTAAATTCTTTAGAATTAAACAAAGAATTAATAGATGATTTTGTAAAACTTACAAATCTTTGTTTAGATCAAAGTTTCTTTAGTTTTAATGTTAATTTTTTTCAACAAACTTCTGGCTTGACAATGGGTAGCCCACTTTCGCCATTTCTTGCTAATCTTTTCATGAGCTTTTTTGAAACTCAAATTATAAAATCATTCCGTCTAATTTTTAAAATATGGTATAGATATGTGGATGACATTTTTGCTGTTGTCCCTAAAAAATAGATAAATGATGCTTTAAAACTTTTAAATTTACAAGATAAAGCCATACAATTCACTTTGGAAACCAAAAATAATGGTTACCTTCCATTCCTAAAAATTAAGACATAACAATAAATTAAATTTTGGTATTTATAGAAAATCTACTCACACTGATAATTACATAAAAAATAAAAGCTTTAATCCTTTTTCACTTAAATTTACTGTTTTCAATAGTTTAGTTTATAGGTTAATAAATATGCTCCTTAATAAAGAATTTGACAGAATATAAACACATTAACACTGCAGTAATTAATGGTTTTACTACAGATTTTATACATAAAAAGATAGAAAAATTTAAGTATCAAAAGGCTGTTAAAAGAGGTTTCTACCCTCAAAAAAATAAAAGATAATTGTATTTTTAAAAGGTTTACTTACCATCCATGGGCCAATAAAAAATTTTAAAAGATTTTTAAAGAATATGGAATAAATTTGGTCCCTCAAAATAAATTTAATATACAAAATTTACTAAATTTTTCTAAAAAAGATAAAATTCCAAATTATAAAAAATCTGACATTTATCAATTTAGCTGTTTGGATTGTGATAAGGTTTATATAGGTAAAACTAAATGTCATTTAGAAACCAGAATAAAACAGCATTTTAGAAATATTAAATATAAACAAACTGATAAATCAGCTGTGGCAGATCATTTTTGGTCATTTAATCATGAAATTAATCCAGAAGTTAAATTATTAAAACAATTAAGTGGACCTATAGATTTAATGGTTTGGGAAAAAATATTTTAAAAAACAGGAACCATGTTATGAATTTTGAAATACCTTCTATAGATTGTCTTTATAGATTTTTGTTTTCAGAGATTGGTAATTAAAATGAGCATCAGTAGCTTGGTTTTTGTTTTCAGAGATTAGTGATTAAAATGAGCATCAGTAGCTTGGTTTTTGTTTTCAGAGATTAGTGATTAAAATGAGCATCAGTAGCTATTGTAACGAATTTGTTTGTATAGCTTTGAGAATGAGTTGGAGTCAACTCAATTCAGTGTCAGCACAGCATCACAGAACTTGCAATATTACTAAGATAAGTGAAAATTTTAGTTTATAATTTGTTCTTACTTTAGATATCAGTTTGGTGTTAATTTAAACAAAATTAAAAGTTCAGTTAAAATTTATTCATACTGCGCACAAAGTCTGTATACCCCCGTACTAAATTTAAAATTACGTGAGTAAATATGTTTTTTTGAGGTTATTTGAGCTATAAACAATTAGGAGGTGTCTCAGATGCAACATTGTGATTTTTGTTCTTGAGAAAAGCGAGACATCTCTCTTCACTAGAACTATCACAAACAGACTTTGAGAAGTGTCTTGGAAGATCTCACTCACTTATATGCATACCACCATTATACCAGCCAGCAACTTAATGAAGCCATGACTGATGTGCATAAATGCGAACTGTTTGCTCTGAGTCAGGACTGAAATATTCAATGCCATAGCCAGGATTTGAATCAGTCCTGATTCTAGCTCTTGAACATTGCCCACGCATGCCTTTGTGAGTTAATATTTGTGTGTGAAAGTGGGGTAATATCTCATTCGCAATACTTATGCATAAAAGATGGCTGTGTAACACTGAGTCTTTCCTAAGCCACTTGAGCATAAATTCCCCAAATGTTATTGCTTGCTAGAAAGAAACAGGAATGAGTTATCAGCTTATAGGCTGCATGCTCTTTTAGGGTTAGTGTTATCTAAAACTTGAATCATTTACCAGGACAGTCCTAATAAAGGAAAGTAATTTTTAAGCATATTGAATGGAGATATTAAAAACCTTCAATTTTGCTTTCTAAATCCAAGTTACCAGATGTTAGAGCAAAGAAGGCTGCAGTACGAAAACATACTTTACAAAATTTAAAATAATCTTGAATGGCAAAATAAAAAGAAATGAAAATATACTTCTGTGTAATTGTGGTAATGCTTGGAGTTTAAAATTAAGCAGTAATATTCATTCATTGGGTTTATCAGTGTGAACTAAGGAGAAATAAAAGAATAAAAGAATGAAGCCTGATATGCAAATTGTTAAATACATTTAGATGTAAGAATTACATACTATACAGGATGTTCCAGAAATACAACAAACTGTAGTGGGATGTTCCTCATATCAAAGCAAGAAAAAAAATAAAATATATATATGGAAATCCTTAGTTTTAGTTATTAAACACATTTTAAGGTACAATGCAGCAAGCAACTTTGTCTATAACCAAAAATAAAATTAATTTTGTTAAATGATCGAATGATGTTGATACAAATCTGCTGATACACCCCGACCAGTGCCACTGGCACTTTTCTTGTGGCAGTTCCTGGATGTGATAGACTGCATTGCTGATACTCCCTTCTTGTTCTTTGTCATTGGACGTCACCCCTCCATCCGGGGGTGTTTGACAGGCCTGCACCCATGGGGTTCCATGACCGTTGACCTCTCCTAGTACATCTTCCCAGACATCTTGTTCCTGTTTGGCCTAAACATAACTTCCTCCAGGAACACATTTGTTGGGGCTTCAGAGCATTATCTTGCCCTGTTCAACTCGCAGGATGCTCCAGTCAAAGTCGATTATCACCTTGTGACTCCTAAGGGCATCCAAACCCAGGAACATCCCCACATCGAACACCCACAAACTTATAACACTCTACCCAAGGTCATCTCCAGCAAGGCCTGCTCCTCCATAGGCAAGGTGTCGCCCACTGCCAGTACTCTTGTAGGGCCAATCTGGTTTCCTTGATGGCAAGCCCTCCACCTTGTCAGGTTGCACCAGTCATGGCTGCACCCCTGTCCAACAATATCTGGTACTGCCTCCTGCATATCCATCTGTCCGCGATGATGTCATCCATTATCCTGCACAAAATGTGCAGCATTACTTGGGTTGAGGATGACAACTTCGATGTGCCCCTCTTCATGTCGGTACATATTTGTTTTCCATTAGCTTGTTGGTTGGTGTGAACGGTCGTTCACAGAGTGTCCTGGCCAACCACATTCCTAACACATACCTCTGGGAGATTGTTGATGTCCCAGGGCTGTTCCCCCATCTCACACAAACCGAATACTCTGGATCTTGGCCACCTCCATGGCCAGCACATTGTCTGATATTCACCATGTATTAGGCACTGCATATCTCTGCATTGCATACCCTGTCAACAAGGAATAGGCAACTTTCTGGGACATGTATCTGATTGGGAGATTCAAAAGAGCCTAGTTCATTATCCCGGGTGTACTCCAGCATCTCCCTTGACTGTTGCGTTGATTTGAGCTGGCTCTGGTGGCCTGCAACCAGATGGTGGTTTGCAAATGAATTTTCAAGAGTCTCCAGGTGTTTCAGGAGACTGTCGACAATGGAATCATGATCAGTACTTCTGCAACCCATGCCTGAAGGCTAGCTATCAGTTTCCTCTTTTGTGGACCATTGGTTGCAGTTGGCAAATTGTTGGTGGAAGACTTCGAAGGTTGACATGTTGCCATACCTGGTTAACTTGACCCATGCAGATGTGTCTCGAACTTCAAATTCTGTAATTTTTGCCAAGTAGTTGTTCCACCATGGTGTTCGGTTGCATAATGCTGCGGTTGATTATCTTCCTGGGTACTAAGACGTTCCCTGATGTGTTCCATGGCTTTCTTCATTCTGACCAGCTGCCCGTAATATATAATTACAAAAGATAAGTGAAGCTTTAGTTGCTAATATTTATTTAGTTCTGTTTGTTTACCCATGATATGGGACACATTTCTTTAACACTCAGTGCTGGTGCAGTGAAAGATAGCATATGGAAAACAAAACTGGGAGTTAATCATGGCAGTTTCTTGAGCTCATGAAAGTAAACATTGGAGGAAAGAGAAGAAACCCAACCATGCATTTATAAGATGTCAACTATAGGATATTGTGTGCTTTGTTTATGTGAGGACTCAGACTGTAGCATAATAAATATTATGTTTTGTATTTCCTTCTGGAAGCTAGTTAAATACTCCATTCTCTTTAATGTATGTGCTGTTGAGAAGACTTACCTGTTTGCTAGTATGAACTACTGCCACTATGTGTTCACATATACTACGAGGCTAATTATTTAGCAACATTTCTACACTCCAGTAGCAGATATCATGAACGGGAAACTTGTTCTTGTGCACATCAGTCAATGCTTTACATACCTCTGCGACTTTTATCAAGCTACAAAAATTTATGGGACCTACCTGTGGCGTCACAGTGCAGTAGAAGTAGACAGGTATTAGCCCATAAGAAGACAGTAGATGTAAAGAGCTTAAAAAATGGAAGCTTTACATTTGTAATATGAACTTAACACAGTGATAACTGAGGTCCTACTCCATCCATGTGAAATGAATAAATCCTTCAGACATTTTCAAAACAATCCACAAATGTACCAGCTTAACCACATATCCAAGGCTCTCGACACATTTGTAAACTGTGCATAAACCTGTAGAATCACTGCTTATTACCACAGCAAAGGTATTGAAACAAAGGTTGTGGCATTCTCAGATGCACTTGTAATGGGGTTGTGCAATTCAGATTACTGAGAACACATTTTCCTCTGTAACTAAGTCCATCGTTAATAAAGAGTTTTTATACTCATGAATGTGTAGCACTTAATCCATTTCTTTACCCTGACTACCTTTTTTAACTTTACAGGACTAAAGAGCTGTTTGTGGCCCACAAGAATACAAGATTTTGCTTTTAACTTCAAGCACTTTTAGCATATGAAAAACTTCTAATTACAAATAAAATAAACATCAGTATCTATGGTAATTATTATTTATTTATGCCAACAAACTTACTGTTGGTGTTTTTAAAAACACCAACAGTAAGTTTGTTGGCATAAATAAATAATAATTACCATGTGAAGGTTATTTAATCCTGGGATATAAAGTACTTGCAATAGTAAGTCACCATTGGGGTAATTGTCTCTGATGTGAGACTGCCTTTGTGGTTTACCAGGAGAAATACGAACTGGCTTGAGAATTTAATGTCATTCTGGCAGTTTGTCACAATAGCTCAGTGGTAGAGCGTCCGCCCGGCAAGCGGAAGGTCTGTGGTTCAAATCCCAGTTGTGGCATTGAATTTTTAAGTTCCGGTTCTACCTCTTAATCAGTATCTATGTTTTTTGTTTTCAGAGAAAAATGAAGGATTGTAGCTTTGATAACAAATTTGTTTGTATAGCTTTGAGAATGAGTTGGAGTCAACCTGAAACTTGAGTCAGTGTTTGAAAAAATAACTTGCAACATTACTAAGATAAGTGAAGATTTTAGTTTCTAAGTTGTTCTTACTTTAGAATTCTATAATTGTTTGGGTTTTTGGTGACAACTTAGAAGTAATTGCTATAATTGCTGCCCTGGAATCTGAGAGAATAACTGCTTGCTGAAAATGTGAAATACTGTACAAAAGATTTTGTAGGGCCATTCGAATTACTTCAATTTCTCTAGTAAAGAATTTAGCAGCAAATCAAAGGTGCAGGAATTGCAAAGCTAAGTAATGACAAATTGCTTCTTGATATAATTGATGGTGATATAGAAGAGAGACACTGGCAGTTCCACTAGATTAAAAGAACAGCTAATTGATCATTTATATTCAGCATTAAAAGAAGTATGTAGACACATGCAAATATACATGTTCAAAAGTGTAAAGTTGACTGTATCCGGCATTAGCAGTTGTGTGCACAAGAGAGAGAGAGTGAGAGTGAGATTGAGGGGATAATGAAGTGACAGTGAATAGTTAATAAAATTTGTTTTGCTAGAAAGTAAAACTCCTCCCATTTGAAAGGCACTGAAACTTTTTATTTAACGATGCTCTTGAATTTCAATTTACATTATGCGGTTGTAGAAGACAAATGGGAAGTAAAACTTGATAGTTGTGGGTTCCATTAGTAAACAATAAGATCTCAATTCAACAAAATGTTAACAATGCTTCTTTATGTTTTATTTCTTAAATAAATCACTTATGTACAACATACTGCTTACAACATTTACAAACCATTCTATACATTATCTGTCCATACCTTCTTCCTTTCAATATTCTGTGAAACAGTTCATTTCTTAAACTTTTTTCTTTACATATGAACACATGGAATATAAACGACAAAAATAGATGAAGAAAGACACTCTGGAATACTTGGTTGATTCATTATTCCTCCACAAACATGTAGCAATATAAAATTAAAACAATACTTCTCTGAAATACCATTTAACTCAGTAATGTACAAGGGAAGATCTGCATGTTAAGTGTATGAAAAATGCTTAGCTTTCCATTCTGAGAAGCAGTATGCAAGTTTTACATAAGAATGACTCATGCTGCTGTTTTTGTGTTGTAAAGACGTATGTATGTATGCATGTGTTCAATCTGTTCTGAGCACAGGAACTCAGATATATCCCTTGTTAGAGCAATGTCTTGAATTTATATTACTACAGAAATGGTTCCTTTCTCCTTTTCTTTTAAAGACAGTTTACATCAGCGAAACGACTACAGTATACAGCTTAAAACTTTAGGGCAGGCATGGAGATATTAACACACATGGAGGGAACATTTCCTCTTCCTCATGACTGGATGGCATATGACATAGTTTTTCATTATAGCTAAATACAGTGTGCAAAGCAGAAAGAACCATAGGGGTAGCAAGCTCAGCATTGAGGAGAAGGGAGCCATTTTCCCCATGCCTGATTGTTCATTCGCACAATGAATACTGTAATGGTAGAAATATGGATAGCGTGATGCCTTTTACAATGGTAATGTGATGGCTAATTGCTATTTGCAAAACCTTTTAGAGTTACTCAGTTTCAAACCCCTTCAATGCTCATTTTACACTGATTCCTGTAGGTTTTTGTTTTCCTTCCTTATAATGCAGTAAAATCTCACTAGTTTTGGATAAGCATATTACAGATTAGTAAATCTGGGGTCTGTTTTGCATTAGTTTACTGATATTAGAAGAAATTTAACTTTAGGTGAAATTTTACAAATTACTGATGCAATAAGTCTGATTGGAGGCAACAATGGAGGAATATATAGATAACAGGATTCAGAACTTTTTAAACTCCAAAGCCAGAAAAAAGTGAAGTAGATGCACTGTCTTTTTATATGTTTTCCTAAAAAGAAGAAACAGATCAAGTCTTGTAATTTCCATCCTACCCACACTAATTTTAGGTTACTTCAATGTTTTCATTTGTGATCACATAAACAAAATCAAAGATAAGAGAACAATTTTTTTCTCTAGTGAAAAATTTGGTAATGTGACGAAGTCCTTCATGCAAATAAAGGATATTGGGTTCAATGAAAAAATGTACGTTATTAACAATGAAGCATTACAAATCAACAAATATAATATATAGAGACTGAACAAGGTTTTATGATTCATTAATCATAATTGATTGATTGTGTTAAGAAATTTGTTTTGGTTTCAGCGATTGGTAGATATTATAGAAAAGAATACATCACCTAGTGTCCATACAACACACTACATTGTAAATGATTAATGAATCAAAACCTTGGTCTATCTTCAATATTCACAGATAAGATAAGTGAAGCTTAGTCTAAATATTTATTATGTTTATTGAACATACTGGGTGTTCATTTTAAAGTGGTTCTGCTGCGGTTTGCTCTTATTCTAAATTATGTCACTATTTTAATGCAAGTTTTACCTCCTTAGAGAATGCAGACATGTTGTAGAAATTGTTTGGTTCTTATAAGAGCATAGCAACTTTCCATGGTGGCACTGAATTATAATATGAAGATTTCGGATACTAATGGAAGTGCTGAGCTACTGTTTGTGTTTAACCTGTCAATCTTGATTGCTGTATCATAGCAGACTGTTTTTTTGTTTATCAGAAACAATTGTTTAAAGCTTTTTCATTTAATTCTTGGAAAATGTTTTAGAATTTTAGGGTATTTTTTATGCGTCTTATAAAAACTTATTTACTATTCAAAACACACGCACAGATTTATGTTAGTATCTTTTCTTTCTGTCACTCTGTAGTTAAAGAAACTCAATATTTCAAGGAAACCCCAAAATATATAATGAATGCCATGTTTTGAACTCCTTTCCTCTTTTTCTTCCAACTCATAACCCATTATATTACAGTTACTGCCGTCTGGTGTATGGTTTCATTAACATTTGAAGATTACAGGATTGCCAGCAATAGCTGACATGTCATGTTCGATATGCTGGATAATGGACCAAAATAAAATGAACATTCACTAACTCGGAAAAAACTGTATTATTAGGAAAAAACATTAATCATTTCTCTTAAAATTCTTTTCTGATGGTTGCTCTCTCTACACCTTTGTACTTGCACAAAAATATTGGTATCTATTAATAATTTCATGTGTCACTTGTAACTTCATATTATGTAGCAGGCCGGGCCACTGGTCAGAATTGGTCTTTACATATTTGACCATAGTTTTGATGAGATAGCTTCAAACATTCAATTCTGAAAAAGATGGGTTTTGTCACACTTTTTTCTGAGTAACCCAAAATTAGGAATCTCATTTTCAGCTTGTCTAGCATTTCTGTACATCAAATTACCAAGTTTTGGAGTTTACCAAACACTTTCAAAATGCACTGTAATAATAACTGTTTTCACAGACAATGGAGATTTTAACATAATTTGTAAAATATTTTAGTGTTAAGCAGATCACTTTATGAGTAGTCAGAAGCTTTCACGGCCGGAGTTAGAATTAAGGCTAGAGATTTCTTCGGCTTAAAAGCCGTGGTCTGCTGGAGTTTTGAGGTCCAGACGTTTCGTCCACACCTGCAGTGGACATCATCGTTGGCGTAGTCTGAGTCTTCTTGGTGAAGGTTCAGTTACAACAGAATCGTTTATGACTGGAGGTGCCGTATTTATATGTGGGCTGTTCACAGGGGATTGAGTGGGAGGTGTGTGTTAGAGGGTGGGCCGTTCTGATTGCTGATTGGTTTACATGATATTTCTGCATTAGTGCTTTTTTATGTTCGAGTATCGGATGCCAGCTTTTGTTCAATTTTAGAGTTTCTTCCTTCCTGTTAAAATTATTGGGGTGTTAAATTTCTATGATTTCATGTTGTAGTCTGGCGTGGTAGTATAGAGATGATTACACTGAATTATGTGTTCACCGTCAGCCCATATAGCATGTTCTGCGACCGCTGACTTATCTGTATGTCCCAACCGGCAGCACCTCTTGTGTTCTGTAAGTCAGGTGTTGATGCTGTGTTGGGTGGTACCTATGTACACTGCACCGCAGGAACATGGAATCTGGCAAACACCGGCTGAAGCGAGCGGGTCCCTGGAATCTTTGGCTGACCGAAGCAAGGTATTAATCTATCTGGTAGGTTTGAAGATAGTTATGAGGTTGTGGCGCTGAGTAGGCATCCTATTCTATCAGTGACAGTTTTGAAGTAAGGTAGAAAAGCAGTGCCTTTGCTGTTGGGTGGATCCCGTTCAAGGTTGGTGGGTGAGGCCTAGGTGGGTGTATTGCTCTGCGAACTTCTTGTGTCGTGTAACCATTTGAATATTAAGTCTGTTCCAGATGTTGGAGTTCCTGTTGTAACGAGTTAGGGTCACAGATGCAGGCAGCACGATCAGTGAGGGTCTTTATGATGGCGCATTTCTGTATGTCCCAGACTACAGTTCTTTCATCTATACCATACTACCACGCCAGACTAGAACGTGAAGCCATGGAAATTTACAAACACCCCAATAATTTTAACAGGAAGGAACTATCTGCAAGTTCCTACCTTTATTAAAATTAAATAGAAAATAAGCTTTTGTAAGAGTAGTTCGTAGAAGTTATATAAAAATAACTTATAGGGACCGAGAAAGTCAAGAGAGTGACTAAATATTTTTAGGACAAATTGTTTTCTGTGTACTTTTAGTATTACTTTGCTAGCCTCTTCCACCTTGCTTTCTATCTGATTTTAGGGGCCACACTTCCTCTACCACAAATTTGCTATTTACATACACAGACAGGTGCCATGATTTAAGAACTTATTTAAACTAAAAATATTGTTTGAACTAGAGCATAGTGCCTGAAATCTTGGTTATTAAATTATAAAAAAAATAGCAAATCAGGCTTACATGATACACTGCTTTGATATGGTATGAAATTGAAATTTCACTTTTATTGTGATAGACCATATTTTCATTAGCATGACTATAGCAGTGAGCTTTTACTGTAGATACTTCTCTTTCTACCAAATAAATTTGTTCAACATAAACCAAGTCGGCTATCGGGAAGACCAACATTTCACTCTATCCAGCAATCCAAAAGTACTCAATACAGCTACGTAAAAGCTAACAAGACTACCTGCTAACAAACATTTATTGCAAAGCACTATTTAAATGAAAACAAAGGCAAATATGCTTCTATTAGATAAAGCAAGTGAAATAATTTGCATTAAAATACAGATAATAAAATAAATTTCACTTTCACATTTGGCCTAATGTTACAAAAGACCTATTTATTAATTTTGACAAAAACTGATTTACACAAATAATTAAAATATTTTAAAATTAGGGTTTTACAAGAAGCATACTCAAATAATTTAATTGTACAAGCCTTTTTATATTGTAATTACAAAAAAGCAACTGCAGATACTGAATTTACTATCAATACAAACTTAATTGTAGATTTAATAATGATCTAATGCTATTCATAACAACACAAACATTAAGCAGTTATATACTCTGATTTGGGAATGTCTTCTATAAAGAAATAAAATGCGTTTGCTTTTGTGCTACTCTAATTAATGTTTCCTTGGCTAAGAGATGTATTTTGCCTTTATTTTCTGATAAGTGAATAAAGTACAGATTTGCAAATGTTTTACTTTGACTCGTGTTACACAACTACTTTTCTTTTAAAAATTAAATGCATTCTTTTTATCTTATGAACCAACTGAGGGGTTTCACAGCAAAAGTGAACTAAGTCTATTTGGAATCATCCACATGTGAATGGGGTTTAAGGATCCCATTGAAAACAAAGTCAAAAGATACAAACAGGAAAAACTCACAAACATCTAGGCTTCACAGTTAAAAATTAAAAAGTGAAAGGTAAAGCAGTAAAAGTTAAAACACTAAAAAATTAAAACCTTACAATGTTAAAATAGGACATCACATTCTAAGAGTCTAAAAACCTTCAAAAAATAAAACTTGCTTAGCAAACCCTATATTGACAACAAACCACAGTGCCTTTTCTACTGCTGCTAGGTCATGCCCTATAATTGAACACAGAGTAAGACCCAGGCCAAGGGACTGGTGCTCACGAGCATATAGCTGACAATCAAGCAGAACATGCAGCACGAAGAGTCGTATGCTGCATGTCAGGCAGGTGGTACACAAAATTTTAATGGCAACTTTTTATTTTGGACGAGTGACTGGTATTAATGGTTCTTAATTGTTCTTCCACATAGACTGCATATAGCCTACGTTACAAAGGTTGAATACTCAAAAATTCAATGCCATAGCCAGGATTTCAACCATGGATCCTTGGCTTTCTGTGCCATTCCTCTAACCGAGCTACCATAGCAACATGCAGGTTCAACATTAAATTCCCTAACTGACTTACATTTTTCCCAGAACCACATGGAGCACTCAAATTCATTTTGAGATAGCATATCCAATGCTAACTTACAATCTTGTAAGAACTTTAAATCCCAAACTTCATCAGGGAATTTAACTTCCTACCAGCGTGTTGTCATGGTTGATTAAAGCAACGCATACAGCCAAATTTTCATGATTCAAATCGGAGCTATGATATTGAATTTTTCAGTGTAATTCTACCTTTCCAACTGGTTATTGTTTATAATTATCACCCTGTTTGACTGTGAACATTTCATAAAAAATGACTAGTTACAAAGAGAATTGCAGATAGCATATACACAATAACTCCCACATGGCATCTTGATTACTTTCTCCAAGAAGTTGATTGTCAGGAGACACAACATTAAAACAAAATAGTGTTCTATCGAAAATGTTACATAACAAAGGCTTACAATTTTTCTTTGTTACTTACAAAATGTTTAAGTTAAATCTTAAAGGAACTATACCAATGTTTCATATTATTATTTTCTTTAAACTGGCTCATGTTTTACTAAATTATGAAGTTTTTTATAAGCTTTTTTAGATAAACAGAAAATTGTTTCACAGAAACTTGTTATTTACACAGGTCTAGTTTTGCAGGAACTTTCCTACATCATCAGCTGCTCTTGCCTATCAGATATAGTTAGTTGATCCTCTATTGTCAACTGTTTTCCCTCTGATGTAGAATGGATGAACTTGAGCAAGTTTTCTTCAAATGGAAGATCAAAATTCATTAGGTGTGTTTGGAACTTTATATAAATTTTTTCCCAAGCTTTAAGATCTCTTGCCTGCTGTACATATTTTGAAAGATATATGTTATGTTGAATATAATGGTCTGTTTTCCAGAAATGGCCTGCAAGTGGGTTTGTTTAACTAAAAATGTTTATTAAAAGCAATTACTATTGTGCTTCACAGTGTAGTACTTCCAGTTTATAAATTAAATGAATCTAGATCAGTGCTCTCCAACTTTATGAGCTCAGGCATATTTAAGTGATGTCTAATGAGGTGCAGGTACCATCACAACCACCATTAGGGCAAGTACCCTTCTTTTGAGAGGAAAAAGGGAAAGCACTGGTTAGGGAAGTAATGAATACAACTTTAGGTGTACAAAAACATACTTCATAGATGTGTACTGGGAATATATTCAGAAGGAAATAGTTTTGTCTTGAAATTTGAATATTAGAAATCCTCAGAGTAAAAATTTGCTGATGAAGGGCACCAGAAAAATACATCTCGGGCGCTGCGTTGGACAGAGCTGATCTAGAAGTTCTAGGCATGAAAAACATGTGGAGCAGAAATATGTTTATGTAATATTAAATATCTTACTGATATTTTGATTTGTGCTAACATTCCAGAAAAATATATTACTAGTTCTGAACATACACCATGCAACCCATCTTGTCCAGTGTGCAGGTTGTCTGTCTGCCTCACATTAAAGAGATCCTGAGTTTGAATGTTGATTAGGTTGAATTATCTAGTATTTTTTCCTTAATCTCAGAAGATGAATGTCAGATATATCTATGGACACTGTGCTTATTTGAAAATCATTCATGGCAAGTTGGTCATGATAGCTCATTGGTTAGATCAGCCGTGTGCGAAGCTGAAGAACCATGGTTCAAATCCCAGCTATAGCACTGAGTTTTTCAGTCCTGATTCTACCTCTCAAACATTGCCCACACACGACTTGTGTGTTTAAAAACATCACCAGTAAGTTTGTTGGCAAAAAAATTATTTTACCGGTTTGTTCACTCATTGTCCAATGTGATTTGCTCTGGTGAATGACCTTAAACTCCCTTCACCCAAAAAAGTAGTAGATGAAGTTCTGTTAGTTCTAAGTGAAGCCTGCAGTAAATAGCTACAGAAAATTAATTTTATAATGGAAAATCATGCATTGCTGTGACAACAAAATATATTTATTGTCATCCTTGGTGCACAATTTCAAAGTATGTTAGCAGACTTAATCCAAATTTCCTGTGAACACCTCAATTACTTTTATAGCTATTTCCAATTTATTGCATGTTCCCTGTTCTGTTCCATTGGAGACATGTCACAATTTCCTACTGACCCCAACAGGGGCATATTGGGACTTTTAGTGAGGTTTTTCATAATCAGTCAACTTTCTCTAGCTTCTACCCTCTGACAGGTTTAAACCTGTCAACTACAGTAAGGAAGAAATTATCCTGTGACTGACACACGCTCTTTTTCAGGAAGCTGCTGGAAAGTTTGTCATCTAAGTGACTAACCTCTGGCCTCCAGTAGGCAACTCAGAGAAGCACATGACAATTAAAGTAATTTCTTCGTTACTTCCAAGCTTACCTGGGTAACCATTACATCATGAAGAAAAACACTATAGAAAGCAGTCCCTACAAATAATCATTCAAATGAGGGCCTTTATTTCCCAGTTCTATGCAAGTTCCCAGTGCATACCTTCTCATTTTATTAATAAAACATTCTTAGCAGAAAGTTAAATCTCCAAACTTAATAAATATACTATTAATAAGAAATAGCTGGTACATCTAAAAGCTATGAAAGTGTTTCAGTAGTAAGATGACAAAAAAACAAACAGATCATGAAGAGGATATTAAAAAAGAATAAAAAAGGATATAGAAGAATTAAATTTCTTCAAGCAGTTTTTGAAAATGCATTCTATCAGCTACAATTTAATTAGGCATGTCCAGATAGTAAAGGTGAATTTTTATGCAAGTTATGGCTACACTGACATTTACAGTAAAGTATTTTTTATACATTTCACGCTTATACGTTTTCTAACTTATACTTTTTTTTGGCAGTCCCAGCAAAATCCTGTAATATATTATAATAAATTATTTTATTTATGACTTTCATTTATACAATTTTTATGCTTATATGATCATAGTTTATGTCCCCAAGAGCAAAATGCACTATTTATATGTTTACGATGGTTTCGTTCTTTAAAATCTCAAGAAATATTTGAAGCTGAAACTTTTGACTTGCACTGTACATTTCTTGGAAAACATCCCTTAACGTGGAAGTGAGAGCAACCTTGAAGCTATTTTTGAACAAAGTTGTGAAATACCAAGCTGTACTTGCTTCAGTCATTTGTGCTCTGTACTTCAGTTGTGATTAACCTTGTTTGGTGCATGGGTAAAAGGAAAAGGAAGTGCATTACGATTGCTGAAAAACTAGCAATTTTGAATGTAGTGAAGGAAGGTGGGAACATGAAACGCACAGAAATTGCTAAGAAATTATGAATTGCTCCATCTCCAGAAGAGTCGTACCATGAACTGGTGGATTTTAATGATGCTGTTAGTGCTTTATGGACTATTAAACATTTTGTAATGCACCATAACATTTCTGAGGTAATAATGGCCAAATTGTACTGGTTTGAAAATACTGTTCACACTGTGGCTGCAGCCAACAAAAAACAAACCAAGATAATGGACTACTTCGTAAAGTGACTCAACTTTCTATATACATATTTATTTTTATTTGGGTGCATTTCTTGTGTTTGTATCGTTTCACATTGCCGATTATAGTTAAACAATCCTATTATTATTTCTTGTTGTTCATTTCTTTACTACCCATATGCTGTATAAATTTTACAATTTTTATTTATTGACTTTCATTTACATGTTTTTCGTATAAGTTTTTTCCTTTGGTCCACTGGAAAATGTATGAACAAAGTTTCACTGCACTTTTATCACACTTCATTCTTTAGAATTCTATGCTGACTCTCCTGTGCATAGCACAAGTTTAAAATGGTTCTGGCCAGAATCTTGCCAAAAGTGAAGTATGACCTGTCATTTGGTTTTCGTGTGTACATAAGGTGAGAGATCTGCAGAAATTCATACACAGTTTACTATTGGGAGCGTTATGATCAACAAAATGTAATGAAGTGTTACTGCTAATTTTCTGATGGTAGTACCAATGTTAAAATGTGGCAAGTTTCTTTCATTTGATTCAATACCTGAACAAACATCCTAGCAGACAACTCAACAAGTTGAAGGAACAAGTCATGGCACAGTTAACAATGCCAAGTGACAAACTTCTAAGATAATGATGGTAAACATATTGCAAAGTATAGTATGTATAATACTTCAATTATAATGAAAGGTTTATACCAGCATTTTTAAATGCTTACTTGCACTACTACCTTTGCCTTCCACACATGCCTTTCTATATGCAAAATATAGTTCATAATGCACAGGGAAAAGGCAATACATTTTGGTGAAGCTTCAGAATAACACGTCATAAAGATCATAAAAGCAAAGCTTTTATTTGTTTACAGAAAGAAAAGTAAGATGTGTATTTCACTACGATTGTTATGTCAAAATATATATCAACACAATGTGCAAATGAATGTTACTACGTTACATCAATCTGGAAATATATTTTTAAAATTATATTCTTTTCACCTTTACTTTACAGAGGATAAATATATAAACAAGATATTTGGTTATTAATTCTTATAATATGTACAATGTTTACATAAACTCTCTTTAAAAAATGATTCTTAAACAGCAGCATGCTTTCTTTCGTTCTCATCAAAATAAATGCCCGGAATGTGGAATATTCGACAAAAAATACTATACAGTGATACATTTTAGTGCAACTAAATCTCAAATAAAACTTTATCTTAAAGCTATTATGTATACATTATTCGGTGATGCTGAAAAGGAAGATTAGAGTATCAAGAAACACAAGGACAGTCTAACATGGAAAACAGTAACGATAATTATATACAATTTTAAAACCTGTCCTGCAATATATCCAGCCAGAAACAATCTTGGAGATGCCTGGCAGCTGATTGGTTGTTACATGATGCATCAGCTGCATGAAGTGTGGACTGGTTCAAGTGGAAATATGGGCTGGCCTAGGACGCTCGCCATATTATCAACGAGATGACTAAGCACAAAACTCCAGCAAAGATAGCATACAGAACTGCTCTCTTTTTGCGTCGGCCTGTCTGTAAATCAGATGTTACGAACTGTAGTTATTTAGAAGGGAATCTTTGAAAGCGAAAAATGTTTATGGTGAGTTTTATTAATTGATTTCTTAAACACTATTAGTACTTAAATACAATGGTTCCTAAAAGTATGGCGTAGACTGAAAACAGGATCTATAAACTGCTAAAGATTCACTAACTTACACTGCATCCTGCCATGTTGCACCATCCAAGTTATTTAATTAAACATAATGATGTTAAACAAGTGTGAAATGTGGTGTGTTACAAAAAATTTAATGATGAGGGGTTTTGAAAGACAAGACATATCTATACAAGTCTTATCTCTGGGATATCTCATTTTCATACACTTTTTAAATACATGGTTATTCATAAGTCCATTAAACATTTTAAAGTTTAATAACAAATAAAGTATGCAACAGATCATGGTAATTTATATGGCAACAGAGAGACAGGCCCTGCAAGTCTTTTTTAATACAGGAAACCTATGCTTAGTTACCAGGTTTACTGCTAGTTTGCTACTGCTCTGGCTCTGGTTAACCTACTAGGGTTGTCCGTAAAATAAGGTTCCCAAGGTTCTGCAGTCGTGAGGAACGCTGTAACAGGAGATCCAGCAACACTCGTGTGTAGCTTGTTTCTCCCTCTTCCAGTCCCCCGGCTTGCGAGCCATCTGCGATGCTCAGTCTTGGCCTGGCATCCGTTAGAAATGGAGTTTCCACTAGCTTCTCCCGCCAGGTGCAAATTACGCTTTGTGATGCATTTTTTGAATGCAAAATGCCTGCACCGGTGGACATTCATTCCCAACTGTGTGAAGTGCATGGAGAGCAGTGTATGAGCATACATGTGCGAAAATGGTGCAGAGAATTCAAAGACGGATGTACAGACATCCATGATGAACAGCGTTCTGGGTGGCCATTGGTTTCAGACAAAACGATTTTGAAAGTGGAAGAAGCAATGCTGAAAGATCGAAGGGTGACAGTTTGGGAGATCTGCGAGATGATCCCTGATGTCAGCAAGACCTACATTCACAAAATTTTGACAGATCATTTAGGGTATTCCAAGATGGGTCTTGAGAATGCTTACACAGGACCACAGACAAAACATGTTAAAGTGGGCCACGAATTTCTTTCTGGCCTATGACCAACCTCATTAACAAATTTGGATGGGATACTGCCAAACACCCTCCTTACAGCCCAGACCTAGCCCCAAGTGACTACCTTCTCTTCTCTGACTTGAAGAAATGCCTGGGTGGGATGCATTTCAGAATCGGAGAGGAACAGAAAGAAACCTTTTAAGCTATCTTCGCTGTGCGGCGGAAGAGTTCTACGATGCAGGCATACAAAGATGGTACACCACATGCTAGAATGCATTGATCAGAACAGCGATTATGTCGAAAAACAGGACAAACTCTAAGCTTTCCAAAAATGTATTATTCAATTGTGTATTATGTCAATAAATGTTTTTCATTGTGAAACAAAATTGGGAACCTTATTTTACGGACAACCCTCATATATGCTGTTACACAGATATGCAGTGAAATGGATTACAGCATAGATGTCTGCTGCATTGGCGAAAGTGAATCCATTAAGCATCTGTGACATAAGCAATAAAACTCTTTATTTTAGTAGCATCATGGTGGCCACATGCAGAGTGACACTGAGTGCTAGTTACCTCATACCACTGCCTTTGTAAGTGCCAGCCAGCTATCAGATGACAATGTGTAACTCAAGAACAAACCCTGTTGCATGCATTTCTACAAGCTTTAGAAGTGCTGGGCTTGCTTTGTGGCAAGAGCCAAGAAACTCTGATTCCAGAAAATTTGCCGATGTGGACTATATAAGCAGCTGACACATACCAACAAGTTAGTGATAGTCAATTGTGAGTAAAGTTCAACTGTTTGTGAGTTGCATTACCGTAGCAGTGTCAAGGACAATTAGAACAGAACAGCCGGAATTGTGATCCTGTATGTGCAACAGTGGCTCTTGTAACAGTGTTAGTGCTTCTCTCAACAATTTATTTAAGATGAAACAAAGTGGCATTAAAACCAACTGGACTTGTCATTTGTCACAGTGTAAAAATTCGTGCGTTTTTTTATAATTAAGCTTCGTTGGGTCTTTGAGTCTTTGAAATCTTTGTGATCTCGGGTCGTGGTAACGGATGGAATGGAAAATCACACAATGTTTCTTCACCACAATGTATTATTTTATTAACACTTTTTCTATATTTTACATTAAAATAAATCCTCCTAGCACCATTTTGAATGATTTAAAACCTTTCCACTTTTTCACTTAGTGGAACTAATGCTTGATGAAAGTCTTGTAAACATTCTACAATGTTCACATGTTACATCAACATGTCCTTACACCTTGAATATATACACGCTAGTGGGAAGAGTCTGACGTCACCTCACGTGATACTGCCTTTTTCGTATACATCCGCGTATGCGTCCATCAAATAGTTCCTTCTTGTTAGAGAAGCGATCCCTAACCATCCTCCCTTCGCTTTTATTATGGAACACATATAATTCTAATATTTATACATATATATTAAAATTAAATATGGAAATATTTATGACGTCTTTAAACAAACTTAGTTGTTCGTAACAATGAACATTATTAACACGTTTTCGTCATTTAACCATCTCATACCAACATCAAAAAACAAATTACACTTTTAACAAATATTCACATAAAGGATTTTCTTTTGGGGTCTTCCAATATTCTGTCTCAAAATGTGCACATTTATTGTGTAGTTTGGCAGTTTTGAATGGTTAAAATGTTTCATGAATTTGTGAATAATCCTGTATGTATCATAATTAGAAACAAGGGAAACCATCAGGAAAGTCAAAGCCAAAGATATTACCTTAAATTGTCAAACATTGGCATAAATAGAATAAACAAGAAATGAAAACATCATGACAATACTTATATCAAACAAAACAAAGTGTGTACATATATTATTTAATTAGTGACCATTGCTTCAGAAAACCATTTTCTTAATAATTTTATAAACTCACATTTATTTTAAAGTGCAGTTTAACCATGTGTATTATTCAATGTAAGGAAAAATAATAAAGGCTATCTCAATCATCGGTCAAGCTTTGAGATGATCCAGATACATATTATTTTTTTAAATTAGTTGTACGTAATTTTAAAGTATCAGTTAAGAGGTTGCAGGTTTGTCTATTCATGCTTCACTCTGTCATATACAACTTGTCGATTGTGATACTCAAAACAGCACATCACCTTAAAAACATTCCTAAATAAATGAAAACGGTAAAAGTATTAATGCTCAAATATTACATAATCATGCTGTAAGAAAGAGAGATGATCAAAAACTAGCAATTACAACAAAAATCTAAGACAACTACTTACATCTGCTCATGAGGCTTGCCAAGCAATTATACCAATAATCACAGCCAAAACGACAGTTAGGCAAACCGCTAGAATGCATTTCTTCTTCCGAAGTTTGGTCTGCAAGCAAATTAAATGTGACAAAAGCAGCAATGGCAATACAAGGCAAATACGACATAACTGGTGCTATTTGCTATGTCCGTCAAACTTAAAAAGGAACAACTTGATACAGTGAAATCATCAATAATATAAAAAAAGAACTGGAGTCCATTAAACACTCGTAATGGTAAGTGTGTGAAAACTACTTTTACAGGCAAGAGAACTTTAAAAAATCTACCAAAAATCAAAGAAAAAGAAGTCCTACAAATAACTTACACAAAGGTATGCAGCTAACTATGGTGCTTAGCACTATTGTACAGAAGCTTGTAGGCATATGTATTATCTGGCAAAGCCATGAAGCGTATCGGAAAGAATGTGAAACTGCCCAGTTGTTTACGCGAGCTTATCGCATAAACATGGCTAGACAGTGTGCATACACTCTGTTCAGTTGCAATCATATCTCCAGGACAGCAATGCCTCATATATTGGAGTCAGTTTGAAATGTGTTAGCTGCATAAAATCTTGCAATATTGCTAAGATAAGTGAAGCTTTTAGTTTCTAATTTGTTCTTACTTTAGATAAGTTAAGAAGCGATCGTAACATTCAACCACCAAGGTCGCGATACACCTCAACACTTTGCCAGGTAATACACATTTCTAATATTTAAGGTCATGTGGCATTACTAAATGGCAAAAGCTAATGCACAACTTTTTTCTCAGTTTACTTCTTGTCTTCCTTGTCCATTTCATTGCATTCCTGGGATGCACTGTATCATTTTTAGATTTCGCAGAGGGATAACAAAATCTTGGCATAAATTAAATAATAGATGCTAGCAATTTTCCATGGTAAAATAAACAAAACTCTTGCTCCTTGAACCTACAATGCATGTGGTAACCTTAAAGAACTTAAACTTGTTCCATTAAATGTATTTAAATAGAATATTTTAATATTTACACCTTCTCTAAGAAAATAAATAAAAAGTAAATAGTAAGACAAGGCTGTTATATTTCACCAACATTATTTAAAATTGACATACAATTTACAATTTTTATTAAGTCATTAAGTAAATACACAATTTACAATAGACTTCGTCACTTACGGCTAAAAATTTCAAATCATATATTATTCTTGTCCAGCTCTTCAAATTCATGCATATCATATACAGGATTTTCTACTAGTCATGTATAAACTCTATTCTTAAATGCTTGAAGACTTAGGTTACATATTCTGTTCGGCAGTATGAAGCATTAAAGATTTGGAGAAGAAAGCATTCTGAAATGGGAATTCAGATTGCAAATAATAGAATGATTTACACCCTTCACTTTGCTGATGACCAAATTCTTATGAAGACAGATCAAGAAGATATGGAATATATGATTACAAAATTACTAGAAGAATACAATAAATGGGGACTAACTGTCAACACATCTAAATCCAAATATTTGGTGATTGAAGTCATAAAAGAGGAGTTAGAAGTGGAAGGAGGAAATAGAATTAAAGGCTGCAATGGAGTAGAATATTTAGGGGTTAAAATAAGCAACAACAGAAAATATGAAGAGAACAAATACAGAAATAATAAGGGGAAAAATGCCATTTCAACACTAAATAGAATTCTATGTGACAAAAATATTGGCAACAAAACAAAGAGACATTAATAATAGTATTATCAAAAGTATAAGTTATGGTGCTGATATATGGCCACTTACATACAACACATAAATTAAATTACTGGCAATAGAAATGGACTTTTGGTGGCAAGGAGCGAGAATTTCGAGAAGAGATAAAATAAGAAATGTCATTAGGAATTTTGTGGGAGTAAAATCAACAATGAGATTGTATTCAAACAATTGAAATGGCATGAACATGTAAGAAGAATGCCTGAGGATACATAGAATACTGAAAAATGTATTGGAAAGGATGCTACCAAAAAATCCGGAGAGAATGAATGAGTGAGTGAGTGAGTGAGTGAGTGAGGGGTTTAAGGATCCGTCGACAACTAGGTCATTAGGGCCCGCCGAAGAGAGGATGATCACCAATAACTTGGAAGGATAATGTCACACAGACAATGAAGATATTGAATTTGGAAGATGAACACTAAAAACAGAAGAATGGAGAACGGCTATCGGAAGATGTGTTACACATTGAAAAACTGATTAAATAATAATATTGGTAAGACCTGATTTCATCAACACATTTTAGAAATGCACAAAAATGTTTAACATTGTACTATGGTCCTTGGCATTTCACGGGCCTTTTCTTGCAAAATGTTAACTAACATCTTGTTAGCATTCTCAATGTGATCGAGAAGTTGATGTTTGCATTTTGTCACTTCTGAACATAGATCACAAAACAAAAAAGAAATATGACTTCCTATTGGGGAGCATTTATTCTTTGAGAACCTCTTACAATGAAAATTTAGTCGGTGTTGAAACACTTATCACTTACATGTAATTAATCTTTACCGGTTTCAAGAGTTTAATTTGCTCCCATCATCCGAATTGCCCGACCAGATACCACACAACAAAAAAGCAGAAATCTACCAAATCAGTTGCCCAGATTGTGACCAGATTTACATAGGGAAAACCAAGAGGAATTTAAAAACCAGGCTAAAAGAACACGAGATGCATCAAATACAAACAGATGCATAAATCTACAGTTGTGCACCATTTTTGGACATCCAACCACAACATTATGCCAAACATAAAACTTTTAAAAGCTACAAAACACGCTGCAGAGTTGGATACCTGGGAGAAAATTTATATAATAAAAAACAAACTCTGCGTAATGAACTTTGATTTGCCTCCACAAAACCCTTTATGGAATTTATTTATGCCAACAAACTTACTGTTGGTGTTTTTAAACACACAAGCCGTGTGTGGGCAAAGTTTGAGAGGTAGAACTGGAACTTAAAAATTCAATGCCACAACTGGGATTTGAACCACAGACCTTCCACTTACCGGGCGGCTGCTCTACCACTGAGCTATTGTGACAAACTGCCAGAATGGCATTAAATTCTCAAACCAGTTCGTATTTCTCCTGGTAAACCACAGCGCTAGATGTTAGCCCAACCAACCACACATCAAACAACTTCTTCAAGAATCAACTGGGCAATTCTAATGATGGGAGCAAATTAAGCTCTTGAAACCGGTGAAGATTAATTACATGTAAGTGATAAGTGTTTCAACACCGAACTAAATTTTTATTATAATTTAGATTCACATCACTGTATTCAAAGAAACCTCTTATTTGCTTGAAATCAAATAATAAAGAAAATATTTAAAGTTATGTACTTCAAGAGGTGCCACTATCACTAAAATTGGATACCTTGGTGCACAGTGAAGCTTCACTGTTTTATACCAATGCTTGATATGAATACCAAGTGGCTTTAAGTCCCCAAACTCAATACATTTGTCTCAAATTGGGATCTTAGGTGACTTGAGAACTCAAGTAGCTTAGGAAGCTGAGTTTTCAACTATGCTACTTTACAACTGTGCAAAACACAAAGCTTAGTCAATTGATTTTGAAACATCTAATATTCCAGACAACCCATATGGTAAATACTGTCTGGCATATCATGCCAGTTTTAGTTAAGAGTTTAGAATTCCTCAAGGATCTTTGTGACAACCATCCCAGTCTGATTGATGGATACCATTATAATGATATTAAAGCTACTTGAATAAAAGAAAGAATACTTACATTCAAAGATTAAAAATGTAGTAAAAAATATTTTAAATATATCCCAGGTAAAATGAGTAGTGGATAGCATCATAAACAGACTAGTTTATTAAGTTTAGATAAATGTTATCACAATTGGTCATTACATTTTGTTTAATAACATCTTCATAAACGATATGCACTTGAAGTACTACAGTTGATAAGAGTCATGGTAATTGCTTACCTGATAATTACTGGCCTGCCGCAGCTGAGCGGTACCTTCACCAACAAACACCTCAGTCTTCTCAACATTAGCCTCAATGCTATCAATAATCTCACCTTGTTCATGGACCATGGCCCCCAGTTCTTTGAAAATCTGATTAACATCACTTATGTCACTCTAAAACAAAATACCAAACAGTATAGATCAACAAGCACATCAAAACTGGAGTAAAAGAATATAATAAGAAACA
Source organism: Tenodera sinensis (assembly GCA_030765045.1). NCBI lineage: Eukaryota > Metazoa > Arthropoda > Insecta > Mantodea > Mantidae > Tenodera > Tenodera sinensis. The sequence continues at coordinate 164,713,354 of CM060966.1, forward strand.
TGTCTTATTTAGTAGTTTGCTAATCTATGAGGGTCACTAGATATGTATTGAGGTGGCAAAATATAGTCACAGAAACATTTTGTTTATCTTAGTTACTCAAAGTATTCTCCATGGCACTGTATACAGCATTCCATCCTCTGGAACCACTTCTGGAAGGATCCACGCCACTCAGTTTCTGGTACTGCAGATGACTCCTCCATATGCAGAAGCTGCTTATTCAGGACTAGAGCAGTGACCTCAAAGTCAGTTCTTCACCGCACGGAACAGGAGGAAATAATATTATGCCAGATCAGGACCACAGGGTGGATGAGTCAATAGTTTTGCCTCAGTTCCTTGCAGAAACTCCATTGTTACATTAGCAGTGTAAGCTGATGCATTGTCATGATGCAACAATGTGCCCCTTACACAAAGGTGCTCATGAAGGATGCTTGAAATACTCAGAAAACTAATCTCTAATGCCTGCTCAATGTCTTTGTAGGTTAGTCCTGGGATCTTCCCTAATCATTATTCCCACAGTGATGATGCTTTAGTCAGTCACTATTGTTGCTGGACTGCCACTCTTCATCTTTAAGAGATTGCTGCCCCCTCTTAAATTCTGCAACCCAGTGGAACACAATGTTACATGACGGAGAATAGTTCCCAAAACCCTCCCCTCAAATGCTCAAGCGACTCCATTTAAGTCACATCTGAGGTCATACAAAATCATTCCACATAAATGCTCTCTGAATCTCTATTGCACTTGAAAAAATGTTCACACTTTCCAGACATCAAACATCAACTGAGCAAAAATGAATGGCACAACAACGGTCTGTCTGCTCCATTGCATTACCAATGAGTCAGCTATTTTGACAAAGCAACAATGCTTTCCCCAGGGGTGGCCAATTTTATGTGTTTTGATACATATCTAGTGGCCCTCATATAAAAAGTTATTAATATGTAGTTGTTTGCATGGATGAACATCACTAATTTAATTTTTGGATGCAGGAAAGTTAAGAATGAGAATTTCCAAATAATTACATGGTAATTATGCAGAAATTGGGCCGTTCAAAAAACTAAATGAATTTAGGAAACACAGAATCCCTTGGTTTCCCTGTTGGTCACTATCACTTATGCTTGCCTCCTCTCATTCTAAGGTTAACAAGTTAAAAGAATGTTATGGAGCATTAACAAATTAGCTTTTAACTCCATAAGGGAGCTTTTCTGTCAAACAAAATTGGTAAAAACCTAATCATGGTGTGTGTGTGTGTGTGCAACTTTTGACACTAAACTTCAACAACTTTTGCATTGGTAAATCCAATCCCATGAAAGATCTTGTTTTAAGTAAAAATACACTCCCTATAACTTTAAAATCTGGAATCTACAGATCAACTGTGAGACTTATGAAAAAAGCTGCATATGAAAAAATAAAAGAAATTTGGAAATCAGGTTAAAGGAACACCAGAAGAACACAACTGAAACAAACAGAAAAGTCCAATGTGTCACACCATTTTTGGATAGAAAACCACAACATTGGCTGTAACAAAATTGTTAAAACCACTTCATCAACAGAATTAACATTTGGGAAAAAAATATACACCATCAAAAACAGTAATAAAGTAATACATTTTGAAATCCCGGCATTGAACAAAGTGTTAAAATTTTGTGTCCCTGACATTAGATGGCAACAGAACTGTAGCAGCAGAGAGGTGGTGAAGGAAGAAGTTGGCTTCAGTCACCAACGGCTGAGAATGAAATCAAATGACCTTGAAAACGTTCCAGTTTTTTCAACATTTGAAAGTGAAGATAGTGTAACTACAGTGACTCAAAAAATTGGACTTAAACATGAATACTTCTGAGAGGTAGAACTGGAACTTAAAAATTCAATACCACAACTGGGATTTGAAACACAGACCTTCCACTTACCGGGCGGCTGCTCTAACCACTGAACTATTGTGACAAACTGCCAGAATGGCATGTATAAAGCAATCCAGGCCCTATGATGATGAATAAGGTGAGAGGTTGCCAGGCATAATGACGAAGAGACAACACGACATCATAGCTCAACAAAAAGAAGAGGTAAAGATACTGCTTCAACCTGCACACAAGAAGGAGCTGAGTCTGCCTGTTCTCTCTACTCAGCTTCACGTTGCATCAGAAGATAGTAAGTAAAAGGAGACAACTGGTGATGTCATTATTGATAATCACAAGATACTCTTTCCACTGCTGCAAACATGAAACTTATATGCTTCAAAGTTTCTCCATAACTAGTTATAAATTAGTAATCTCATACTATCTCTCTATTAATTCTCAATTTTATACCTTACAGCATGTGACAACTGATTAACGTCTCCAACTTTTGTTTTACATATTACAAATTCTCAATACCTACATGGACTTTTTGGCTCTATGGCACAAAGGATGAAAAATTACAGCCTTTCCTTTTAAATATAATGGAGAAAGCATTAATTTCCTCGTTTAGGAAGAAGACAAAGTCATTTCTCAGCCCATCTTGTTTATAAGTACCACTGAGGGATGATAGCACTATTACTCAACATTAATACTGATTTTTAAGCACTGATATTCGATACTCAATAAAAGACTGAAAGACTAGCTGGTTTGTTGAATTATATTCTTATTAGTAGCTTTTTGTGTACAAACGCATGTAACCAATTTTGATTTTGGTAATCAGCTAATCATTTTCACAACATCATGTTCGGAGAACAATAAAGAACTCTTTTTCAACGAACGTTCTATAAATTTTGGTGTTATAAGATCTGAAGCATTCCCAGTGATGATTGATTAAAGCTTCTCAGGTTACCAGCAATGTGATATTTATGAAATTGTTCAAGCTTTCGGCCATATTAAACTTCATGGCCATCATCAGGAAATAAATGGTAAAAAGAAATAGTCATCTCAAACTCATGTCTTCATGGGGAACTGCATAAGAAGTAAACGCCATCTCAAAATCATGACCTTTTTCAGGAACATTGATAACATAAGATTTGAAGCTTTTAGGATGACGATGATAGCTGCTGTCCTTTCTTTTTAAGTATTACTGTCCCAGCTGTGCTCAGCTGCAGGCCATTGTCCCTATTAAAATTATTTGGCCATTGAGTTTAATATGGCCGAAAGCCTGAACAATTTCATAAATATTACATGGCTGATAATCTGACAAGCACTAATCAAATCAAGGAAAGAACAGAAAAAGAAAGAACAAATATTATTTTCATGCGCAGTATTATCTCGTCATAAGTTTTGATTAGTTCCAATTGTCACAGATTTTGGTACACAGAATAGGTAAATGTAATGGCTGAGAATAAGTCACCAAGCCAGGCTATTGCAGAAATGCGATTTACTGTGTGAACTAAATTAGCTTCATTCACAACTCAGTTAATGCTGAATGTCAAATGAGTACCTCTACTCCTTTCTCATTATTTTGCATGTTTTCATTTAGACAAAAGGGCCTCTGGAGTGTTGCATTCATTCAATCAAGGTCTATCAAGGACTACAGTCCAATCACTGTATAAGGACATGGGCAAGGCAATGGCATGAAGTTTCGACTCCTTATATTTCTTATCTAGTTAAATGCAATGAATTTCAATAATGCAAAACTTATAAATTTAAAAGTTTTGAAAAAGTATCAAAGATTTATTACACATACTTCGATACCACCTAATATCAAAAGTATCGAGGTATTGACGGTGTCTAAGCCCCAACCCCTAGTATGTATCTAAATGAACAATTGCTTTTGTTTCATATTAACTGCTGCCTTACTGCTGTTGATTAATGCCATAAGATGATAGCATTCTTGCCTTCCAATACCTCTGCACTTTGTTTTGGCTGATACATAATTGTTTTGATGTGCACACCAGCTTTTTAAGTTTTGGTGACTATTTGTTACATTAAGAACACTCAAAATGTCTGGAAGACTACACTTATCATTGGTCTATGGATCCTTTGGATCTAATTGGGAGGACTTGGAAGAGTTCACTAATAATTCTCTATCTGCCTAATAGACATTTATACGCCATGGCAATTCAGCATATATAGAGAATATTCTGTCAGGGTTTCCTTCCCTTAGATGATTGCGTTAGACAGCTTACGAGTGTAATTTTCCTGCAGTTTGAAAGTGAGTTCTCTCTCCTAAATGACTAACCAGCTTTAGAATCAATTTTCAAAGCATCACATTACATACATATGTTGCTGAGAGAGGGGGAGGGGGGGGGGGGGAAGGAAAAAGAAAGAGTATATCTTCTGCGGCTTTTGCAATAATGCAAGTGGATATGTGGGTTCAGCTTATATTGCAATTTGACATAAGTTCTGCTGCAACAAAACTTGGAAATATTACAAGCTAAATGAAAGAAAACTAAGTTTTGTATACCTCCAGCTGCCTAATGGCCTGTTCCTGTTCCTCCAACATTTGCAAGTTCATCTCATCCATCATCTGTGCATCTTGCTGTCCTGTGTTGTCTTGCAGTTCTATCAGCTGATGAGTGTATCCTCCTGGGAAAAAAATTCAGTTTCTGTTATCAGATTTAAAACAGCAAATATGATGCTCCTTTTTTATAATATTTGAATGTTTTGCTATAACTTAATGCTCAGGCACTATCATTATCTGTAAATGTTTCTCACAGAAAGATTCCCTACCTCCGAAAGGATCACCTATACCAGAGTTTGCCCGAACTCGCTGCACCTGTTCCTTTTCTTTCTGCGCTGCAAGTCGCTGGGTTGCTTGGAATGTATTCAGAGCAGTCGTGAATTCATTAGCAAGGCGTTCTTTTTGCATCTTCCATTGTCTCTGAAAAGAAAACATATAAGATTAAGCTCAAGCTCCGTCAACATTTATTGCCTACTAGTGAGTTCATATTGGTGCAAATATAGTGGGACATTTGGACGTTCAACAATATATAGACGAGACAGACCTGGATGACCTTGGATATGGCGAGCGGTTGTTTGTGTACATGACTGTAATAATGGCGGTAAAACACAAAGGAAAGGTCCGAGGCTACAGGGCAACAAGCGACTGCGTGTATGTGATTGAACAGTGCGATAACACCAGCAAGGTCTAGAAGCTTCTCGCTGATTCTGCTGAGTCAGCTGGCATGTGTGTATGAAGGGTTCTTGAAGGTCACGTGATGCTGTTACCAATATAAATAAGACAGACATAGTCAGTAGCAGTTCAGTTGTAGAGTTAGTTTAAAATTGAGTTGTTTAGTGTGTAACTCGCAATGTACAGTTAGTTTCTAGTTATGAGAGTGAGTCGGCCAACCTGTCAGTGAGTACCTATGTGTAGAGTGGTTGTATCATAGTAGTAAAGATATAAGAGAGAGTGAAAGTGGAGAAAGACTTTGAAAGTCTGATGATTATAAAAACAACTGCGAATTGTAACAGCAGAGAAGAGTATAAATTGTGTTAGCAACGAGAAGGAAATTGTGCATTTGTAGTCAAATTTAGAGGACAATCAAGTAATAGGAAAGTAACAGGACTTCCAATTTTGCTTTTTTGTTACAATACAATACTAGTAAAGTTTTAAGAATACAAAAATATTACGGTTAAAGAACAACATGAATACCTCAGTTGTCTTACTTGGTGTAGAAGATTAGAATTTTATTATTAAATCTCAAATCATGTTTCGTTAACTATACATAAAATGGACTGTTCAATAAAATAAACAATCTTTTTTATTTATTCTTTTAATGCTGATTATGAGACCACCTCATAAACCTGACTTGACCTATGCTATTGCTATACTTAACTAGCATGATTTCAAGCAATTATTTTTTGCTAGTTTTACAAGTTGGATATTTAGGTTGATACTATGATTGCAAGACCAAAAGTGGTGAGCTATGGTTGATTTATGTTTGATATTTTTGATGTGTTCTTCTATTCTAGTTTCCAAATTTCTGTTTGTTCTGCTTATATATATATATATCCTATGGCAGTCTTCAAAAAGTTATTGGGAGCTAACAGTGTGGGAAAACATTTACATCATTAAGTATTGAGGTCGGCTGATGAATTTCGACACACCAATCATAGACGATGTCTTACAACTAGCCAATAAGAACAGCATACCAGGCAACAAGAGAAGGGGCAGGCAGTACCTGATGTTCAACCAGTCAATCAACAGCTGAATGATGGAGAGAATTCTCTCCGAAACTAGCCCTGTGACTAACATAATTACAAGTTGGAGCAGAATGTGTTTAGAAATACCACATTTTTCAATTTACAAACTGTAGTGTTACTAAACATTTTGTGAATAAAGATTGCTCCTACTTGAGCAGCGGATGCTGCATTTAATAACCTTCAATTGAGTTTTTATTCCATTAAAATATATATAAACAAATAATGAATATATAAATGTTTTTCTATGGTGCAGAAAATTAAACTGGTAAGTCACTTAGATGCATAACCCTCTTTATTCAACTGAGGAGAGTAATGCACAAGTTAAATGCCCATCTGGCAATAGGTTAATCTTGTTTCAAGTTGCATTTACTTAAATTTATTTAAAAACAAATGCTATAATAATTAATGGTGTCATGTGTGCAACCAACACTGGTAACACTTCCATATTTATCTTATAGTAAAGATGATATCAAATAATTACTTTAAGAACAAAAATGTATATAATAGTTTTTGGTGAAGATGCAAACACAAAGATCTGTAACCTACTTGCCACCCCTTTTTGAGGCACTTTTTTATTGTCAAAGGTCAATTAAGCACTATTTTTTGTTACAGCTGTGCATGCACAGAAGAAACCACCAACCCAGCTGTTATACCACAATTCACAAAAATATTCTGTATATCAGTTATTTGAATCCCATATGCAAACGTGCTAAGCTAAATCTAACCTGGGGTAAATCTCGAAACCACAGGACCCTATCATTTTTGCTGTGGCTTGTGAGAGTCTAAAGGCCTCTACTTACTTCATATTTGTTTCCTATTTGGCCTTTTCTTTCTGTCTTTCTTTTGCTTAATGATGCACCATTGCTTTACATGGTCTATTTGATCTTGCAATATTTATTGCTCAACTTTTGGTGGCTTTTCAGAACTAATTGCATGAATTACAATAGACATAAAGCGCCTTTTACTGTGAGCTGAACACCTTAGGTAAGTATGGGTTAATAACTCTTGGCATCTACGTAAGTTTCTTAGAAATGTCAATGTCCATATACTGGAAGAGATTAACCCTCTCTATTCCACTTTATGAAAAAGTGTATGTTCTAATAACATCACTAAAATGAGAAAAATCTGAATAACATTCAGATGATTCAGAGGTTTAAAGTAATACATGGCATGACTGTATCACAGAATTGCACTCTAGTATAGGTCGTGAGACAAGACATGAACAAATCTTGTGCATAGGGGAAGCTGCTTTCCTCCCCTTCCTCATTGCAATGGCTGAGAGGGGGGAAAGGTGGGTGAGCTTGCTACTAATGACTAAACGTTACTATAACAATGTGCAGCTGAAACAATTGCAGTTCACACGAAAGTAATTGTTGGCACATAGCCATAGTTACAGTCAAATCACTGTTCGTTATAATGCTAATTTTTATACATATATAATATCATAAGCAACATGGATAAAGCTATTCTAGCGAACTTCACTCCTTTTGTGGACGGAAACATTATGACTTCTGCACATAAATGATTGCGCAACTTCTCCCACATCAGTCTTACAGGGCAGGTTGCTACTGCCGCAGTTGCCACAGGTAGGCGAATTGTTTTTGGCTTGCCTCATGACCTATAATAGTGTTTGTCTTATTACATGGAATAACCAATGATCTAACAATACTGGAAGTTGATGACAGTGTTGTTGGAATCCCATTAAAATAGGATTTGAGTCGATTAATAACATTAAACAACACTCAGTTTTTAAAATTACCTGGATTTCTCACTTTTTAAAAAGTGAGTGTTGTTTAGTGTTATTAATTGACTCAAATCCTATTTTAACCAATGATTTGTTTGATTTTATTGTAATTAGTTTAATTAAGGTCATTTAGCAACAATGCTGAAGACAGTTTCTCTGTGTTTTAGCCTTAAAACAAGTAGTAATCAAGGACAGGCCATAAAGGCTCAGCAAGCTGCAGTGAAACTAGTACACTCTGTTTATGGAGTTAAGCTTAGCATTGCTGAAGAAAGCTAGAGTGAGTTTCTGTAATCATATTGTGAGTAGGAGTGACAGTGTAGCTGTTTGTTTGGCAATGATGCCTGTTTTGTTGTAATATTTACTCATTACTCATTTACTCATTAAACCTGGAACTTTATCTTCACTATGCAAGAAAAGAAGCACAAAGATAAAATGTTAGGTACATAACTAGAAAGGTTGTACACAAATGGAAATGAGTCAAGTACATTTTATTATATATGTTCTCAGTAGTATATGTTAAAAGAATGAAAAATATACCCAATAAAAATTTTAGATATAAAAGAAGGGCTATAGGAGGAACAAAGAAACCATAAACCACCTATCTATTACAAGCCATGTACAGAAAACAAATTTAGTAAAATGCAAGGGTATTCCCCCTTCTTTCCCTCTCTTTACCCCTCTCCAATGACAGCACTGTTCACGCTATTGACTGGACATAGTCATAACCAGTGAGAAGTCGGCCTGAAAGGAAAGTATTGATTTTGCTGACCGTCCAGTAGATCATTATTAAGCTCAACTGTTGTTTGATTCACGACATGCCATACACATCAGAAGCTACACGTGGCCAGATTATTGATCTATGCCAAGGTTCGACAAATTTCAGAAACAGAAGTGTAATTAAATTTTAATGCCACCCAAGAAAGGCAGTTTATTGCATACATTTTAGAAGAAAACCTTTCATTCGAAAGCAGGAGCTGTCTCATAATATAAAGTAATAGGAAAACATGCTGAAAGCTATTTTGACAGGAATTTTAATTCCCGTATAAATATAGAGAGAATTTATAGAAGGATTAAGCGTTTTTATATTTTTCAATATATATTGCACTATGTTTACTGTAAAGGTTTATGTGTTTGTGATTCTAAGGGTAAAGTTAAAGCTTTTCTTATAACAGAATTGCTTAGCTCAATAAATGCTGCTTATTTCATGCAACATTTGCAACCTTTTCTATAATAGGCATTAAGAATTTGGAAATAACCTAAAGAAAATTAAAACTGGCTTTTCTACAAGGCCAGGTTTATCTACCTTCCCCCTTCCCCAACTTTCCTTGTCCTCATTACATTGTCACACCTATAGCCCCAAATTGCAACTGTCAAGCAGTGTCACTGGTTATTGTACGGCCAGTGGATCTCTGGCTCTGACATTTCTCAAGCCCTAGTGACACAGTGTCGCCAGTTCTTTAGCGGGAATTTCAAACAGGGTATTTGAAACATTTCATACGTCTGCAGATCACATCACTACTTCATAAATTTACGTGAACAGTACGCATATAAATGATCACAGAGTAGCAGAATATGCATAAATTGTTATACCATTTATCTACTGGAAAAAAACCTGCACAAACACCAAGAAATTAAAACCATGTGGTTCTTGTAAAACAGAGCTGGCAATGCGGTGCTACACTTGGAAGCCACACCTAGCGTCTCTGTTTGGTGCTAGCAGAAAGTTTTAACATCTGGTGCATTACTCACTTCCAGTATTACCAATAGTAACAGCTACTGCCCATAACAGATGTAAAGATAATATTTGAAAAGAATAGTGGTGCAACAAAGACATTGTATCAAAATAAACCTAAACCTATATTTCAATGTTTTAAACTTAGTATTATATACTTTCATTGTTAAGATAATTTTGAGAATCCATTTTCCAAAATTCATTACTATACATTGGCAATGTTAACCTTCTCTCTCTAACTCATCACAGCTGTGAAACGTCAGGGCTGGAGATCCACTGGCCGTACAATAGTAATCATTCCTTATCCCTTGCAAGACCCCATAAGACGATAAGAAACAGAGATGATCCCAAACAGTGCATATTACTAAATTCATTTTGTGTATTATATCCCCATATATGATCAAAACTTGTCATTTCCTTGTCCTAGTCTTACACAAAGCAGCATAATTTTATTGCATGGTATTCTACATGTTTTCAAAGCCACTTCAGGTACCAACCTGTTCTGAAGGAGAAGCTGGAAGTGGAAGGGTTGAGAGTTCCTTAAGGTTTGCACTAGTGTCCTTTGCAAGCTGCTGTGTATAATGTTGAATCTGATGCCTGGAAATAACAACTGCATTTTAGGAAGCTTTCGCATTCAATACATTGTGCATTAACAATGAAGTAATTGTACTTGTTCAATATTTGTTCGCTATTGCCTTCTATAAGGTGACAAACCCACAAGGCATACCAGAAAGAATGTGAAATTATTGAGTTGTTTACATGAATCTATAGCATATACACGGCGAGTCAGTGCATGTACACTTTCTTCAGGTGCAAACATGTCTTCAGAACAGGTGCAAGAGATCACCATTTGTGCTACATTACTAACTACATCCCAAGTTATTAGTATTTTGTTGTTCTAGTAAACAGATAATAAACAAATGCAGTGCTGACAACCAAGGCCAATAAACCTGGTCGCTTTGCCAAGTAGTATTTGTCAAAATGTCAATGGTTGCAAGCATAATACTGAGCTGTACATTGAATTTTATTATAGACGTAGATTTCATTAGTGTGGCCTATTAGCTGTTACTCTTTCTAAGATATTTTAGGAAACGCACATATTAAGATAAATTCAACTTTAAGATTATGTCCATACTTTTCTTATATTATAAGTTGCTTTAGATACTTTTAAATTTAGCCCATTCTATCAAACACATTACTGCAAATTACTTACAACTGGTTCCGTAGTTCCTGTGAATCTTGAGGTGTTCCAAGTTGATTTACCATTCTTTTCATAGAGGACACTGAAAAGAAGCATACTATCAATAAGCAACAGAGCTTGAAATGTACTATAGAGCATGCTGAAGGCTAGTGCAACCCTATTTTGGCACATCAGCATTCTATTAGAAGTGGAAAAATTCTCTTACCATTTTGTGATATTTTCTGTATGCTGGTTCCAATTGTCTGGGCCAGTTTTTGGAAATCTTTCTCTCTTCCAGGGCCCCCATTGTGATACGATGAAAAGCTATAGTTACTTTCCATTCTGCTTTAACCTTAAACAACCAGAGCAACAGTCTCATGAGAAAACTTCGCCGTGTCATTTGCAGTTCTAAAATGGGGTGTATTCGTCATTACATATTTCCAGAAAGTTAGTTTTGTAACATTTTACGATAAAACCTAAGCACATTGGTTAATAAAGCTAGAAATCACCTGGTCTATTCACCTTTCTTAGAATCTACGTCTTAGATGAGAGAGAGCTATTAAATACGGCTTTTAAGCTCTAATTGACAGAACGAAAGTGGAATAACTTACACGGTTGACAAACCAAATAATCTGTATAGGTAATGGAACACAAATTAGAATTATGGGAAAGAAACTTAATTGTTGAACCACAGCGCCTCTTACTGTAAATTGGTTTTTATATACCTGTCTTTGCTATTGATTGGCAAAATTCCGGAAATAGCAAGGAAACACTTCAACTTACAACCTTTCCTGGTTTCGCCTTTGCTCTTCTGCTTTCTGTAGCTGATGATCGTCACGTGTTTCATTCGCGTTCTGTCATGTTGGTTAAGCCTTGGCGGGAATTACAAATTTAATGCTTGGTCGGTGCTCTGTGCTAATTCACGATAACATGTCATTTAGAGATAAGTGTGTCTAACCTCGTTAGTCACGCAGATAAGTGACGTTAATCGTCATTTTTTAGTTACCGCTTTCACTTGAATGCGCACATTTATTCATAGTTTCTAAATTGTTCTCATTTTTTCCTCTTCATAAATATAAATCTTTAACCTTATAATCTTCGCAAAACTTATAGGCATATGGAGGCGTGCCGTACTGCAGACCACAGAACACCTGCAGACTCCAGCGAATCCTAAGTTTGCCCCTCCTACCAGTGCTGCCGAATGTGGTACACGCATCTTACGTGCTCTTATGTACGGAACCTCTGCCGGTACACGCATTACACTTGGCAACAGCGCTCTGCTTGAGCATTGGCCAGTGTTCACATGCCTTTAACTTTTGCGAGCAGTATAGTAGTGCATAGTAGATAAAACAAAAATCAACTAAATATGGAAATAACACATCTTAGAAACTAAATTTTGCTAAAGAAGTAAGTAATATTCATTTTGACATCCTATGTTAGTATTATTAATTATTATCAGTGTCAGACTAAACAGTAAATATATACCTACTTTTTGTTCTTTGTTACGGGATGAAAGTGAAACATTTATTTTTCCTTTTTCTTTTGTTGTTTTGTTTTGTTAACGACGCTGTCCATTGCCAGGATCATGTCAGTGCCGCCGGTGTCCCTTTGATTTCGTCCTGCAGGAGTTATTTTACATGCCAATAAATCAACTAACATGGGGCTGTCGTTCTTAAGCACACACAAGTTACACACTTGAAAAGCTAAAAGCCAGCATATAAGTAATGTAGCATGTATTAAAATTATTCAACATAAATTTAAGATGTTAAAAGGTGCAGGCAATAGCTAGAAAGCATTTGAGCATCCAACTATTCTTATTGACGATCATGGGAAATGTAAGCCTTAGGAATTTATACACAGATGACTAAGTTTGTGGAATAAATCTTTAATTGTCCATACCTACAACAGCAAAATGAACTGTTTTATTGTTGTCAGTATCTCTGTCACTATTTAAGTAGTTTATGTATGAGGTACTGTGCTAGATATTTGTCCTTTATATTTAAGGTATGAAACTAATTATAATAGAAATTATTAAATTAAAACTGAGCTTTATTTGTGGATACTCCTTAACTGCTGTGGCTCCCAACATCCCATTTTACATCAGGCCTCAGAGACCTCTTTATCAGGTTTAATGTGCTGTATATCTCTGATACAGGATCACAAAAGAAACTCATGCTAAGGATTTCTACACCCCAAAAATCTAGCACCCTTTGCTAGGCTTAAACCTACAAGCTCAGAAACCAGAGGCTTAGTTATGTTACCCTAGACCACAGAGAATGACATAGAAATTGTGGTAGTAGCTGATGTTAATATAATTATTGTAATTATAATTAGCAGAAACACGAAATTGAATATTTGGGTCTGTATATGTAGATAGAAGAAGAAAATAAATTAAAATCACAAACACAAATTGCAGTTTAAAACCACACTTCTTTCCCCCCTCCACTTCTTTTCTTCACTTCTACTTTTGTTGCATCTAAGTTCATTTTCAAAGGTTGTATTTTGATATTTTTTCTCTCACTCCTTTCATGATGATATAGAAAATTCATTATTTTTTCTTTTTTAGTTTTTGTTGCTGTGGAGTGTCTTAGAGGGAGGAATGCTGTGCAACTACTCTACTGCTGTCAGTTGAATTCGTCTGAAGGTATTCCCATAATACTTTACTCTGAAAAAGTGGTGAGTAAAGCTTCAGTTAAAATAGAACACAAATACAGTAGCATACCTCTGTTCCCACAAGAGAAGTATGATACCCTTTATGCCAAAATCTACCTTACATTTTTGATGAGAGAAGCAATTTGTCTTTAAAAGGCTGCATGCAAAATTATAGCTGCTAGATTTTCTGTAAGCCATAGAAATACAGCAAAATATCAGCCATCCGTACTATGGAGAAATAACATCTATATTAACTAACTGAAATGGACACCCCTGATAAGTAAGAGAGGGGTATGATTCATGTGACAAGGCAGCTACTCTACACTTCAACAATGAACATCCATCTGTGCACACATTGCACTGCTGTAGCAAGATTTCGGTTCTAATGTCTAGACCTTGCGGTTGAAACTGGCACCTAATTATTTTGGTTATAGCCTCCTTATTCCATATGACTTATCTCAAAGGAATTTCCGTTAGGTTTTGTTATGAACAGCTTGATATTTCCTTTGTCAGATTCATTGATAAGACTCTAAAGTCATTAAAATATTATCTGATATTTGCATATCTATTCTTAGCTTACAATTTTCTCTTCAACATGACATTCATATACTGAATTGCTACTTACACAAAGGATCCAGTTAACAGAAACATAACAAATATGATCATTTATGAGAGGTAGAACTGGAACTTAAAAATTCAATGCCACAACTGGGATTTGAACCACAGACCTTCCGCTTACCGGGCGGAATTGAATTTTTAAGTTCCAGTTCTACCTCTCAAACTTTGCCCACACACGGCTTGTGTGTTTAAAAACACCAACAGTAAGTTTGTTGGCATAAATAAATAATAATGATCATTTATGTTATAACCCATTGTTATCAATAAGTAAATCCTGACGGCTACTTTCAGATATGTCAGCCTTATTGTTTTGATCCATTCCTAGAAATATCTGCACCATGCTATTAGCATCTGTGGAAATCCAAATCTCAGAGGTTTTATTCTGATTGTTTTGATTGTTTTACTTTCTCTACTACGTGTAGTAAAGTAGAGGAAGTAATGTATTCCACCCAAAAATTTGATGTCGAGGTTTCACCGGAAATATATGTTTTGAGCTCCCCTGAATCAAAAAAAAAAAAAAAAAAAGCATTTTTTGAAAAAGTTCCGTGTGTGTGTGTTTGTGTATGTGTCTGTGAGTCAGTCTGTGGACAGCATAACTCAAAAATGAAAAGTTGGTTAAAAACCTAAGTTGGTATTTAAGTATAATGTCTTTCAAGGATGCGAAACAAAGATTTTGAAGAAAATTCGAACACCCTAAACTATCCTTTACATAGAAATTATTTAAAAAATGTTGATTTTCTTGAAAATGGCTCTAATGATTTTGATTAAAGTGCCATATGTTTGAGATATTTTTACCACAAATGAAATGTATATTTTGAATTTTCTGGATGACTTTTGAATAACTCGTAAACTGTAAGATAGACAAAAATCTTACTATACAAAAAATGTAGATCTCGCTAAAACATACAATTTATGTCCCAATAATTTTTTTTGCAGAGTGAACCATTTCAGAGATATTCCCTGTTATTTGTGTCAGTTTTGGAAAACTTGTCAAATGCACATCGTTTATTTTTTTTACATGTTAGCAGTGCAAAGAGAACAGAGTCTCAAAGCCTTAAAAGATTTGACTATTGCACAAAGCCTACTGTATTCCCACATTCCCCTTGCACCTACAAGGAAATAAGCAATAAGATAATTTGTGCAAATGTTTATCTCAACTAACACAAAGAAGATATAGGAATAAGAGTTTGTAAGAATAGTTAGTACAAGAGTAGACAAAGTCATGTGAGTGCAACACATCAGATTGGAGATATTGTATTCCACTCAAAAATTTGTAATCAAGATTTCACCGGAAATACATGTTTTGAGACTCCTGAGACTTTGGAGTATTTGGATTAATGGGGTACCATGTGTGCCTAGTTCCATTCATGGTAACAATAAACAATAAAAAACTTTGATAGGTCTTTTTGAAATATGTAGAATTCATAAACCTAAATCTGGAATACATTCTGGCAAAGAAAATGACTAACATAAAGAATTTTTGTATTAAATTGTAATATAATTTTATTAATGGTAAAACGTGTAATTTTTGGATCAAGAGAGAGTTTAATAATCATAATGGTAACTTTGTAAGTTCCATGTGATAGTCAGCAACCGTTACGGCAGTGCCTTTTTGAAATCACTGACTGGGTCTCCAATCATTCCTTTGAATATGACATATTGCTTAGGTAGCATGATGGTATAGTTAAATATCCTGGGATTTTGAACTCAGGGTTCCGCTTTGGGATATTGTTGGACAGATCCACATTGACTGTGTTCTTAAGTATGTCACGATGATTCCATCATAACTGGTTTGTCAACTAGGTGAGTGACTGACAACCAGTATGTTGATAATATGCTATATGAGGCACTATTTTCATTATTAAAAGGAGGATTCCTGAGAGTAAATCAAGAAGTGTTTTATTTGGGTTATGTTTGGTTAAGCTACCCTCTTGTACTACTAGAGCCATATCCTCTCTTGCGGCCAAATTGAGTTAAAACTTTCTGCCATAGCCATTCAGTTCTATGGGTAGTTACCCCAATGTCCCTCTTATGACCAGCTCTACCAAGACTGCTCATCCCCTTCAAAGGAATGCAACAAAAATATCTAATCTGCTACTAACTGATATTTAAAACACAAACTGCAAATACTTATGTGATTTTGAAAGGTACAATCAGAGCTGAAAAATTGAATACCATAGCCAGGATTCGAACATGTTGCCTAGATAGCTCAGTGGTTAGAGCAGCTGCACGTAGCAGTCTGCCTCTGTAGCATGGTGGTAGCGTGTCTGAGAGGTTGCGAGTTCAAATCTTGCTTAGGGTGAGTTATCTGGATAAGGCATTTTACCAAGGTTTTCCCTTATGCTGAGAAGGCGAATGTTGGGTAACTTAAAGCTTTATGGACCTTGGGCTCATTTGAGCGTAATTTCACTAATTTCATTCATTCACTGTCCAATATGACACTATATTGGAGGACGTTAATTACAAAATACCTGCATATAGCTGTGGCTCAGATCCTAGTTATGGCATTGAATTTTTCAGTTCTGATCCTACCTTTCAGAATTTGCCTAACACATTTTGTGTATGCTAGAACAAAAAAATTATCATTGTTTAGCCAAATAAATGGACATTGTTATAATGTTTTATGCAATTTTAATTTTATTGTAAACATTATAAAGGAAGATTTGATTCATTCAAGTTGTATTGTTTTTATTTTACTTTTGAGATGGAGAAAGGCAAATAGCTATGTAGTCATGATATGGTGAATACTTGTTCATTTCACTGAATATAGTGAAGACAATATTGCAATATTCCTAAACCCCTTTTAAATGTATGTTATTTTAGGTACATATTAATTATTCCAATGGTTATAACTAGAGTTTGAATTAATGGGAAGATAAGATATTACCTTCTCAGCAAATAATCTCTCTTACATAGAGAAATTCTTCCATGCAAGGAATAGATCATCTTGTTGAATGACCTTGCTTTGCAGTAACCTAGCTCGTGCCCTACAAAGGTTAACAACCTTGCATTTCAGTCTAATGTATGAAATGGTTTATCTTTGGAAAAACATTATGTATGATGCTGTCTTGATTATGTGTAATTATTATCATGGTGTAAAGACCAGTGTGGTTTCATTGTAACAGAAACATGTGGACTGTCAGCTTGAATTCATATAGAAATTCCCTGATAATACCATCTCTAACATATCCACAATTAAGTCCACGCAATATGCCTTGCATTGTAACATATTTTTTAAGGCAGAATTGTAGACTGGCCTCCTCATTCTCCAGATCTAAATGTATATGATTATTATTTGTGGAGAATGCTTAAAGATAAAATGTAACCAACAACTCCACATATGTTCAACGAACTAGAATACATTGTCTGGCGTGTACTTTCCAATATTTTAGCGATAGAAATTTGCACAGTGTTCAATAATGTGTTTCACGTATCCTAGCTTTCATAGGGGCAGATCAGGCAAGTATAATTTGTAACTGTTTTACCTAGAACGAAAAATAAGCACAATTTATTCACATTGTTTTGAATCTTTAATATTGTCTAGGGGAGGAGGTCCATCCGGTCCCCCGCTATTGCCCTAACAGATTCGTATAGCAGTGCCATAGGAGCTGCAGGCTCTCAGTTGCGCTATTCCAGAGAAACCCGGTACCTACATGAAAATGTGCAACAATATGTACCGTTCGTTTATTACCAGCGCCACTAAATACTTGTAAAGAAAGTATTAACAAACAATTATTTACCGCAATTTCAGGACAAATTAGTGTTTTGAAGTCCTCCAGGCAGTCTACTCCCAAAAAGCGATTTACAAAATGGTTATATGAGAGAGAGAGGGAGGGAGAGGAGGAAAAAAATTATTTTCTTGTTTAACGACGCTGTCAATTGCCGGGATGACACCAGCGTCGCCGGTGTGCCGGAATTTTGTCCCGCAGGAGTTCTTTTACATGCCAGTAAATCTACTGACATGGAGCTGTCGTTTTTAAGCACACTTAAAAACCATCGGCCTGGGCCGGATTTGAACCCGCGACCTTGGGATCAATAAGCCAGCGTCTAACCAACTGAGACACCCAGACCGACGGAGGAGGAGGCAGCACTGCTCAGAAACGAAAGTATAAACATCAGTGGCGTATGCTGGGATTGTGACTTGGGCTATCACTAAGCCTACCCTGGCCGCACCGTGGCCAAGTGGTTAGACGATTCACCTCTCACCAACGCGACCCTGGTTCGATCCCAGGCGACAGCATGTGGGATTTGTGATGGACAAAGCGGCGCAGGGGCGGTTTTCCTCCGCCATCTCATTACAATAGTGCTCCATCTTCAATTCATGTATCACCAGTGTCACCGCCTGCGGTGCCGTGTGTAGTAAACGCGGGCGTTAAAGTAGGCCTAACAGATCCGGGCAATAAGGGGTTTTGTTTAAATGCTAACTTCATGAACAGTGATTTTAAATAATTTGTTCTGGCAACAAGCTAAACAACTATAAAATTAAAATGAACCATTTTACCATACCTGTTTATATGCGCATGAATTCCAGCTGTCTTTCTTTACCACGTTGTCACACATTCGTCGTGGTGACTTCTCAATGAAACAAGTAGGTATGTATTTTTCCACCTACAGAAGAGCCAAGTTGCTCAGACCAATTTGTCCTTGTCGCCCGTAAATAACATTTTATTCCTTTTTATTCGTTTCAAGGCTGAAAACTGCTTTCTGCGCTTGCAGTAGTGGAAGGATATATTAAAACCGGTTCACACAATTCATGGACTTCAGTGCACACAACATCGAGTCCTTTTTATTTCATATAATTTCAATGGTTTAAACGGACTTGCTAGAACATTTTTGAAGTGAATATAACACTTTCAGTTCGCTTTTCAAGACAGTGTATCAAAATAGGAAACATAGATCTCTCATTTCACATAATACATTTGTTGGAAAACTTTTATCGTAACTCGCAAAATGTTTAGAATCCATTATGGTTAGGACCAATTGAGGAACTTCTTGATGGAGAAGTAGCGGCCCAGGCCGCATAAGTGGCCGGGAGGGCTCAGGGGGGCGCTGACCACGTCCCACCTGCAGTACTGCACCCCTCCAATGACGCCTGTAGTGGGAGAGGTTGGGGACGCAGCGGCTGGGTGGCAATCCAAGGTCCTTCCTGGGCTGTAGCACTAGGGTTTGGTTTAGTTCAGTTTTAGTGCTTAAATACGCTAAAATTGCAAAACCGGTCATATTTCAGGGGTTTTCTCAGTTGCAAACAACAAGCATGACCAGCAATAAAGTTTATTTAATTCGCATGAACCAGTCAGTTACACAAACTTATTATAATTGTTTATGTTAAAATACCTTTGTTAAGGATTCCTATTTTTTCCATCTGCTCACACTGCAAGCGCGATTAGTACTAGCAACTATCTCGGTACACTGTGTACTATGAAATAATAATACTAATACAGCTGTCGAGGACCATAACAATCTCACAATATTAAAAACAAAACGTTGTTGCTAAGTCCAAACCAATCGTGTTCACACGGCACATTTCGGAGACGCTCGTGTGGGTATGGAGACTTGGGATTATTCCTGCACTCCGCTTGGTCTCACCCCTCCTTGCCGGTATCGTGGCGAAGGCTGCGGCGGCAGGCATTCGAAGTCCTATCCTCCCTTCTGTTCAATGGAGGAGAACTAGACATAGTCCATCCTACGCGCTAATTCTTCATGAGGGAAACTGACCAGTATTATACTTATTATTAACATTACTTATTAGTTTCTAGTTTATTTTAGATATGGGCTTCGGTGATAGTTTTGATAGCCCACAATATGAGCCGCTGATAAGTATCAAAGTTCATTTTAAGTCAGGCTTATTGTATAATGCAAGGGGAGAATTATTTTCAAAGAATTTCCACGGAACCCAACAACTCTTTATATGGAATATTTTTATTATTTTTATTGTCCCCCTAAAACTGATGATTCTGATTAAGATTTTATCTATCTAGCAAATCTATTCACCTTGTCTCTTCGATAAGAATTTGGTAGTTATCCTACTTTTCAAGTTGTTTTGTTATGTTGCAAGTACGCACACTATTTTCTTTCAAAAGTGCACGTTTCTCTTTATTTTTGATAGCAGGAATCTTCAAAACGTGTATTTACGGTGAACTCTCGATATCGAATTTCTGGGTGGAATACACCAGCAGCTTGTATATGTAAGCAGAACTAGCGAGGCCGTGAAATCGAGAACTTCGCTTTAACTCATTTTTGCAATAAAGCAAAATATTTAAAAGCACATAACACACAAATAATGTTCTAATAAACATTCTAATGAAAGAACACATAATTATTAAAATTTTAGGTTTCTTGTTAACCATAGGTACAACTTAATTTGTGAATGAAAAAAATCGTAAAAAAAGCACCCCATATTTAAGCTATTGTGTTGCCAGTCTGCTGTGAATAGCAATGTGTAATGAAGAGTAGAAGTAAAGCTAATTTTTCAGGTGCTTCGTTCAGTGGCCGAAATAAGATATATATTTTAGAAAATACTTCATCGGTGTCGTAAACCGTTAGATGACTCTACAGATACATTGCCATTAACATAATATTCACCAGATTCGAGAAGTATGAATAAATAATGTTCAAGCTTTTAAATATAAGATTTGAACTCTGAAAGTACAGTAGTTTGCCTAAAACTTTTAACAGGGTTCGTATATAAATTAGTACGAATTTCAAACATGTTTAAATATTGTGTACACCTTGCCCCCTTCCCCCCTCAAACGCCTGTATATTAAAATTTCAACTTCAGAAGTGCAGGGGTTCGTGAGATTATTCATGTATCAGATGGTAAAATAATGCTAATACGTGCTCTGCAGAAGGGAACTACACCATTGCCGCCAAAAACAATATGATAGCCTAGCCATGGGCAGCCGTGCTCAACCATAACGCATTTCGTTTGTTTCAGATAGACTGGTGGATTGTTTGTGAACTGCCGCGTTCTTTCCCTTGCTGGCATCTGGTGGCACCTAGCGACCGGCTAGATAACTTTCACAGCAACCATTGATGCGTGCTTTACAAGTCGAATGCTAGCCTACTTTTGTTTCAAGAACGCTCAGCTCTCTTTTTATATTCTAAACAAAGCATCAATAAAACTACATCCTTAGAATTTTACTCTGTATTATGACATCAGACACCGTTAAGCACTAGCTCCATATTTCGTACACATTTGCATACTTTACTGACAAGTTATTTAAAGGCATGCTTTACTCACCGCCAGCAAAACACCAAATTACAACTTTACGCATTCTTCTAGAGGAAAAAAATCTACGGAACGAATTAATACTTTATAATGTATTTTTAAAATAACATCCAACATTAAACTACGTGTGAAAAGTAGCAATTTTCTTTGTTCATCTCCAAAAATGACAAAACTGTTTAGAATTATATAATGAAAAATCTGATGTGTTGCACTCACATGACTTTCTCTACTCTTGTATTAACCATTCTTACAAACTCTTATTCCTATATCTTCTTTGTGTTAAGATAAACATTTGTACAAATTATTTTATTGCTTATTTCCTTGTAGGTGCAAGGGGAATATTAGAATACAGTAGACTTTGAGCGATAGTCAAATCTTTTAAAGCTTTGAGATTCCGTTCTCTTTGCAAAACAACGATGATCCATTTCACGAAAGTTTTAAGTTTTCCGAAACTCACACACATAACAAGGAATATCTCCGAAATGGTTCACCCTACAAGAAAATTTATCCAGACATAAATTGTGTATTTTAGCAAGGTCTACATTTTTTGTATAGTATGATTTGGTCTATCTCTAACGGTTTAATCAAAACATATATTTCCGGTGAAATCTCGACATCGAATTTTTGGGTGGAATACAATACTTCCCCTACTTACCAGTAGAAGAAGTATTGAAGCTATTGACAGTGAAGCAATATAAATCTACAAATATAACAAATATCTTAGTGACGACACGCTTCACTTATCTTAGTATTTGCTGCAAGTTCTTGACATTAAACGCAAATTGCAGTTTGGTAACTGCAATTATTATTAATATTACTTACTAATTTCTAGTTTGCTTTAGATATGTGCAATAGAGTTAAAATATGCATGGTAAATCACTCTGAGTGTGTCTATAGAACTCACATTTACCAGTCTGGCTGCTGGTAGGGTTAGGTACCATAAGCCCTGAGAAATCGGGGTTGTCCGGATCTTGTATGACGAGAAAAGTGTCCTGCCGGAATTTTGTGAATTATGAATAGTCAACACAAGCATGATATTAAATTTGACAATTTATCATTTATTACCGTAGCACAAAATAAATGATTATCGCTTAATAACGCGATTTTACTTGATTTTGAGTCAGTTATTTTTCGACTACTCATATTTGTGGCAATTTTAGACTTGAAAATATCTGTTGATAAGATATTTTAATATAGGAACATAAATGGTTTGTCGGTTTTGTTCTACGTAAAACAGATAGGTATATTTCGAAAGGAAGAATACATTTTCTTTCAGTTAAAGTAGGCTACATGATTATGACTTCACTTCGCCAAGCAGAACTTGTGAAAGAAGGCCATTTCGTATCTTCAATTACTCTCACCGGATGTTAATTAATTAGACTCTCATCTTGTGGTTGTGAAGTGGCAGCCTTGGAGGCTCACTTGGGAAGCAAACAAAAGAATGACGTTAAATAACGAATACATATAAATATTAGAAACTTTTTGACGTACCGTAGTAACTTTTTAATTGTAAACTAATGTACATTTGGATAACGTTTCATGTTTACAGCCCCTGGCATGCGTACACTATACTGAATGTAAAGATATGACTGTTTCTGTAGCAATCTCCATTTTGAAAGCAGCTGAAAATCAAAGCTTTATTACTCTATAAACTCTATAAAGTTGGCAGTGGTTTTGGAGAAACAAAGAAACTAATTGTTAGCACACAATATGCAAAGGATAGTTGTACATAACCTAAGCGTTACACTGATGGAATATTAAAGTAACTGTTTTTGAGCACTTTGAGCACTAGATTCACAGTAAACAAAAAGAGTTTGTGTGTTACACTTATCACCGTAGTATGCCTAGATACATTTTAGTATAAAAGTACACCTAAGTGCATGGACATTGATTCGAAATTGTCACTACAATAATTTTCGGAAACCAATACAGTTCATATCAATTTTCTAGAATCATATTACTTCTCTACTAGGTACAGTAAGTAGAGGAAGTGTTGTATTCGACCCAAAATTCGATGTGATTTCACCGGAAACATGTTTGAGGCCCCCCAATCCAAAAAAGCAGTTTGAGAGTCCGTGTGTGTGTATGTATGTGTCTACCAGTCTGTCGGTGAACAGCATAACTCAAAAATGAAAAGTCGGTTAAAAACCAAAGCTGGTATTTAAGTTCAATATCTTTCAAGGACACAACACGAAGATTTTGAAGAAATATCCTCCACCCCAAACTACCCTTTACATGGAAAATTTTTCGAAAAGTTTTATTGTCTAGAAAATGGCTCTAACGATTTTGATGAAACTGCCACATGTTTAAGAAATTTTATGCAAATTAAATGTATATTTTGAACTTTTTAGTTATAGCCTATGTAGCCCTGTTTACTCATAATGACTTTTGCCTAACTTGTAAACCGTAAGAGATACACCAAATCTTACTGTACAAAATATCTCGTTAAAATACACAAATTATGTTAAAATGATTTTTTTTAGAGTGAACCATTACTGAGACATTCATTGTTATTTGTGTTTGTTTTGGAATACTTGAACTTTCGTCAAATGCAAGATCGTTATTCACTTTTTATACCTTAGCCGTGCAAAGAGAACGAAATTTCAAAGCTTAAAAATATTTTACTATCGCTCAAAGCCTACTGTATACCCAAATTCCCCTATCATCTACAAGAAAATGGGCAATAAGATAATTTCTACAAACGTTTATCTCTGTTAACATGAAGATAGAGGAATGAGAGTTTGTGAGAATAGTACAAGAGTAGAGAAGGTCATGTGAGTGCAATACATCAGACTTTTTTTCTTTCCTTTAGCAAGACACACATCTTAGGAGCGTAATATATAAAAGAGTTAAGTTTTATTAGCATCAGCCCTAAGTTCGGAAATACAAGACTAACTTTTACCATCCCAAACTATTTACATGAAACTTTTAATCACAAACTGCCATGTATGACTGACTACTCTTGCAGTTCAGTGGTCAACATGCCGAGTTCAGAAGTTCCCGTTTTTATTCTTAGTTGGCTAATACACTACTTCTCCATGAGTCTAGAAAATATAAGTGAAGAAATGAATGTGAGCTCGTTAAAAGTTTACCATTGGCTGAGACAACGTATTACAATTTACTGAACAGCAGACATTCTATCTGGACATTCTTTTATTTAAAGAATCGGATGTTTTATTTATCCAAAGATCTTTTAGTTATTCTTCGCTTAATCAGTAGAGAACACAGCGTTAGTAAATAACTCTATAGGTCTTATGATAGAATTGAGCCACAACTCACAACTGAAGTGAACTTAGCTACTGAACTAACTGAACTCGACTGCCGAACGCTGGCCAGCCCCTTTACAGGCCTCGGATAGAAAGGGAACGTTCTAGAAATGGTAACTACTGGAAACTAGGCAAAACGAATCTTAGGGAGCATAAAGGTGGCACACGATTGCTATTGTTTTGCAATAACATGGAATATTGATATGGAAACGCCGAAATAAGCATAAGTTTTTTTTATGGGTACCGGAGGATCCATTTATCCAACTCAAGTTTCCTCATTTCCACAATAATAGAAATATACTTAAACAATTATTGCCTTCTTCAGTATTTTGCAGCCTATCATTATAACTAATCTAATCATATGGCAATTTATCGGGTAAGGGATGGATTTCACAGGGTGCGGCCAGCCGGCGAGGCTGGCTGCTGGTGACGGCGGTGCGGGTAATAGGAACTCCGCAGTAAATATTGTACGGATTGTCGTCTAAGTCATTTCTAACACAAAAAAGTAAGTTCCTCACGTAGATGTATCAAGCTAGGAGGTATTGGAACTGCCTGCCTTCGTATTCTTGCATTCTAGCACTTGCTTAGGAAAATCCCCATTACACTTTGCAGTTCCCTCTGAGAAATCGCGCAATTTTTTAATGAATTTTTTTTTAAATTCATCTAAAATGTGTGGATTTGTTTTGTAAATTTTGTCTTTTAATGCTCCCTCGTTTCCTTGGTTTAGCCCTACAATTTATCTCAGAGGGGAGGGGGCACTACTTCATAAACATATTTATTTTCAAATAAACATAAAATTGATTGAAGTCGAACCATTGAGAGTTTATTGCCATCGATTATTTTCGTCTGTTTAATTAAAAAGTTGCTATTACAGCGAATTTTGAGTTGGAAATTGAAAGGGAATGACAAATAGGATACATTTATGTTTCCTAATGCATCCAAATCAAGGTACGATAGAGGATATTGTCATGCAGCTATGGGTCTCAGTTATAGCGTCAATCGACCGACTGACTAACTGGATGAAAATATAAGTTGACAGCGTAAACACCAAAGTACTCTCGAGAGATTATGAGATTGTGCTGAAAGGTTATTTCTCGCCGCCTTCCGAACATTCTAGAACTCTCACTCGAAATCTTCAGCTACTTATATAAGCGAGCGCACTCGCGAGTGAGTTTATGAGTGCGTTCCTATTGCAACATTATGTCCATTGCCGAATCGAGATTGCGAGGACAGTTGTGGCAGTTCAAAATTAGATCAACAAACTTAAAAATAGAGAAATGGCTGGTGTCTTTGCGAGAGTACGGCAGCATAGGGCACGCTGATGCACTCTTTGTGTTAATCGTAATAGGTGTGCGTTCCAACATTTACTTTGAATAGTAAAGCTGTGATTAGCTGTAAACAATGAGATGTTTGTGTTTTGTTTATGTGTTCTGTGTTTGTTTCTCGGATTAAGATTGTGTGCCTTACAATGCAATACTAATTTGCATTGTCGATTTTGCCGTAAATACTTAAACTGGGTGGGAGGCAGTAATCTATGACATTAACTCGTCTAGCGTTTAAAAAAAACTTTCCTTAACAAAAAGTGTTTAAAATAATGTTATCTATCAGCTCCCGAAGCATGTCGGTCTAATTTTGGGACCCTCAATCTTTTTAGTCTTTTGAGTGTTTTAATTAATCTTTAAGTGCCTTGTGTAATATTTTTAAATATCTCCAAAGAAATACAAGGTATTGGGCAAGTACAACCAAAGGCTTAATGTTGTAGAGATAAACCGTCAAACCACGGGCAACGCTGGGTATCAGCTAGTTAAGAAATAAAAGCATAAGTAAAGACTAAAGGCTAAATTGGTAAACATTTAACAACAACGACTATGTTGCGTGTATATAGTAGTAGATTATTAAACCCTTATGACTGTGATATTAATAGCACATATAGAAGAGCTGGGCAGCTGGTGCTCAGAGAATGCAGATTGCTCACGACCTTGACTATAACTATGTTTAGCAGGTAAAAAGAATAAAGGTCGTTCAAGGTATCGTGCGAGTCGCCCAGGTCTGGAGGCTGCAAAAACAGCCAAAGAGGGGAGTAGGTTTGGTTGGCTGCAACAAGGGCAGGAAAGCCGACTTCCGGGGAACTCGATGGATAGCAATTCATGGAAAAAACACATCTACTGTATATCTCTCTGGCATTACACGGTCTTTAGAGATCAGCAAAGGGAAAGAAAACACTTGTGATGGACTGGAGGAAAGAAAATGACACGAACGCAAGAAGCAAACCTTGCAGAGATTGTTTTGAAATGCCTCCAAACGTAAGGAAGGGATTTGGAGCGACCATTAAGAGGTAGCCTAGGTCAAGAAGTTTCGGAGCCGTATTTGTTCTGCATTAATGCATTGTGCACACGGTTTGTTAAACACTGTCTATAATAATTGTGATAAACCAAGGCCGGAGGGCAATTTGCCAGTCCTTGCGTGAAGTTAGGGGTTGCGTGCGCAACTGGAAGTGACGACGCTAACTTCCTGCCACTGACGGCTCTCGGTTTACCAACTTCCGGCCCCCTAGAGACCCATAAACGGACGGAGATAACTACCTTCGAGACTGACTTGCCTGACATAACCTCAAAATTACTTGAAATTCCGAAAACTTTAAGTTTCCCCCGCGGTTCTTTCTTAAAAACTGAACAAAGAATATGCGTGGCAACATGCTATTTATTTAGTGAAATAATATAATGACAGGTTTAGGGAGCATAATGTATTCCAGTTTTACTGTAGTAAAAGGATGTATAAGAGTGATTTATGGACTGTGTTCATTTACATGAAAAAAAAAAGCCTTAGTGTGAGATCAAGATTTAATTACATTCCACAAGCCCTTGTGCAACTTACGTACGTAGAAACAAGTTCAGAGGTATAAATATACAACAGGGTAATAGTCACACTGCTTTTCCACTAATTAGTATTTCATGGCAATTCTAAAAGCTAATAAAATAGAAGTTTGTTTGTATACACATCATTCAAAACACAACATATATTTGCGTGCAACTGTTTCAATTAGGTAATGATAAATATTTATACATATTAGAGAGAGAGAGAGAGTGAGAGAGTGAGAGAGAGAGAGACAGTCAGACAGACAGAAATACCTGGAACCAGTGAACAGATGTTGATAAGTCTTTCACAGTTTTTCCAACAGATTAAGGCTACAAGAGATTTACAAATACATGCTTTTAATACTGAGGGATTTTTCCTATTCAGGCCCCTAGTTTCATTTAATGCAGTGCGTTCTTTATATTGCCGGTCGCAGATCGCGGGTATACGTGCTGCATGCAGTCGCTACACTAGGGGGGCGGGGAGAGTTCGTTCTAAAACTCCTCCCTTAATTATGAACAGAGGCCCTATTAGCTTTCGTTTTAGATTTTCCATACCCATAAAATACGCGTTTTTAGCTTTTCTCTGTCGGTCGATATTCACTAATACCTGTAATTTTCTGTTTTTCTTATTTTAGTAACAGTACCTGGGCAACCGAGCTTAACTTGGGATGTTAATTCCTTTTTATTTTTTTATAGAGTCGTGCTTTTTTTCGGAGAATATGCTTATTTAGATAAGTTTGAAAAGCAAAACCTGCTCAGATTGCTCTCCCCGTTATGTAGGACTAACAACCACAAAGACTTATTGTTAGCTAAATACGTATAAATTTTCATCCTAATTGTTAGAGCCGTTTCCGAGATATATGGGACATAGAGATACATATAAATATTTCATCATCATTATTTCAGCTGTAAGACGTAGGCCTCTCCCATAGACATCTATCTAGTTTGAGTTTTTCTTCGAGCATTTGTTCCATAATGGAGGACAGTTCTTTGGTGCTGCCGTCGACTCTAACTTCCAGGGCCTTAACATGTTGCCCAAGGTCCTTCATCTGGCTCTTTTTTAGATTAGGTGACTTACCACTTGCCAGCCAGATTCTAAGTCCGAAGTTAGTGCGCATGCGCCGACAGTGGTTATCAGAATCGCCACTAGGTTTCGCTGCATGCGCTAGCAACAATTTTATATTCTTAACTATTTATTTTTTACAAAAACACTGGATCGACACTATGCAAAAGCACTGTTGAACAATAACAAATACTACAGGAGGAAAAGGTAGAAGACAAAGCCGTGTGAATGTAATATGTATTTCAATGATATAGAAAAGATGTATGTAAGTGTATACAAGAATTGCTCGTTTAAAGATACAAGATGTATTTATAAACTTACTTCACAATATTATTTATCAATAATCATATTCAAATTCGATTACAGTTTCTTTTGTTTCTATTTGTTAACAACGCAGTTTATAACCAAAACCATGTCCAAATAACTCTCTGGCACTATTTTAGTAAGATTTATTAAAATGCACTCAAAATATGCTCACAAAAACGGGTTTTCTTCTACTTCCTATTATTACCATCGCCATCGCCACCATCGCCATCGCCACCATCGCCATCGCCACCATCGTCATCGCCATCGCCATCACCGCCACCGCCACCGCCACCACCACCACCACCACCACCACCACCACCACCACCACCACCACCACCACCATCACCATCACCACCACCACCACCACCACCACCACCACCACCACCACCACCACCACCACCATCACCACCACCACCACCACCACCACCACCACCACCACCATCACCATCACCACCACCACCACCACCACCACCACCACCACCACCACCACCACCACCACCACCACCACCACCACCACCATCACCATCACCATCACCACCACCACCACCACCACCACCACCACCACCACCACCACCACCACCACCACCACCACCACCATCACCATCACCACCATCACCATCACCATCACCACCACCATCACCATCACCATCACCACCACCATCACCACCATCACCACCATCACCACCACCATCACCACCACCACCGCCACCACCACCACCACCATCACCATCACCACCATCACCATCACCATCACCATCACCACCACCATCACCATCACCACCACCATCACCATCACCACCACCACCACCATCACCATCACTCTTACTGTTACTGTTACTGTTGTTGTTATTATTGTTGTTATTATTATTGTTATTATTATTGTTGTTATTGTTGTTGTTCTATACATAAAACGCAATGCCATAGACAGATGTCATAGTTTCCAATGCTGTGTTTAATAACTGCAGCTTCGAAGAACATGCAATTCCCAAGATCCGGGTACTTCTGTTCTGGAAACGTTACCGTGACATCTAAAGCCTTCGGAATGGCAAGGTCGGGCTCTTTTGGCACAGAATAGTTTCTGGTACCAATATATTATTCCATAATGTGCCTTGAATATGCAAGGGGAGCGACAGTAGTGGTGCCTCGGGTAAATACGTATTTATCATCTGAAGAACTTCCATTTTAGGTTGCAACTATTCATTTAGGCACGTTTAGGTGCTATAAAGTTCATATAGGGCTAAATTCATATCTAGCTCCAGAAAGTATAATTCACATTAGTATCCTGAAAATGGTTCGTTATATGACAACGAAAAAATAAGTTAGAACTTAAAGAATCCGACCCCTACTCAGGAGTGCATTATGATGAGTACTAACCTTGTTATAAGTTGTACTATTTAAAGACGTGCTGTCCATGTGACTATCGTGGCATTCCTGATTGTCACGAGGTTTGATTCGTGAGCTACAGTCACTCTGCACTGTTTCAATTTTAAACCCTTGTCTACGTGATTCGATTTTTGTGTATAAGAGAGTATATTGGGTATCTGTAAAGCGGCGATTGCTGAAGAAAGTTATGTGAACGTTATATTTAAGATTTGTTAATATTTCTCATTTTACTGGGAATTTCTCATCCCAGTTCTGGATTAATATTTATTTTATCATTAAATTATACGTTATAACTTAAACAAGGCTTCACCGAACCAGAGAGTTTGGTTCGTCAACCAATCACAGCACAGTAGGGGAAAGAAAACCTCTTAGCACATGCGTCATTACGCTCTTCATATTGAGGCAGTCAGGAAGGATTGTTAAGTTAATATTGTTGTTAGGTTGGCAGCGAAGCACTCCACACTGTTTGCGCTTCTCCTCACCTCGCCCCTTCCGTTGTTGACTCGAGCGGTTGCCCTGGGAATTCCCCGCTGTCCTTACTGCTTTCGTCGCTACGTCTTTTACAATTCCGAACCAAATTTAGCGCACATTTGCCATTTGGCTTCGATTTCTGAACAGATGTCTGTGATTCACACTCCGGTGGAGGTTCTTATTCTATTTTCCGACGATAGTATTTTTTAGCCCACTTCCCGTTCATGCTGCTGTTGTGAAAATTTGTATTTGCCGGATTCAGTGCTGGAAACCTAACCTATCTGGGTGTTTTGCCTTATTTAGTGCCTGTATCTGCATGAACTATATTTAGTCCTCTAACTTTTGGTATATTTATTATTGCAGACATGGAATACAATCGTATCTGATAATATACTTTATCTGTAGCAATACCACGAGGAAGTTTCAACTGACGATAATTTTGTGAGCGTGAAGTGTGAGAAAAATTATCCCAAATATGAAAATCTTGAGTGGTATTTGTTTAGAGTATTCCGCGAAATAATTAATAATTTATTGTTTTAGTACTGTATAATATTAATAGTGATTTAAAAGTGAGTTACAACTTACAGTAACATTCATACATTTCAATTAACATTTAGTTTGATAGTTGGCACTACAACTAATCCAGTAGGCTGTGAGAACAATAATAACTTTAGTTCTTAATCCTAGAAATGAGGAATTAGACATATGATGAACATAAATGAACGAATTTGTGTTAGTGGGATATTTATTAAAGGTAGATCTGCTCTATTTAAAATTACAGCTGTTAAAGGTGCAATTTTCAAACGTAAATAAAGACGGCTGCTGTGTTTGCTAATTGTTTTACTGCGCATGGAACTTCAGATGTTAAACAAAATGTCAGGTTGG
Organism: Tenodera sinensis; assembly: GCA_030765045.1. Lineage (NCBI taxonomy): Eukaryota > Metazoa > Arthropoda > Insecta > Mantodea > Mantidae > Tenodera > Tenodera sinensis. The sequence continues at coordinate 164,744,839 of CM060966.1, forward strand.
AGGAACTGCAAGGAGGAGATGATACAACCAAAGCGATCAAGAGGTGATAATCCGGTATGAGTGAGATAGTGTTAACTGCTACTTGAGTCTTTACTTCTATTTCGTTCGTTAATATTTACGTACATTTTAATTCACATAGAAGCTAAATATGAGCTGCAATTTATTGATATTTCTAAAGGTCAGCAAACAGACATGTGCTACTAAAGTTAATGTTGGTGACCTTGCTGCTGGAACCACCATGTTCAACAGCTTCAATAGGTCTTTCTTTTATCGGCAAGTGTTATTTTTATTAGTCATCGTCGAAAAAATTATATGCAATACACATTCGTCAATTGCTTACGAGAAGTAGAGAATTCTAGTTTACTTGGGAAGGTAGTCTCCACAACATGGGGAACAGTTCTCAAGGATTCAAAATGGCCGACTGAGTAGTGCCAACCTTAAAATGAGAACTGCTATTCTTCAGCTAATCAATAAATCCTATTAAAATATGTGCTTTACGCCTCTTAGATTAGTTGTTACACCTTAAACATCAGAACGAAAAATCTTGCTTTTCGTAGAGCAAGCAAGTTAAAGTCTAAGCTACTCTGGTTACCCCGAGCAATGTGCCTGAGTTATAGTTCTTTATCGAACTTTGTTTAAGAGAAGTAGTACTTCTACTAGAATGGTATTTAGTTATCTTAAACAACGCTTTATATTATATGATAAATATACTACCAATTCGAACTATAAATGGATTTAAAGAAGCTTTAAATGTTAATTTAAACTCAGTTATAAACAGAAAGGAAATCAGACCTAGAAGCTGTAAGCTTCTTCAGACAGAGGGGAAGATTCTTAAAATTCTAATGATCATGTATAAGCACTATACGTAGTCAGAGGCAGTGATTTTAGTTTAAAATTTCCTGGAAATCAAATTTATTTATTTCAAGAACTAGCAATGAAGTGTGAAATATTTACCGTTAATAGTATGGGTACGGAAGTTTTCAAAATCCATATATAAAATAAATAAAAAATTTCTCTTTTAGGGTTAAAAGTTACAGCTATTTTAAAACGCCAGTGAACAGAAAAAAAGAATCCTGTCATGTATGTTCATTTAAGACACCGTCTGTCCTTAAGGCACAAAAGTACTTCATGCCTTCAACATGAAATGCAACTTACCCCCCCCCCCCCCCCCCATCCTAAGCCATGTTACCTTCTTGCTCTGTTCCATACCCAGCTCCAAAATGTTTCCTTACCTCACCCAATGTTTACTTCATTCTGCAACGCCAATGATGACCTTAGTCTCCATTCATATTCTACTTCCTGCCTGTTTATATCACATAGTCGCCTTTCCACTGTTTCTACCGCACTGTATCGTTTTCATTATCCCTTTACCAAATATGGTTTAAGCCAATTTTTTATAATCCCCTTTGTAGCCCCACCGTCCAATATTTTGGATGCTCTGTGTTATTCATTTGGTGTCGATAACATATTGCTCTCAGAGCTGTTTGGTCACCTTTGATTACTCGCAGCAGCCAGCCGGACATATTCAAGATATTAAAATATGACGGCAAAATCAATAAATGTAACATGTCTCATTGAATATACACAAACAAATATGAAACACATTCGTACAATCATTCAGTAACTATAATGAACATATCAATGTCATCAATACATACAAATATAAGGTAATCCAATAACCTTGACTGCCAATTTTCCGTTACAGGGGAATTACACAAAAGTACCATCAAGAATGAAAGAATTCAGAATTAACATAGTGACTTTTCCCTGCAAATTTTGGCAGCTTGTGGATCGCTCTTTTATCTCCGCTATGGTTGTTGTTTGTATATGTAAAATTATTACGATTTTAACAATGCTTGAGTGCATGACAAAAAATGTAGGCGATGACATAATTTTTTCTAATGTTCCGGAACGTCTTCCTCCATAACTGAAAACAAAGTTTTTAAGTCGCTACGCCGCCCTCTATACTTCATTTCTATCTCGACATCTCCACGCGGACCCTGTTTTATATTTACGGTTTCAAGTGCAGCTGGGTGGTATGGCCCCATTAGCATTTTGTATCGGCAGGAATACCAAATGAGCTTGTGATTTACTGCATTTCTTTTCCCTCCAGGATGATATCAACTGCAAGCGCCCCAGCAAGCTTTGGCAAATAAGATACTGTCGACTCAATGCCAACATTTGCTAGAAAAAATCACGAAAATATAACATGCGAAACTCTGTAGCTCCCAACGCAATTTGTGATGGTGAAAAATCACTTTACTTCCGTATTTTAAACTTTATAGAAGATATTGCACTCGACCCAAGCCTTCTATATCAAAATTTCATCCAAAATATATGTCTTGAAGCCTGCGAATCCATAAAATACACTCTATTGGTGACTGTATATGAGTCTGAACAACATAACTCAAAAAGAAAACTTGGATACGTACTTGTGTTTAAGGGGAGTCGTTTTGGGGTTATCGTGTTTAAAGACACACACACATGCACACATACATATCTTCCTAGTGTTGAAGTTTAGCCCATTATCAGAAAATATTTAAGGAAATGGGCTAAATTTTCAAAGTATATTCAGAAATGCCTTTGCAGTTGATTGATGAAAAATAAAACACTTCCGTTCATTAGAAGGAAAGCTACGATTAAGCTCTTAAAGGTCTTAAATTTTTATTGAAAAAATGATGGTTTTTAAATTTTAAAACAATAACTAATCCATATGAATATAAAGACCGTTTAGGCGCAAATGTACTGTAAAAATTTCATTTTACAAGGAGTCAACCTTGTAGACCAGGTACTTGAAGAGGAGTTTAGAAATTCCATTATGTTAAATAAAGAGTTACTCTTGTTTAAGTTTACTGCTGTTCGTTAGCAATTAGAATTAGTACTGAAAGATAGAGTTGACCTTAGGTGCAGTAATTTAGTTAATCTTCCGCCACATTTATCGCTCTTTCTTTCACTCAAATCCATTTTATAACACCGCCTATGTTTCTCTGTATTTTCGGCATGCCTAACCTTACGAAGGCATCCAGAAATCTAAAGAAGCAACGATTCGTAAGTATACTTGTTGCTACTCCACGCATTTTGCTAAAAAATCATTAATGAAAATACATTTGTCATTGTCAACAACATATTGCACTCCTTGCAGTTATAGGTTAGGTATTGAAATCTAGATGTTTAAGGTTAGCTACGTGTGAGTAAACAACTTTATTCTGTGGTGAATATTACTCTAAAGTGGAAAGGGTCTTGTTTGCATTTTACCTCATATCTTAATGCTATTTAATCACGAATAAATGAAAACACTGTAAGCAAAAGTTATACTTTATAACAAAAACAAAACACTTTGATGTTAACGATCCTTTTACACGGAAAAATGCAATGTAAAATTGACATTAGCGTTAGAAAATCTCTGTTGAAAATGCGTGCGCATTCTGATTTGATCTCTCCTCTTTCATAAACGCATATTTCGTTTTTATAATTTTAGTATAGACTTACATTAAACTAGATCTAAATTAAACGCCGATTCAGTGTTAAACGTGGCTGAATGTAATGGTATTCAAAGGCAAGAAGCGATTTCTTTTGCTGCTTTGGGTTTGAGGTTTAATATTTATTTACAAAATGTAATTTGAGGACTATTACACCTACTTATGTACTTGGAAATCATTAGAATTAAATAATAAAACTGTTGAAGAGATATAATAAGCCTGGAAATTCAATGCCATACCCGAGATTTGAACCATGGATCTTCCGGCTTCCGTCCGGTTGCTCTAACCAGACCCAACTTAGTTTTAGTTTCTCCCAGCAAGTCAAAAGGAGATCTCAAATTAATTTAGAAATCACATATCCCAATTACGCTTTAGAATGTCGTAGGTACTCGTCCTTTAAGTCCCGAGGTTCATAGTTTAACCTTACTTGCGAATAGGTTATACTCGCAAAACTCATGGCCATCTATTGCGTGGTGAGCCAGCCTTCTGTGTTCGACGTACGTATAAGCCTTTCCGTATCGAATGTCCACGATACGTTCGTGAGCGCCAGTCCCTTGGCCTGGGCACTACAGTGCGCTCAGTCCGGGGCGAAGACCTTCTACCTGTAGCTAAGTTGCAGCGGTTTATCACCGGGAAGTAATTTTAACTTGCATTTTGTTCTTCTGAGATTTTTAAGTTTTTAGCGTGTGAATTATTATGTTTGTATTTGATCACATGTTGTAGCGTTTTAACTACTGTTTCGGCATTTACGTTTACCTTTTTAACTGTTTTCACTTTCACTTTTTAATTTTTTAACCGTTTTAGTACTCACCTTTTAATGTTTTAACTGTTTTAACTTTCAGTTTTTCTTAATTTGTAACCGTTATTACTGGCAGTGAGTGTCTTACGATTTTTGTCTTGACTTCGGACCCAAATGACCTCGTCGACGGGCTCTTAAGCCGCACTCACTCATTGTTTACCAGCTGCAGATAAGTACAGTATTAGGTCAATTAGTAATAACTAATTATAAGCCCAGGACCTTAACTTGCAGAACTACTGTGCAAATAATTTGCAGAGACATAGAGAAAGTTCTTTGTTACACATTCACATTTTCACTGGGCCTTCAGATTTTTCGGCCTTTCGCGCCAGTCAGTTGTCTGCTCATGACATCACTTTTTTGAAACAAGTGCCTCTGACAGAAAACAACCGAAAGATGAGTGAAAAGGTGAATATCAACATTTCGAAGGCACTTTTTTTTTTTTTTTTTTTTTTTTTTTTTTTTTTTTTTTTAATTAACGTCCTCCAACGTTATGTCATATCGGACGAATGAATGAAATTAAATGTGTGAAATGATGCTCAAATGAGCCCGAGGTCCATGGAGCTTTAAGTTACCCGACATTCGTCTTCTCAGGGCAGGGAAAACCTCGGAAAAAAACCTTACCCGGATAACTTGCCCTAAGCGAGATTCGAACTCGCGACCTCTTGAACGACGAAGGCACCTTAGTAAAATGGTGTTTGTATTTATATTCGCGTACTTCTCACAAACTAGCAATCTCAGCATTTATATTCTTAGGTAACTCATATAATTGGACCATTTTTGTAAAGTGTTTTGACTTTAATGACACAACTTTTTCATTACATCATACTGTTTACAGCAGTAAATGAAAACTGACTTACACAGAAAAATTAAGAAAACAACACACAAAACCAAATTAATGGGATTACAATGAAAAATAAAAACAGTTGGAGAGTTATAAAAATACATGAAAATGATCCAACGTCAGATTAGTAATCTTAGATATATTTAATATTTTAATAATTTTTTGTTATGTTTTGTCCCGGAGCGGATGAATTTCTGGTAAGAACGGAGCAAATAATTAAGACAACGGCAATATCTAACCATAGTCTTCCCCTAGTATCCTTCAAGTTTGCAAATAGCATCCAACTGTGATTGGTGGTTACTTCCATCTCCGTGCAAAGAACGCACAGAATGTCCTGCTGTAAAAGAATTATGCACCGCAACTGGCTTAAATCAAAAGCTATGTGAAATCGTGTGTGTAACATATAAGGCACTTTTTAACAGTGGTTTTAAATATTACCGAAGGATGAGATTGTCATTTATTTTAATGTTATACTACGCAACAACCTCCCCTTAAAAGAGAAGGAACGCTGCCCTTCGCATCAAGCCGAGACGGTATAAATGAACAATTTGGTTGAATCAGAAACATTTTCCCAAAATAAGAGTCTTATCTCACGAATTGGTGTAGGCTCGCTGACCGGGCCCACCGACAGGTGTGCCACCAATTTGACTGCCATTAGCGCCACTGCCATTATGTGGGTTTTGCACTCAAATTGATGTGATAGCGGATCTTTTTGACGCAGTTGTTTCGTGTTTCTCTCGCGTTATGCGGTGCACCCACAAACCACTCTGCACAGCACGAGTCCTTTGCACGCTCCAAAAGTGCAAATTTCGCTGTTATTACCGCGCGATTTTAACCATGAGCGTTAAGTAAGACTTTCTAAAAGCAATAAACCGAAATAATGATATTCTCACACAAAGGTAGTTCCAAGGCAAATATCCCAACAAAGTAGGTCTGAGTTTTTTTAAAGCTCGTGTATTTGCTATTTTCAGTCCAGCAATAAAGGTAAGGGTTACGCTACTGGAGTCGGCGTCCTGGGTTGTTGTCCTAAATTACCTATATTTGTCTAGCTACCCTTATCTCGGCTCAAGTAGCCATCCGTTACTGCTTTTATGGACGTACTTCAGTTAAATAAGCAACAATAATGGAGCTGATAGTCAGTTACGTGGAAATTATAGTTGTTTGGACCCTTTTGCAATTCCCTGAATTACATATTGTTTCCCACTACTTTGTCAAGATCTAAGTAAACTACACCTCAGTTCACGCTTCCCACCCACCGGTAAATTGTCTCTCTTGAAGATCAGAATTGGAAGAAAGTTTCTCGGAATCACTCACTTTTTACATTCTGCCAGGTAGACCCTAATTTTCGCGCTGTAATATGCGATGTGTTTCCCAATGACTAGCGTGTTTGGCATCTTATGAAAAGAAAATAGTTCGTGGTTTTTCTGTGGCAAAACTTGACTACTTTGGGAGTTCTGAACTTTGTATATTTACTCTCTTTCTAATATTACCTTCTCGTTCACTCTTCCCTATTTATCCTCACCCTTGTGCTCTTCAATCACTAGGCTTCTTCTAGCTGAGTGATCCGGTTCGTTCGTTTTTCGTGTTAGTTGAGATAAACATTTGTACAAATTATCTTATTGCTTATTTCCTTGTAGGTACAAGGAGAATATTAGAATACAGTAGGCTTTGTGCGGTAGTCAAATGTTTTAAAGCTTTGAGATTCCGCTCTCTTTGCACACTTAACACACAAAAAAATGAACACCGATGTTCCATTTCACCAAAGTTCTAAGTTTTCCGAAACTCACACACATAACAAGGAATATCTCCGAAATGGTTCACCCTACAAGAAAATTTATTCACACATAAATTGTGTATTTTAGTAAGATCTACATTTTTTGTATAATATAATTTGGTCTATCTCTAACGGTTTACCAGTTATGCAAAAGTCGTCCAGAGTAAATGCGACTACAGGGGCTATAGCCAGAAAATTCAAGATATACATTTCATTTGTCATAAAAATATCTCAAACATTTGAGATTTTGATCAAAATCGTTAAGAGCCATTTTCAAGAAAATCAAAATTTTCCAAAAATTTTCCATGTAAAGGGTATTTTGAGGTGGGGCTATTTTCTTCAAAGTCTTCGTGTCGCATCCTTGAAAGACATTAAACTTAAATACCAACTTTGGTTTTAAGCTTACTTTTCATTTTTGAGTTATGCTGCCCGTAGACTGACACTCACAGACACGCACACACACACACACACACACACACACACACACACACACACACACACACACACACACACACACACACACACACACTCGCGGGCGCGAACCTTTTTATAAAATGCTTTTGTTAGTTTCGGGAGATCTCAAAACATATATTTCCGCTGAAATCTCGACATCAAATTTTTGGGTGGAATAAGTTGGTATTTATTTATATTCAAGAAGTCTCGAGTTCGAATCTCGGTTAGGGAGAGTTATCCGGATAAGGTTTTTCCTGAGGGTTTCCCTTATCCTGAGAAGACAAGTGTCTATGAACTTTAAAACAATTACGTAGTTCAGTAATAAAAGCAGTAATTAACAATAATTATTAACTGCATGACTTTAATCCAAAAATTAAAAGACAGAATTTAAAATACTACGGAAAGTAGGAATAAAGTACCAGCCCCTTGGTAATGCTAGGGTTAATATAAAAAACTTCTTAAGAACCAAATATTAAATACATATGTATACAGGGAAGCCACGTGACTGTCAGCTGCTATTGCGAAAGCAGTTTACTTTGCTTTCACTTTTAAAGTCGTTTTCACTCTGAGCGGTTGGCTTATATTTCCCTCTAGTGTATTATGCGGTCATTTCATTGGCTCCGTTGCTTCCTCTACATCGGCCGGTCGAGGTCGTGTGTTTTTATTTTTGCTAGGTAGGTACTAGTTGGAAACTTCTCAGACATCCGTTGTACGTGTCCGAACTTCTGGGCTTGTCGACGCTCCACACGATCAATGGTATTATGTGGTGGATGTGGTCTTCTTATTACGTCATGACTCTATCAGATAAACTGCCGAGCCATTTCTATGCTTTGCTTGTCAATGTCTATCCTTCTTCGCTATTCATCGGAAGGAAATAAGGTTCAACTGTTACTAGAGTATAGGTAACCTAACAGCCCTATCCCTCGTACACTCTGTGGGCGTCTGCATGCACCAATCTGTGCCTGTTAGTGACCCTTGGCGCATTCTTTCATGTGAAAACGATTTGTGTGTTGAGAAATGAAGCCAACTGTTTCAAAATTCCTATGCCTAATCACTAATATACTTTTCTGTGTAACATCGCGAGCCCGTATGGACTTAGTTGAGCTGCAAGAAAGCTTGTGATATATACCGCCTTCAACATGAAAGGTCACATCGGCAGCTTTTAACCTCTTGGAACAATTGCTCACTCGCTTAACAATGTCTTTTTTACTTTCTCTACTACTGAAGTAGAGGAAGTAATGTATTCCACCCAAACATTTGATGTCAAGATTTCACCGGAAATATTTGTTCTAAGACCCTCAATACAAAAAGAGCATTTTTAGAGAAAAGGTTCGCGCGCATGTGTGTCTGTGAACAGCATAACTCAAAGACGAAAAGTCGGTTAAAAAGCAAAGTTGGATTTTAAGTTTAACATTCTTGAAAAATGCAGCACGAAGATTTTGAGAAAAATTTGTCCAACCTAAACTCCCTTTATATGGATAATTTTTCGAAAATTTTGATTTTCTTGAAAATGCGTCTAACAGTTTTGATTCAAATGCCATATGTTTCAGATATTTTTATGGCAAATAATGTATATTTTGAATTTTCTGGTTATAGCCCCTGTAGTCGTATTTACTCTGGACGACTTTTGCATAACAGGTAAACCGTTAGAGATAGACCAAATCATACTATACAAAAAATGTAGATCTTGCTAAAATACACCATTTATGTCTGAATACATTTTCTTGTAGGGTGAACCACTTCGTAGTTATTCCTTGTTAACTGTGTGAGTTTTGGAATACTTAAAAGAGGAAGAAGAAAATAACTTTCTCTACTCACTCTTCAACAAACTATTCTTAAACATCTGATGTGTTGCACCCACATGACAACTTTCATCAAATAGAGGATCGTTATTCATTTTTTATATGTTAGCTGTGCAAAGAGAACGGAACTTTAAAACATTTGACTATCGCACAAAGCCTACTGTATTCCAATATTCCCCTTGTACCTACAAGGAAATAAACCATAAGATAAGTTGTACAAATGTTTATCTCAACTAACACGAAAAAGAATGGTTAGTACAGGAGTAGAGAAAGTCATATGAGTGCAACACAACCGATTTTTATAACAACTTACCGCTGATGTTATCATGTATTAGAAGTTGAAATTCCTACACTCACATGTTTTCATTTTTATTGTTGATGATAATACATTTTTAATACTTTTCAGCTATTGAAATGTCTATTTATTGTTGTATACACGTAGTATAATCACATTTTATAATGGAATTTTACCATATATGTTATCATTTTGACTTTTCCTTGCTTTTTAAACACTTAGGATTAAATTCGTACACAATTTAAATATAACTTCAATTGTTGGCGGACCTCTTCAACACAACTAGGCAGGGTTAATCAGTAACCAGTTCGCAGGAACTAGGTCGGTTTACTATTTTGGAACAGCTGACAGGGATTAATTTTATTTTCACGTAAATATTTACAGCACCTACTTATTGCCATCGTTAAAGAAATAGTATGCAATACCAATGCGTCAAGTCAGTTGTAGAAATTCGGAAGTGAAAGTATTCGACTATGTTGCAGTAGCGGTTTGTTGACACTTATATTGCATTTGATTTATGAAAAAGCACTTTCAAATCGTATGCGATAAACATCTGTTCATAAGTGACTTCTTTAGTACTCCTTACGTTTAAGAGGTCTAACAATCTTTGGCATAGCCTTAGAAGATCCACCAAGTGATCGTCGCATTACATATTGCGATAAAGATTTTAATATGGTTTAATTCTATTCTGAAAGATATGCAGAGGTATATTCACTAATATACACACTATTCTTATTTCTGTATCTACTGAATTTTAATCGACATATCGACATATGACATATGACATTTTAATCAAAATCGTTAGAGCCATTTTCAAGTAAATCAAAATTTTCGAAAAATCCTCCATGTAAAGGGTAGTGTAGGGTGAGGCTATTTTCTTCAAAATCTTCGTGTCGACTTAAATATCAAGTTTGGCTTTTAACGGACTTTTCGTTTTTGAGTTATGCTGTCCAGAGACTGACAGACACACAGACATACACACGGACCTTTTTCTAAAAATGCTTTTTTGGATTCAGGGGGCCTCAAAACATATATTTCCGGTGAAATCTCGACATCGAATTTTTGGGTGGAATACAATACTTCCCCTACTTACCAGTAGAGAAAGTAAAAATGTAGATCTTGCTAAAATACACAATTTATGTCTCAATAAAGTTTCTTGTAGACTGAACCATATCGCAGATATTCCTTGTTATGTGTGTCAGTTTTGCAAAACTTAAAACTTTGGTGAAATGGAACATTGTTGTTCATTTTTTTTATATCTTACGTGTGCAAAGAGAACGGAATGTTAAAGCTTTACAAGATTTGAATATCATCCAAAGCATATTGTGTTCTAACATTCCCCTTGCACCTACAAGGAAATAAACAATAAGATAAGTTGTACAAATGTTTATCTCAACACTAAGAAGATATAGGAATAAGAGTTTGTAAGAATGGTTAGTACAAGAGTAGAGAAAGTCATGTGAGTGCAACACATCAGATTTTTAATATGGAAAAATGTAAGGAAAAGCTGTGTAAAATACATTGGAAGTAGATACAGCCCATTAGTCCGCATGTTCTTGAGAGTTAAATTACCATTGACGCATTAAGCAGTTCTAAGTGTGAGGGGTATAGAATTTAGCTGAAGCTTAAGATTCCTAGTTGCCATTACTATTTAATATATATTTGCACGATGCCATAAGAAAATGGCAAAGTGCTTTAGATGAAAGTTTAATGATAGACAAAAGGAAAATGAATGGTATATTATTTGCAGATGACCAAGTTATAATAAGTCTTTTCAGAAAATTAATTGCAAGAGATAACTCATGAATTGAGTAAAATAATAAAAGAATACGACTTAAAAATATTAAGTCAAAAAAAAGCTATGGCTATTTTTAAATTTCATTCAAAATTTAGCTTCACTGAATATGTATTTTTGTGTATTCTCTTGAGCAGATTAACGATGGGTTTCTCAGCATATATAATTCGTTACTCTCCAAATTTGTAGTGCAAACTATCTCCTTTTTCAGTGAGGAAGAATTCCTTACAACCTGTTGCAGACGAGAGTCGAACTGTGGCTATGAGTTGATGAACAGAGCTGAACAGCAACTTGTGGGATCAAAAGGAATGTGCAGAAGTTGCACCTGCAGAGGAAGTTCCTGTTGAGGAACGTGTCACCTGAAGGCATTTGACACATAACCACCAGCAAACATTTTGAATTAATCTAGTTAGTGTTGCGAGGAACGCTGTAATGGAATGGCCAGGACTCCTTAGGATCGATATACGTCACAGGCAAGGGGTAAGGGGAACCCTTACCGCCGCAGGTTCCTCAAGGGAGGAATCTAACACCTTACAAACTTCGTCAGAGAAGTTGGTTGAGGCTATGAGCTGGATGCAGTAGAGTAGACTTTGTCTAGACCACCTGTGGTAAGGAAATATTGCACTATCTTCCGATGAGAAAACTTCTTCATTCTCAGTTATTGCAAAGGGGAGCAACGCTTGCACGAGCTGAACCACTTAATACTACCACTACTACCAACTTAAATTAAACATCTGCTAAACTGTAACTGATACTCACTTACTTTCACTGAACTGAAAAACACACAAAGCTTACAATAAGATACTGTAGATCTGCCTACTCTGTGAGAGGTCTCCGGTTGAACTCCCGATGAGGGTGGGAATTTTACTCTAGCCAAGATTATTCCCCATCCTCCCCAGAGTCTCTGTTGTATCATCTAGTGTTCAAACAATGTTTGCGCGACAGTTAGTGAAATATCAAACCATTTACACCCATTCATCAAGAATAGATAGGTCTAAATATTTGACACAAATATTTTTTTTTCTCGGCGAAGCGTTTCTTTGTTGACAACAATTATATTGGACGTATTTGTTACATTCATCATGTGCAATCCATGGTTAACGTATGGTTGAAGCACATTCCACACGGTAAAGGGCAAAGGGGGGCACCCCGCTAACTGCGACCTATACAGGTTTATTAAGGCTACTACCCCTAGGAGGTAGGGATGAAATGAGGGAACCAAAGTGGTGCTCCCAGACCCGCAGATAGACATGCCCACCATGGATCGGCAGCATTTACAACTCATCCGAGCAATAAAAGGGGAATTGAACAGGATATTAACCTATAAAAAAGTAGGGTTATGGTGCTAAAAGATGCACGCGGGTACCTTTATAAAAACTTATTTATTTTATTTACTAATTTATATATTTATTTGTTTATTTGTTTGTTTGTTCGTTCATTCATTCATTCAATCATTCATTCTTTCCTTCATTCAAGGAAAACCAAAAACATATATTTCGGATATTCTCGTTACATAATATTTCAATGAAATACAATACTTCTCCCCTTACTATGGGTATAGGTCAGAGGAAGTGAAAATGAGTTACACGAGACTTGAATAGCCTCGCAGTAAAATTGTTATACCATAATTTGATGACAATTGATGAAGATGGACAGCATGAAATTGATGGGTGAAATGATGTATGAGCCATCTAGTGTTCAAAATACTTACTCCATCATCCCCACATTGATGGTAATAATTACAAGCGGTTTGTTGATATGTTTTCAGGCTGTTTATTACAGGGGTGGGAAAATTAAATATAATCCAGGTACAATTATATGTTGATGGTTGTGACTTGTGCATGGCAGTTCCCAAGAATTCAAAATGGCTGACATTACACTAAAAGCAATACTGCCATCTACTTCTTCTTGTTCAGCTTCAGCTTTAAATTTTTGGTACATATTAACAATTTCTTTATGGAAACTGCTGTTAATACGCATCTTTTTCATTGAAAGAATTCTTTCCTTACTATTTTTTCTCTTACTCATATTTATTCACAGTTAAAGGAAATAAAATAGCAGTTTATCAAAATAAAAATACTATTTCTAACCTCAAATATCACAGGTTAATGCAACATGCTTTCAAACGATAAAAACATTTGAACATCAACACACGATGTATGTTAGCTTTGGCAAATCTTGTTCTGCAATAACACTTTTGGATAAAATCACTTAATGCGAGCCAGAACACAATTTTGTTTTAAAATCTATTGATTGCATACCATGAAACCGGTTAAAAAATATTGGCTTCTGTGGCAACATAATGTTTGTAATGACACCAATTATGGCCGTAGCTTTACCGTGGTTATATTTTACGAATAATTGACGGTAGTAAGGCAACCTAACATATGGGATGTCCCCAAATATAACCAGACCGCGCCATAATGGGGGAAAATGTCACAGTTGGTTTTTGGGGTATTCGAATAAGCTGTTTTCTTTGTACACTTGGTATCTCCTAAGGAGAAGAGCGGGTTAGGAGCTTTTCATTGTTTCCATCCAATTCGAGAAGTTAGGAGAATCAGTTTGCTGCGAGCAAACATTTGTAACAAAGAGTATTGGTCATTTTATGGGGAAATGCGCGGTCGTGTGGCTTAACTTCTCCCATATAGTGTGTAGGCGGAGAGGTCCTACACAAAAAACGTTGGCAGCCCTACTGTGGCTTTTGTTAAGTAATGATCCTCTCTATCATGGGAACACAATCCTTTGCCCGGCCCGCAAGCGGACTCCCCCGGGCTTCAATTGAAAACACCAGACGTCGCCCTGATTAAGCGTAGCCGTGGCAACAACCAATGAGCTTATTTATTCAGCCTGGCGGGGAAGCGGGGTGTCACTCATCATGTATCTTCAGTAATGAGAAGGGGTGGAGAACAGTGGCGTGTGGCATTGTCTAGGGGTGTCCAAATCCTTGTCATGTTGCCTGAGTAATAAGAAGGGGGTGGAGAACAGTGAAGTGTGGCATTGTCTAGGGGTGTCCAAATCCTTGTCATGTTGCCTGAGTAATGAGAAGGCGTAGAGAACAGTGGCGTGTGGCATTGTCTAGGGGTGTCCAAATCCTTGTCATGTTGCCTGAGTAATGAGAAGGGGTGGAGAACAGTGGCGTGTGGCATTGTCTAGGGGTGTCCAAATCCTTGTCATGTTGCCTGAGTAATAAGAAGGGGGTGGAGAACAGTGAAGTGTGGCATTGTCTAGGGGTGTCCAAATCCTTGTCATGTTGCCTGAGTAATAAGAAGGGGGTAGAGAACAGTGGCGTGTGGCATTGTCTAGGGGTGTCCAAATCCTTGTCATGTTGCCTGAGTAATGAGAAGGGGTGGAGAACAGTGGCGTGTGGCATTGTCTAGGGGTGTCCAAATCCTTGTCATGTTGCCTGAGTAATAAGAAGGGGGTGGAGAACAGTGAAGTGTGGCATTGTCTAAGGGTGTCCAAATCCTTGTCATGTTGCCTGAGTAATAAGAAGGGGGTAGAGAACAGTGGCGTGTGGCATTGTCTAGGGGTGTCCAAATCCTTGTCATGTTGCCTGAGTAATGAGAAGGGGTGGAGAACAGTGGCGTGTGGCATTGTCTAGGGGTGTCCAAAACCTTGTCATGTTGCCTGAGTAATGAGAAGGGGGTGGAGAACAGTGACGTGTAGCATTGTTTAGGGGTGTCCAAATCCTTGTCATGTTGCCTGAGTAATGAGAAGGGGGTGGAGAACAGTGACGTGTAGCATTGTTTAGGGGTGTCCAAATCCTTGTCATGTTGCCTGAGTAATGAGAAGGGGCAGAGAACAGTGGTGTGTGGCATTGTCTAGGGGTGTCCAATACTCACCATTTATCCTCAGTAATGAGGAGGGGTGGAGAAGAATGGTGTGTGGCATTGTCTAGGGGTGTCCAATACTCACCATTTATCCTCAGTAATGAGGAGGGGTGGAGAAGAATGATGTGTGGCATTGTCTAGGGGTGTCCAAATCCTTGTCATGCTGCCTGAGTAATGAGAAGGGGTGGAGAACAGTGGCGTGTGGCATTGTCTAGGGGTGTCCAAAACCTTGTCATGTTGCCTGAGTAATGAGAAGGGGGTGGAGAACAGTGACGTGTAGCATTGTTTAGGGGTGTCCAAATCCTTGTCATGTTGCCTGAGTAATGAGAAGGGGCAGAGAACAGTGGTGTGTGGCATTGTCTAGGGGTGTCCAATACTCACCATTTATCCTCAGTAATGAGGAGGGGTGGAGAAGAATGGTGTGTGGCATTGTCTAGGGGTGTCCAATACAAACCATGTGTCTTCAGCAATGAGGAGGTGTGGAGAACAGTGGCGTGTGGCATTGTGTAGGGGTGTCCAACACTCACAAAATGTCTTCAGTAATAGGAAATGGGTAGAAAATAATTGTGCAAAGGCTTATCTAAAGGTGTGCAACACTCTTGACGTAGCCTACGTATTAGGAAAGGGTAGACAATAACAGCGTGTTGTATTGTGTAGGAGTATCCAATGTTTCTCACATAACCTCAGTGATGAGAAAAGGCTGGTGATTGTTGGTATGTAGTGTTGTTCAAGGCTGTCCAACACACATGTAAGTTACGTGGACAGCACTGGCGTCTTGAACTTTGTGACGCTGTTGTAACTATTGAATTCTCAGCTGTGAGGAGTACAGACCTTAGGCATGGAGGATTTTGTAAAGGTATGTAACCAACACGACTTACATATCTTCGGCAATAGGGATGATACAGTACTGTGGCTTGTAGCATTGCCAATGCTTGTTCAACTTTTGTCGTCCCTCATAACATGTTCTGTAAGAGCAGAAATGGTGTACAACATTGCGTATAGATGTTCAACATTCAATTGTTACTGCAGCACTGTGGTTATGTGTGTTAATTCCAAGGATCAGCCGCTAGAGTATTTTTGTTCTTGTTGAAGGTTTGTCCTGACGGCTTTTGGTAGCTTTAATAATAATTTGCCACCACTAAAAGGCACCAGTATCACAATTTTGCACCAGGACTGACAGAGAATAGAGAGACTGGAGAAACAACAAAACGTTGACTGTTGGATCAGACAAATAAAAAAGGCCGACGCTGGCTGTGTGGAATACTCTCATCAACAAGCCGCCTCTGACAGTGCATCACATTATTGCTGCAGTACAGAGTCTTGGTTATGAGTCAGCCCCAAAGAGGTGAGAGGATTGGAAGAGATAACGAAAGGTTAGCTGTTTGATCTGACAATGACACAAGTCCAATATAAGCTGATTGTGTCAGGAACTACCTGTCACTGACAGTAATTATATAACAATTATTGTTGCAGTGCACAGTTTTTGTTACGTGTGAGTTCAGGGAGGTAAAGGAATGGGAGATACAACAGAAGCGCTGGCAGTTCGATCAGAGGAAAAACGCCAGCGCTGGTGGTATGAGAGAGACAACAAAAACTGTTTGATATTAAAAAGGCCTAGTGTAGGCTGGTTGAAAGTTGTCTCAGAACTAGCCGCCACTGATGGTGTATCACATTGTTGCTGCAGTATGGGGTCTTGGCTGCATGTGAACTCAGGGATTAGAAGAGATAACCAAAACCCGGGCTGTTGGATCAGGCAAAGAAACAGTCCAGTGTTGGCTGGGTGTGAGAAGTTGCCTCAGCAACTAGCCGCCACTGATTGTGTATCACATTGTTGCTGCAGTATGGGGTCTTGGCTGCATGTGAACTCAGGGAGTAGAAGAGATAACCAAAACCCGGGCTGTTGGATCAGGCAAAGAAACAGTCCAGTGTTGGCTGGGTGTGAGAAGTTGCCTCAGCAACTAGCCGCCACTGATTGTGTATCACATTGTTGCTGCAGTATGGGGTCTTGGCTGCATGTGAACTCAGGGAGTAGAAGAGATAACCAAAACCCGGGCTGTTGGATCAGGCAAAGAAACAGTCCAGTGTTGGCTGGTTGTGTGGAATTGTCTCAGCAACTAGCCACCACTGATGGTGTATCACATTGTTGCTGCAGGGCGAGTCTTTTCTACGTGTAAGATGGGAGGTAGAGGAGTGGGGGAGACAACAAAAGCCCTGCCTGTTCGATCAAAGTCGAGTCTTGGCTGGTTGTGTGGGCTTGTCTTAGCAACTAACCGCCACTGACGTGTATCGCATTGTTGCTGCAGTACGGAGTCTTGGCTACGTGTGAGCTCAGGGACGTAGAGGAGTGGGAGAGACAACAAAAGCCCTAGCTGTTCGATCAGACAAAGAAAGAGGTCCAGCACTGAGACTGGGGTTGCCTTTGCTGGCATACACAGGGGTATGACAATCAATTCACCCATCATTTATCATTTGTTTTTACTTTTATAAATTTCCACACCGTGTTACTGCTCAGTCATGAATAAAAAAAAGCATATCGCGATCATAATTCCATTTGGTTTTATGTATAACCTAAAAATAACCACCAATGCATGCAAGAGATAAGGAAATATTTACTGAAATGGAATTAACAGAAGAAATAATACAGGACATAGCAAAGTTATGAAAGCTGATACAAAATTTCGAAGGTTTCCAGTTGAAAAAAAAAAGAAGAAAACAATTACAATTTGGAGACAAGAAAGAAGACAAAATTACAGTGACAGGATGAAGAAATATTGGAAAGATAGAAAGGAAAAAGGAAAGAAGTGAATATAAATGCTGTGGGTTGCTTAAACGTGGTTCGTAGATGGCCTGAAACAAAGGAAAAGAAAAAAGAGGAAAACTAGTCACTCATCTGGATACAAAAGCACTCTCTGCTTTTAATATTACGAATTATGAGTAGAAGTATTGTATTCGATCTACACTTTAGATGTCGAGGTTTCAACTGAAATATATATTTTGAGGTCCTCTGAATAAAAAAAACAGTTTTAGGAAAAGGTCTGCACGTTGTGTGTGTGTGAGTGTGTGTTTGTGTGCGCGTGCATACGTGGGAATTGCCTCAGAAGATTTCTTCACTCCAAATGAGTTTTGCATAAGTGTTCAACTGTAAGAGATAGAGAAAGTATTACCACATAAACATATATATCTAGTTAAAGCACACAGTTTATATGAAATCTATTCGTTTCCGAGTGTTTGTGTAGTGTTTAACGCCCGCTTTTACTACTACGGCACCACAGGCGGTGACACTGATGATACATGGAATGAAGATGGAGCACCGGTGGAATGAGATGGCGGGGGAAACCGGAGAACCCGCCCAGACGCCGCTTCGTCCACCACGAATACCACATGCGGGTCCCTGGGATCGAACCCGGGCCGCCTAGGTGGTAGGCGAGCGCGCTAACCGCTCGGCCACGGCGCCGTTTCCGAGATACTCCTTGTTAGTGGTTTGAATTTTTCAATACTTATACTTCTCTCAAATACGAAGTCGATGTTCGCTTTTTTGATGACGCCACAGCCTGTAAAATTTTGCCCGAAAATATTTACTTTTATAAAATTTTCACTTCAAAATAAAAGTGTGTCCCAGTATTTTAAAAAACATGCGTTAATTTTATTTGCATTATTCCTTACTTTTGAAATATGGCGTATAATTACAAATATTTTTATTCCTCATATTGTTCTTGTTAATTTAGAAGTAATTCTATAGTTTGCAATAATATACGTCCAAGGATAATAGCTTAAGAAAATTCATTATTTTAGTTTAATCTTAGATCAAGTCGAAGTTATCTGAAATTAACATTCATATGAACAATATTCAATTTGAGTAAACTTTAATTTCAGTGTTTAACTACTTACACCAGCGGACAAATGCGCCTTGATTCTGCACGGTGCTTGGGTTTGCCGTGACTGTGGAAATAGCCCATATTATACGCGTGTCTCCGACCTCCAACATGCAACTGTTAGCTTAATCTACCTGAGCAGGAGCGGGATATTGGTCTGGTGTTTCCCTCGGTTAATGCATAAAATAAGAAGCAGTATGAATATATTAAGCTTAATTTTAGTTATTCGAGCAAAATGTGCTCAAAATAATTCTTTTTTTATTCTAGATGAGCCCTACATCTGCTGAATACATTACTGAACACGCGAGGAAGAACTTAGATGTACACGCAGGAAAATGGATAGTGACTCCTTGGACAAATTGTACGTATTAGCAACCCCTTACAAGAATTTATGTTTAGAAATGGGTTAGTATTTTTTACCACCCAAAAATTGGTTGCCAAGATTTGACTGAAAATGTGTGTGTGTGTGTGTGTGTGTGTGTGTGTGTGTGTGTAAATACTCCATAATTTAAGATATTTTCACCAATTATATTATATACCTTGATTTTTCAACAAATAGGCTGTGAAATCCTCTTCGCTCTGAATGACTTTTTTATAAGTGATAAATCGTAAGAGAAACAAAATGTGTGACTTTTGTGACGCTAACCATTTCTGAGATATGTCTTATTTTTAATATGGATGTTCAAATACTCACATTTTCTCAATTACCTGTCTCAAAACATGTGAGAATGCAGAATGAGATAGAGATTGTAAGGCCGAACCCGTTAGGCCGCTGATTGGTGGAGGATATTCGCATGTGTTTTGTTTTATTTAGTCAGTGTGAATTGCTATAAAGGAGAGAAAATTACACAAATGTTTATATTCATTTCTCTGCATCCTGTACATATATCACAGATGCTTTTTTTGGGCCAGTGAATTCTAAAAGGAAGCGGAGATGTATCTGTGATTTTCTAAAGCTATACGTCCTTCTGGAAACAAATGTAAATATATTTTTCTAAGTTTTTGAAAAGTAAACATTATTTATATAATTAAGATATTTGGGACATACTTTATGCGACTTCATGTTAGCATAGGAAGATATTTTGCGATTCCTTGGGAATCATGCTCTCCCGACATACACGTGGAGCCTACCTAGCTGACGCGTGCTGACAAACGCTTCACTAAGTTACCTTGTGTTAGTAAGTATATTGTATTTAAACCCCCAAAATTTGACTTAGCGGAGAAAAAATTTAACGTCAGGAATCTTGCAAAGCTAAAGCCAACAAGTAACTAAAACTGACCGTCTTTTCCTGATGTCCGACTATAATGTAATTATTTTGATTCTGTATATAAAAACTTTCTTATACCAGAATTGCATGTCAGCTTCGAGGGTTAGTGCGAAGTGGCAACAACTGGATAAAAAATTTCAATTGTAGAAAAGTAGAAGTATTTGAAAATTAAAACCGATAATAAGAATATCTCAGAAGTGGTTAACTGCGCAAGCAAATGTATATTGTATATTTCAATCTATTCAGAATGAAGGAGAGTTCAGTGGCTATTCCCAGCATATTTAAGATAAAAATTTAATTGGCCTGAAAATATATTAAATATTTGGCAATTTAACCAAGAACGTTCAGACCTATTTTTCAGAAAATTAAAAAAAATTGTAAGTATGTTCCACGTAAAGGGTAGCTTGGATGCCTTACTGTTTCTATTTTGTTTTAAATCCTCGTATTTCATTCTTGGAGGAATTGAAATATCTTGGATGTTTAATCTAGTTTTCGTTTTTTCAGTATGCTGTTCTCACACACACAGACACACGCACACACACACACGCACGCACGCGCGCACGCACACGCACGCTCGCACGCACACACACACAAAGACGGAACTTTTCTAAAAATTACTTATTTTGAATTCAGAAAGTCTCAAAATACGTGTTTCCGGAGCAATTCGTTATTAAATATTTGGTTAGAATGCAATACTACTTACTCGTACTGTTAATAAATCGTCGAATTAACCCCGCGGTGCAGCATTACTTTACAGGCCAAGGCCTACCGCACGGTCACTGCGTCTCCCACCTCTGCCCACTACAGATGTAGTGAATGGGGTGCAGTACAGGAAGGTGGGGTGCGGTCAGTGGCCCGGTTCCTCTCGGAATATACGAGGCTGAGTGCACCCCGAACCAAGTCTTCCAGCGAGAGGAAATCCCCACGCTGGTACCAGGAATGGAACCCAGGTCTCCCAGTCCTTAATACATAGCAAACAATAAGCTTTTGTAAGAATAATTTGTGGAGGAGTAAGTAAGAAGGGTCAGGGGAATGCAAAATCCCAGCAAATTTTCAAGCTTTTCATGTGTTTTGTTTACAAAACAGCGAATTTCTAACCGAAATGAACTTTGAGGAAGTGATATAAAAACGCTGGCAGTTGCATGACCTCCGTACTACTTCAGGCTGTTGGAAAGTTCTTTGTAAAATATTATAATATGCGCTGAAACACTTCGGTTCAAAATACACAACAGTGCATCGCTGAAAATGAGAGGCTTGTTTTCCTCCTTTTGACAACAGAAACAGAAAGGAGAAGTAAAGCCCTTGTTTTATTTATTACGTTTATTCCCTTCGCCTTTTCATTTTGTTTTCCTCATTTTTTTCATATATTACTCTTTCTCTCCATTTATTGTGTTAGAGCTTGCCTACTGCCTACTCCTTCACCTCACAAGTAGGCCGAGACGGTGCCCCTCCCTGGATGTCGCCACTTGCTCTGTTGACGGCAAGAAACACATTTTTATGTTCTCGTAAGTAAACTCAGGGGAGTTTACCCGGCGCGCTTTTGCCTTAACAATAACACCTGTTGGAGGTCCTTGAAAACTACGAAATTCCCATGTCAGCAAAATGTTTAGGATGTAGAAGACAAAGCACTCTTACAAAAGCCATGAAAGCAACAGCCGCCTCTTTCACCTTTAAGGTTAGCAAACATCGACCGAAATAACACGAAGAGAGTTTAAAAAGTAGACGAGAAATGAATAATCTAATCTGTACTCACATTACTTTCTCTAGCCAGTAGGGGACGTATTGCATTCCACCAAAAATTCGATATCGAAATTTCTCCAGAAATACATGCTTTGGAACCTCCTGAATATGTAAAATTGTTTTTAGAAAAAGGTCTATGTGTGTGTCCGTCTGTAAACAGCATAACACAAAAACGAAAATTCGGTTAAATACCAAACTACAGCACGAAGATTTTTAAGAAAATTTTCCCTTTACATGGAGCATTTTAAGAAAGTTTTGACTTTATCAAAAATAGCTCTAACGATTTTTATTAAAACACATGGTTAAGATAATTTTATGACAAATGAAATGTATATTTTACATTTTTTGGGAATGTCCTAAGAAATCGTGTTCATTCTGAATGTTTTATTTCTTGTTTGTTACGGAAAACAATTTACATAGATTTTACATAAGCGTGTGAATCAACTGCTGCGATTCAGGATGTAATTTTGTACTTTAGTTAGCGTTCTAAGTTGGTGTAGCAATAATAAACTTTCGCCAGTGACGTAAAAACGTTATTTATTGATTGCTGCACTAATAAGGAATGGAAATATGAAAAGATAAACATAGCTGGGCCAGTCAGCGTCATTCTTAAACACCTAAGATGTGTTCACCATCATTTTCAGCGCCACCATGTCTGTCTGCTTGCTCACCTGAGCATTTCGGGAGTGATCGTTCTAAAAATGCGCATGATCTCTCTTCAGTTGTTCAACGGAAGCCATCCGAATCTTTCCAAGATTATCTTATAAGTAGGGCCACAGTCAGTTGTCACCACAGCCAATGATTCGGACAGAAAATCTACTAACATCACTGCAATATTTTTTAGGTCTTCCACTGCATTTTACATCCAATACAAAGCCTATTGAGAAAGTTCTCAGTAAAACTGTAGGAGACCGTCGTCACGTGGTTCACTGACAGTTCTATTATGTTACTGACCTACAACGGAAGAAGATGGCGCTGCAAGGCAGAAATATCTGTTGCCAACATAACATTGTACTACTCGCTAAAACTACCAACCACGCATCATAAAATGCCAAAACAATGTACTATTATTTCTTCATATTGTTGTTAATACTGCGTAATCTGTAATAAAATTACCGTATTATACAACCTCAATATTATTACTTCATTATTATTGTTGCACTATTGCGTAATACTGCGTAATCTGTAATAAAATTATTGTATTATACAACCTCAACATTATTATTATTATTATTATTATTATTATTATTATTATTATTATTATTATTATTATTATTATTATTATTATTATTATTATTATTATTATTATTATTATTATTATTATTATTATTATTATCATCATCATCATTATTGTTAATGTTATTGTTATTGTTGTTAATACTGCGTAATCTGTAATAAAATTACCGTATTTTACAATCTCAAATAAGGATTGTTGTACCTTTGATCAGTGTAGTATACCGATTAAAACCACAACCGCACCGCACAAGAACTTAGGCCACATCACTTAATTACAAAACAATAATAACTCTAAATAACAACAAATAACGTTAACAAGTTGGTGGGCAACATTCACATGCTTCCGCTGATTTCAATTTTCCAGCGTTGGCAATACATACGTCACCAACGAGGAACCTCATAAAAACATTCTTCAGTCACAAAACAACTGCCTATCAACCACGTGAGGACGTACTCCTACAGGATAACCAACAATGAGACGTTCCTCAATCGTATATTTGCTTGTATCAGCCATTGCTTACAACACAAATAGCGTTTCACTTTGGCAACATCAACTAATAATCCGCGAAAAATCAGACTTGCCGCTATAACATAACAATGCCCTCGCTCTATCGGAAAGTTGACAAACTAATGCAACAAAAGCCATATGAAGCGGAAAAGATATCTCTCTCAACCCATGAATAGTTTTTAATTAGTTTTCAGTTTCGGAAAGTGAGTTATTTCAATATAAACATTACCCTATCGCGACTTTTGGCCCACTCCAGTAGCTCGGTGGTGCTTCGACCCATCTACAAACGCACTGTATATTAATTTACACTTACCACTGACGAATCCTTGGAAGATGCTAAAAGTAAATTCGAAATTTAGTATTTAACATTACGATTTTGAGTTATGCTGTTTGTGCAATTTGGTTTCTTCAGTTATATTTTGTGCAGAAAATGTATTTAAGTAACTTTATGATGTTAAACATTGATTTTTGGTATTGAAACATGCTAATGAGAGCTAAGAAAGAAAGAAAGGGGAAAAAAGGAGAGAAAAGCACCTCCTTTGTGCCTTAATCTTAAAACAAATACACGTTTCTTTTACAAAACTAATAATGGCATACACGGTTTGAAACAGTAGTAAATTAGATGTTTACGATGGCCTAAATGGGGTTCACGTGCTGTGCGTATAACTGCAGTTCACGGGCGTGACGTGTGATTGCCAACTTAACTCTTTGCTAATGGCACTATACATTAAGTTATTATTATTATTATTGCGTGAGGTTGGTGTAATAATTGAGACAACCTTACCCGATAAGGTGCTATGTGAAGTACCTCTCCGCATGCCATGCTATGATTGGCTGCGGTTAAACATGTGCTGTAAAACAGGGCAAATCGATTGTCTTAATGACAAAAGGCTTAAAATATACTTCTAGATCTTTTTAAAAAAATATCTGTAATTTATCTTCCTAGCGTTTAGCATCGAGCTCTGACTTTCCGCGACAGGGGAAAAATGGAACATATTATATTTGTCACGCACTTGGAACTTTTATGTGGAAAATAGATGGGATGACGTAAGTAGCCATAATACCGTAGAACATCAGCAGCTGGTAGATGTTGAGTGTAGCAGCGTTCTGGCTTCTCAACCCAGAGGTCTTGGTTTAATTCTCGCCTGGAACAGTGGACTTTAATTATATACATCCTGTACTCTCCGCAGTGTTTCGGTTAAAAAGATGTACGCTCCTCAAAAAATTAGAGGAACATATGTTTAAATCAAAACCAAAAATGAAATAGTAAAGCACTGTAAATTTTCAATTTTTAATTTTTAATAAAAAGGAGTATGTATGTGATGTAAGAATTTTAATTCTTAAAACAGATTTCATATATATAAACTCATCACTTAATAGCTGCATAGCGCCATTCGGAAGTCAATCTTCCATCTTCAGGCAATGTAGATGTAGATAACTGCAAGCTCTGATTGTTGACTTTTTCTAACATCGTTGAATCTTCTTCTGCCCTCTGGTGGTAAAAGTTGGAGTTCGGAATCATTCTTCTTTCTTCCTCTGACGTAAATTTTGACAGTCAGATGTTATGTTTTGAAGTATTGATTAAAGCTACAATGGAGTTCCAAAAATTTGTTAGGTTTTTCTGCATACATCAGTGAAGTTGAAAAATACGAGGAAATAAAAGTGAGTGGTATTTGATATATTGATTTATTATGTTTAAAAAAAAAGGTTTTAATAGCAATTGGTGGTAGAAAATTGTTTCGTGTTTTCTGAAGGTTATACAGAGGAATGAGACATCCGATTGAAAAATTTGTCGCAAAAGTAGTTACGCAGATTGAAAATGGCCGTTCCATTCGCTTTGTATCCAGAATTCTTCATGTCAGCCCTTCTGTCAACCACAGGGCTTGGAGACGATATATGGGGACAAGTGGGTTCAAGAAGTTTTACTTTCTCTACTGGTAAGGGAAGTATTGTATTCCACCCAAAAATTCGATGTCGAGATTTCACCGGAAATATATGTTTTGAGGCCCCCTGAATTAAAAAAAAGCATTTTTAGAAAAAGGTCCGTGTGTGTCTGTGTCAGTCAGTCTGTGGACAACATAACTCAAAAACGAAAAGTCGTTTAAAACCCAAAGTTGGTATTTAAGTTTAATGTCTTTCAAGGATGTGACACGAAGATTTTGAAGAAAATAGCTCCACCCTACACTACCCTTTACATGGAAGATTTTTCGAAAATTTTGATTTTCTTGAAAATGGCTGTAATGATTTTGATTAAAATGTCATATGTTTGAGATATTTTTATGACAAATGAAATGTATATCTTGAATTTTCTGGCTATAGCCCCTGTAGTCGTATTTACTTTGGACGACTTTTGTATAACTGGTAAACCGTTAGAGATAGACCAAATTATACTATACAAAAAATGTACATCTTGCTAAAATACACAATTTATGTCTCAATAGATTTTCTTGTAGGGTGAACCATTTCGGAGATTTTCCTTGTTATGTGTGCGAGTTTCGGGAAACTTAAGAACTTTCGCGAAATGCAACAACGTTGTTCATTTTTTATATGTTAATCGTGCAAAGAGAACGGAATCTCAAAGGTCAAAAAGATTTGACTGTGCCACAAAGCTTTCTGTATTCTAATATTCCCCTTGCACCTACAAGGACATAAGCAGTAAGATAATTTGTACGAATGTTTATCTTAACTAACATAGGAATAAGATTAAGAGGTAGAACTGGAACTTAAAAATTCAATGCCACAACTGGGATTTGAACCACAGACCTTCCGCTTGCCGGGTGGACGCTCTAACCACTGAGCTATTGTGACAAACTGCCAGAATGGCATTAAATTCTCAAGCCAGTTCGGAAGCGGAAGGTCTATGGTTCAAATCCCAGTTGTGGCATTGAATTTTTAAGTTCCAGTTCTACCTCTTAAACTTTGCCCACACACGGCTTGTGTGTTTAAAAACACCAACAGTAAGTTTGTTGGCATAAATAAATAATAGGAATAAGAGTTTGTTAGAATGGTTAGTACAAGAGTAGAGAAAGTCATGTGAGTGCAACACATCAGATTTTTGATCCGAGTTTTTATCTACAACTTGAAAGAGATGGAAAATCTTACTGTGCAAGGGGCAGCCGTAACAGATGGTGTTAGTTCTAGGGCTTAAAGTCTTTTCATATAAATAAATTAAGATCTTGGTATGCAGCCAATAAGTTATTTATAAACGACAAACCTGATTGTTTAAATATTAGCAAAACAATTTTATCTCTTAAGTTGTTGTCTAAAGGCATCAGATAAGTTTATTTGATCATTTGTCTATGAAAATCAAATCAATGGTATTTTGACAGACTAAACAAAGGTTAGCTAACAGCTGTTTATAAAGTTGACTTCATATGAGGAATTTAATAATCCACTGCGCTACGGGGGTGGTCACACTTTATTATTGCTAAGGCTTATTCTTCTATTTATATTTGTTCAACGAGATAAACATTTCGTTGTAGATGTAAAAGGACATAATAGACTAAAGGTAAAGTCATTTTTAAAAAGTGGATCGCTGTGTGATAATTTTGAACTGTTTTGCTATTTTCACGACCACGAAGAAAAATTGACGTGCCACTACACAATTTGGTCTTCTCAAAGATTAGTACCTGGGCGACCGAGCTTCGCTCGGCGTTTTTCGTCTCTAGAAGAGTGAGAAGAGAAAGAGCTGTGAATGTGTTACCTAAAAGTGTGTAGAGAAAACACTGTGAGTGTAATTTGCAGCATTTGTATTTCAGATATACAGAAAATTGTATGACTTATTTGTAGAAGAGTGACAGAAACAGATGTGAATGTGTTACCTAAAAGTGAGTAGAGAAAACAATATGAATATAATATGTAGCATTTCTATTTCAGACATACGGAAGATTGTATGACTTCTTTGTAGAAGAGTGAGCAGAGAAAGAGATGTGAATGTATTATCTTAAAGTGAGAGGAGAAATCAGTGTGAATGTAATGGCATTTCTATTTCAAACATACAGAACATGGTATGACTTATGCTAAAACTGGGGATAATTTGTGTGTGTGTTTGTGTGTGTGTGTGTAAAATCACGTTTCTTTTATGGAAAATTGTTTATAGAAGAGTGTGTAGAGAAAGAGATGTGAATGTGTTACCTGAAAATGATTATAGAAAACACTGTGAATGTAATATGCATGTATAGAAAAATTTAACCAAATCTATAGAGCCGTTTCTGAAATAGCGGGAATACATATACAAGAATTTCACTGTAAAAGCGGGAATAAAAAATGTTATTTTTTATGTAAAATCGCGTTTTTTCGGGAATTACACCTATATAGCTGAACTTAAAAAGCAAAACCCTATTTGAATACAAAATTTGATGGAAATCGTTAGAGCCGTTTTCAAGTTACGCGGAATATATTTATATACAAGAATTGCTCGTTTAAATATATGAGATAATTAAAAGACAAAAACGACAAGTCGAGTCGCTTGTGTGTTGCTCAGTGCATTTATAGGTCGTTCTATGCTGCTAGTGAATGTATACAACTATATGGTGCGTTATGGGTGCAATGGTGTTTATAGAATCAATAAATGCGTTCTTGCTATGAATAGTGAATTGAGTGAAATCGCTTGCTCTGTATGCTTTGGAGAGCCATGACTACCTCTAAAGTTCCTAGCAAAAGGCCAGGCAGGCAGGCAGGCGGCCTTGCTTCGGTTGATTTATCCGTATTTTATTGAATACAGAGAGTAGGTAGTCTTTATGTTCTGTTTGCTAATTTCGAGCAGGAACTCAAAAGCTGTCATTGCTCAGTGCCCACCGACACAAGTTGTGAAACTGCCACGGTTCATTTCCAACTAAATCCGTTAGTAGCTCTTTGTCCGTTAAACGAGTGTTTGGACTAGCTCGCTGAAAATATTCTGATTCACTTCACATCGTGTGAGCAGAACAGAGTTAATAAGGGAGGCATAACCACCCCATGTTCACACTAGCAACTCCGTCTAAGCGTGTTAAACTACAAACCAGGAGTACGGATCATTTCAGTATTATCTGAGTAAAAGGTGCGTTAATACTTGACATCTATTATCAGTTATAAAATAAAACCTGATCTCCGAATCAGGTAGTCACCCAAAATAAGATATTGCGGCCCCCTGAATCTCACCCCCTCCACAAAAAAAGTAAATGTGTATGTGTGAACACAGAATGTTCTTAGATTAACCTATTGGGACCATAAAACTGCAACACAAAACTAAAAACCTGATGTGCTGCACTCACATGACTTTCCCTACCATTCTTACAAACTCTTGTTCCTATATCTTCTTCATGTTAGTTGAGATAAACATTTGTACAACTTATCTTATTTTTCCAATTATGTTCTCTTTGCACAGTTAACATATACAAATTAATAACAATGTTCCATTTGACGAAAGTTTTTGTTTTCCAAAACTCACTCAAATAACAAAGAATATCTCCGAAATGGTTCACCCTACAGGTTAAAGAATAGAACAGACAGTTCTGTTACATTCAAATGATTTTCACTACACACTGCCGTTTAACTTCATTGCAGAAATAATTTCATTACACACTCCGTTTTGGAATCGAGGGGAAACAAAGGAAACCGAATCGATAGTAGCGACTGGCTCACAGGACTGGCTAATATTCTTTCCCTGAAATTCCAACCTATTTTCTTGATATCACGAGCAACAAATGAATTGCAATACCACCCGAACAAAATTTAAATTAATGGAGATATATATCTGAGAAATTGCTGATGCCATTGCGTGTTCTAAAGAAGATCTACACTTATGCTGTAGTGTACCTTAACGTTTAATAGTTATGCAAAATTAGGGGCACAACATTCTTTGTTGATGAAGAAACCTTCACGTGCTATTCCTAGGAAAGCAAATATATAATCTGTTTTGACATGTAGGTATAGACCATTAGAGATATATGGGCAGATCCTTTGATAATTAGTACTTTAGTATGGATTCAACTCGCTGTGTTAGTCGTTTTTCTTCTTCCTCTAACAGATTTCCCACAAACGAATCACAATATAATAGAACAGAAAGCAATGTGAGTACACGAACATTCTTCTTTGTGCCTGAAGGACCACCCCTCCACTCACAGGACTCATCTTCATCTCTGGAGGAGCACAAGATCCTCCTACTAGAACATCCCTCTTTTTCCATTGCAGGAATGATTTATAGGTAACAGGTGCACCTGAGAGAATTGTCTGATGTGTACATTTGACGAAGTTTTTTTGCTCATATTCTGACTCAACAGTGTTAAAATAACACCCCAATTGTTGCTTTGCAAATAAAAATTAAACAAATTAAGAATAAACTAAACAAAAAGTCTTCCTAGGTCTTAAACATGAATAAATTCTTATAAATGTTAATTATTTGTTCGCTGAGTATGTAGCTGCAGTGAAATTATCCATCTTGCTGCACTAAATCAATCCAAGCGACAGTGGTGTTTAACTCTAAATAATTGCATTAATTAGCTTAGTGCGCTAAAATAGACTAACTCTTTAACGTAATAACTGAGTGTTCATTTTGTTTCGGTTTCACTGTCCAGCATATTTAATGAGATATGACGTCAGCACTGACTGGCGATCATATAGTCTTCAACTGTTAATGTATCTGTGTGCCAGATGGCAGCAACTGCAGGTTATAGGGCGGAAGGAAAAGAGTTCAGTACATAATATTTGGGATTTTATGGCGCATTAATGCTACTTAATTGCAGAGTCACAAGTAGAAAAGCTACATGTTTTGAATAGTAAGTTAACTTTTTTGTAAGAGCATAAAAATATCCACAAATTCTGAAACATTTTACAATAATTAAAACAATTCAGCGAGTTCAGTATTCCGTTGTAAGGAAGTCTTCACTCCCCTGACCAAGCCATGGCAGACAGCCTCAAGCATCGCGGACGTGACATCTTGCCTTCATCTCCCGGAGTGTGAAATGTCACAGCTGGTTCAGATTTCCATTTTGTCTAGCAAAGTGTCTGTCCTTCAGATAATCCCAGAGAGAGAGAGAGAGAGAGAGAGAGAGAGAGAGAGAGAGAGAGAGAGAGGGGGGGGGGTCAGACAGAGAGAAATGAGACTGTGCCAAATCTGGGAAACTTGGAGTCCAATTAAAATTAAAGTAGTCAAGAAAGATCACTAAATAATACTAAATCATATGTTTGAAATCAGTGGTTAATACGTCCTAAATTATTACAAAAGAAATATTGTCACCTCGGCCGTGAAGTGGATGGGTGGGGTTAGAGATATGTGCCCAGGCCTTACCTGCATTAATGACCCGTCCTCCGATGGGACAATAGTCAACACCAAAACAATTACTTTTGTATGCTGTTCTGGTTTCTTGACCGTTCCCTTTCTGGCATTCTGGACTAATCCACTTCTGGAACTTTCTCATTGTGAGCGAGCACAATGTAAGGGACTCGTTCGAGCCTGGAGTGGAGTAGTAGTGAAGTTCTTTTTGTAGTGCTTAACGCCCGCTTTTACTACTACGGCACCGCAGGCGGCGACATTCATGATACATGGAGTGAGATGGAGCACCGGTGGAGTGAAATGGCGGGGGAAACCGGAGAACCCGGAGGAAAGCCGCCCCAACGCCGCTTCGTCCACCACGAGTCCTACATGCATTAATGTTTGCTAGACACATTTGTTGTTAGACAGGGAAAAAAGCATATTTTCCCGCTTGAAATGCGCGAAACATATTGGGTGTCATTAGGGGAGATCAGATTTCCAAGCTCAAGCACGTAGTCTTTTATGCTTATGCTGTCGTATGATTTAATAATGAAGCTTTGTTCTTTAGATGGATTTGAGGCAGCAACTGTCGAGTGTGATGAACTTGGAGAAAGAACAATTTTGTTGTCACTTGATTTCGATAGGTTATGTAGTTGTTTGATGTTTCCGTTTGCCATTTGCTTCTTTAGGTTTCGTCCGTTGGCACTACTATTATCGATCTTTGGCTTTATCTGCCAACCTCTTCAGAGGAGGCCACGGTTGTTCTCTCAACAATTTGAGGTTAACCATTTGGAGCATCATAATTCAATGAAAACTTTTAATTGGTATTGAAATTATTAACATCCTTACTCACAAGTGGTGAAGATTAGATGGAGCTTCCTTGGAGATAATATTAACGCTGCAGCTTCCACTTGGAATAGCGCATTTACTTCAATAACCAGAGTATAAAATTAACACGTCAAACGTTTGTTTCAGCATCGTCAACTGCAAACTATTATTGTTAGAGCGTTAATCTAGTAATTACGAAGCTAGTTCTGACTAGGCAACGCTGTAGGCCTGTGATTCATATGCAAGAAGTTGACGGGAACCTTAGTCTAGTATTACTCTTATGTTTGCAACCCCTGACGTGTGAAACTGGCGTTAAAACTGACGTAATCTACAGCAAGAGCGAATTATTATAGGACCAATTTAGATTGAATACTTGAGTTCTGTATTCCTTGCCTAAACGTTCACTAAAACCAACTGCTATAAGAGATGCAGGATTAAATTGCAGCATCTATTCCGTGCCAAGGCCCTCAAATCATAAGTAAAAGCTTCTGTATTATTGCAGTACACTGCGAGATCAATTTTATTAATTGGATGAACCATTTTTAAACATTTGAAATACTGCAAGAAAACTCGCTTCTCACATTACATACAATAAATTCTGCTGGACTGTATGCCCGTACGTGTAAAGCAATTAAACCTGAGGGGAAACATGGCCAGGACTTTCTGAAAACCACCAGCCGCTAATTGCTTCCACATGTTTCTCCACGATTATTGTAGCGCCAAAGTATGGGCATTTTTTCAGTAGTTGGCAACGAATGTTACAAATGTTGCGTATGTTTACTGAAATGGGAGAAGCAATAATGGTTGGTACTAGAGTTGCAAAACAACGGCTCGGTAGTTTTGGTACAGCACATAAATGACCTAGCATTGGTAGTATTGGTAAGGAAAAAAGCATAATACAAAATACAGCGACTGAAGAAATTTGAGTGTCCAAAGTCATTGGTCACTGGGATCAAAATAAAAATTATGCTTTTTGGTTCAGAGACGCAACAAATTAATATAGACATACTTATGTTTTTTAACGAGATCAGGATTTTTGTGTAGTAAAATTTGGTCTCTCTTACGGTTTAAAAAGCTACGTTGGGTAAGGCAGCTAAGTAGTGTTTTAATGAGACCTACATTTTTTGTATAAGATTTGATACATCTATTACAGTTTACCAGATATGAAAAGCTCATCAGGATTAAACAGGTCTATATGGGCTATAGCCAAAAAATTCAAAACATATAATTTATTTGCCATATACATTTGGGATTTTGATCATAATAGAGCCATTTTTGAGAAAACCAAACCCTGCGAAGAATTTTTCCGTAAAGGGTAGTTTAAGGTTGATGTCGATTCGTCACCCCTATGCTCTCCTACGCCGACTGCTGCTTTCTGAATGTCTTCTGCTCCGGCTACTCTGGCATGTGATCTTAACATCAGGGTATGCGTGAGTGTTTACGAATAAAACCAGAACTTCGTTGAAACACTTTTATTCTCACCAAAATAAGAAAGCGTGAGATTTGCCGATCGTTATTGAATTAGTTGAGTCGTTACCGTGTCTTTACTAAGACAGAAGATTGTTAATATTAACTATAATGTGTCCTCACACTTGAGGATCCGGAATACAAGTCCCGTAGCTGAGATGCTCGCTCGGCGGTATGGACGGCACGTGTACTGCCCCGTCGGATTCTGGAGGGCAACTCTAAGCGACCCTTTCTCTCCGGGTTCTCGCAGGCAAGTGTCTGTGCGTTATGACGCTCTCTGTACCTTTCACTTCCTAATTAGCGACAGGGTTTCGAAGAAACGACCATCCCTTGTTTTTCAGGCTCACACCGGCACTGAGCGATTTCCAGGAAAACTGGTTTTACCAGGTCTCGTTGGATTATCTGAAGCTTGCCCCTAATAACTTGTCTGTACCTTTTCGTGCCTTTTGAAAATTTTAGTCACAAGTAATCTCCCTGATCCTGTAACTTTATATATGTAACGATTTTAACATTGTCTGATTATTTAATTCCGCCATGTGATGCAGTATTCTATCCATAATTATGGCGTTCACAATTTCGGCTTCAAGGTGGAGGAATTTTCTTCAGAATCTTCGTACTACATCCTTGAAAGACACTAAACTTAAATACTAGCCTTGGTGCAACTGGACTTTTCGTTTTTGAGTTATGCTGTTCACACACAGGCAAACAGTAACATGCGCGCGCATACACACACAGAGAATTTTTTTAAAAATGTTCTTTTGGATTAAAAGACTCAAAACATGTATTTGTGGCGAAATATGTTTATCAAATTTCTAGACGGAATAGAATACTTCCAAATTTAGGCACATTCAATGTAAATTTCAGGTTTGTTTTTTGTGATTTTGACAGTAGATATTTAATTTTCTAGCATTAAGGAAAGTGTTGTTATTCAGTGAAGGGAATGTGATTATGGCTGAGATATCGACGCTGCCCCTTTTAACTACCTCCCTCCCGCATTCGACAAAACAAAAGAGTGCCCGACATGCAGCTGTCATATTTGCTGCGCCGCAATTGCGCCAAAAATTATCTGCGAACGATTTTATTGGCAAAGCACATATTGACATTGCTTGGCATTAATTGCAGTGCAGTTTGTTGTTAGGGATGGATGAAATAATTAAAAAAATTATAGTAGAAAGCAAACAGCAAGTAATGGTATATGTATGGCCATCAGCAATTATACCCATTACAGGGATTTCAAGAGAGCCTACCTGTAAAGCAAACACCACGTCCTGCTCCCCTCTACCAACTCATGAAATAAAAATTCTTTGTATAAATATTGGTACTACTGTCTAGCTGTGCAAACATCTCTCTTCCTGTGGTTTTGATGAGCTGGGCTTTCCAGCTGCACGTGATCTCTGGATTAATAAAGCTTTAAATGCACTTTGGCCGTTTACGGGCTATAAAGTGCTCAGGTTGTGGACTTTTATCTACTTAAAAATTCTGCTTGTTACTTGCAATGAAAATCAGACTTTTAAATGACTTGATCTCCACGTTCCAGCACTGCTTAATCACTTCTTGTTAACTTGTAGAATCCTGTACGAAAGTTCAGTTTCGTTTGCACTACTTGGATGAAGTTTTAGTAGTATTTATAACATTATATACGTACGTTCACTAGGGAGAGTGAGGAATAATGTTGGATAAAGAAAATGTCCCATCCTCCAGCTGGGAATCGAACAAGAGACCCCTGGATTTAAAGGTTACTATGCATTAACCATACTACAGAGGAAGTCTGGTTTTGTAAGATAGTTTTTAAGGGAAAAAAAAACATGTTATCTATGTCCTCATCTGGTTTTGGTAATGGAGGTGGTCTTTAAGAAATGGTTTCTCGGAAATGAGGGCTCTTCTCAGGATGGGAGATAAATAGGATATAAATTAACACTGATAATTCCCTCCTTAACTACCCCTTTATGTTTCTCCACATTAAAACAGTTCTTCCCTTGCTGACTTATACACCAAATCCCGCGCTCAAACAAGATTATTAAGGTTGCTTCCAATTTCTCTATCTTCAAGCTCTTTCACTACAACTTCCCTTTTGTTCCAGACGTAACTTGGCTGACGATCAAATTGGCATTATTGAGCGATCTCTAGTTTATTACCTGCTAAACATATAGCTATCCATGAAAGGCCGTGAGTAGGCTGCACACAGCGAGCACAAGTTGCCCAGTCCTGTCGTAGCTGAATCACGCACTTACAGAACATTTAAGATGTATGTTGTATTAATCATGCAAGTACCTTAAACATTTGGTATTTTGAATTATTATAATAATAAAGCATTTTCTGTGTAGAAAGTAATTTAGGTTTGAGAGGTTTTTTTGAATGCTTAAACAGTGTCTGAACCAAATGTAAAACTGATACCTTTTCGTTTTAGAGTTACGCTGTACACAGAGAAGGGCAAGCGACACACCAAAGCACACACATACGTACACACACACATTTCTGTTATATCACAATAGCAGTTTAATTAATTTCCATTTATAGTTTTATAAGAGTAGCGCATAACTGACTGTAAGCAATAGCTCCATTTTCCCCACATTTTTACATTTAATATCAAGAAATATATCCATTAAGTTGTGAGTTCCATTATGGTAAAATATTGGATGGTTTATCTGTTTCCTCCCCTCACCCCTCCGTTCCAATAATGGTCATACGTTCAGTTTTCATACACCTTTTGTTTCTTTGCTAACTATATCTGTATATCTCCTTCTCCTAGTATCATTGTTTTGATTTATAGACGTTTCAGTGAACCTTTCCTGCTATATTGGCCATCAGTTTTAGATTTATTTATCGCTATTCTTTCTTTTTTCCATTGTTCTTGGCAATGTGCTTCATTAGAATCCTTACATCTTGGGATGCTGTTGATATTTCGCTATTTAAAAACATTTATCTCCTGTAAGATTCCTATCCCATTTTTATTTTCAATTAAAACAACAGTATTACAACAACAGTATTTTCCTGGGTTTACAAAGTACAATGAAGTCACAAAACGTTCCAACTGAAACTGAATTTATCAGACTGTTAAAACGCATAATGGTAAGTAGGCGTATCTGTACGATTTGCGTATATAGAGATATTGAGGTAATTAATTAATGGTGTCAAATTGGGTAATAAATATAATCAAATGACATAATATAGGTTTATCTCCGTTAGCAGAAAACACCAGTCGATTAGCATTGATTGATATACTTCAGTGGTGACATATTTGCTGTTTGTTAGCTGCTGTTCATTTATTAAGTATTCAGCTCTGGCGTAGTTGACGAAAACAAAGTTCTAGCAGTTTAAAAATCGTTGTAAAGTTGTTTGTAGTTTGAGTTAGGAATAGCTAGACAGAGGGGTCTCAAGTAACTGGAGCGCAGCACCGCAAGGGGCACCCGAAGGCGGACCAAATCTGGCCGACGATGTGCGCTGGCAAGGATGGAATCCCTAATGATTCCAGTATGACAGCAATTGTGACGGTGTCTTAC
The DNA here is from genome assembly GCA_030765045.1 of Tenodera sinensis. NCBI lineage: Eukaryota > Metazoa > Arthropoda > Insecta > Mantodea > Mantidae > Tenodera > Tenodera sinensis. The sequence continues at coordinate 164,781,557 of CM060966.1, forward strand.
TCGCCGTTCCAGGGAATTGCGGGTGTTGATGACACAGCTCTCAGAAAGAAAGGGAACCTTAGCAATCCGAGCAAGCGCCACAGAGGAATCTTTCCAAAGTGTACATTCCACCGTTCTGCTAAAACACGCCGTTGTCTCCTGGCGCTGCGACAGATGAGCTGAAAAAGATGAACGAAAGAAATAAAGGAGAGGAAATTCGTATTAGGACGAAGCACTTCAACATTCGACTACCGACCTGGGGAAACTATGAAATCCCACAGTCAGAATGACCGGCACGATGGGAATCGAATTTGGGACCTCTTGAATGCGAATTGCAGAGCCACCTGGCTTGGTTAACTGTAGTAATTTCAATAAACTACTTCATCGATAGATTTTAAAGTGACGAAGCCAAGAGTGGAGTAAATGAAAGTGAACTTGGGTAAAATGAGAATGTTTTACAATGAAAAGTTTAGAGCAATGTAATTGCAAAATGATAAAAATAGCTAATTTAATTGTACTATAACTCATATATAGGATCAGCGACGGTATTAGCAGTTTTTTGGGACTGTTTATACACTAAGGGTGGAAACCTTAACATAGCTGTATTGAACAATGATACCCAAACTTATGCGAAAGAGGGGAAGGCGTATTTGCCTCCCCCTTCTTTTCACCGAACTATGACACACTTATGGGATTCAAAAACAAACCTCTCTTAAACTTGTTTACCTTAATGGGTGAAGGGAAATGCTTCATGCACAAAACGAGTGACAAGGTGACGTCATGAGTGCATGAGACAAGGTTATTGAACCAATGTTATACTTATTATTCTAATAACTTAATAAACGAGATGGGTTTAGTACTTGAGTAATTTACTTCCAAGTGCTGTAGAGTCATTATGAGGTTTCCATATTTATTTGAGAAAATAGATTTAGATTCCAACAAATTATGTAAGGTTACGTCTGTAGTCGAGTGATCAGCGTTATGGCTTCCCAGAGCTTGCACCTACAGGGAAATAAGCAATAAGATAATTTGTACAAATGTTTATCTCAACTAACACGAAGAAGATATAGGAATAAGAGTTTGTAAGAATGGTTAGTACAAGAGTAGAGAAAGTCATGTGAGTGCAACACATCAGATTTTTTTTCGGCAGGGGGGGGGGGGGGGTTCAGGGTGCCTCAAAAAACACATTTGCGGTGAAATCTCCAATACAATACTTTGAGTAGAATACAATACTTCCACCTACTTACTATAGGTATAAAGAGAGTAAGAATAGAGGAACACGCCAAGGAAATCTGTAAATAAGTTGTTTCTCAAATCAAAGCTCCCGGGATATCAAAATGAAACATTAAAACAGTACTTTGAATGAAATTACTAACCGGCAGCAAATAACAATCCGCCTGAGTTGTCTTTGAGACACGTTTCAAATGTCCAGCACCTTGTAATTCCACACTGGAAACACCTTTCCTAGCTGTGATGCTGCCGGATTATGGTTCCTAGTTTAAACTGTAGGTGGAGCGCGCGCGGCTTCTATGCACAACACGCAGTGATGGGCACTTCACGCTGATATTCAGATGTTCCTTTAGGCGCAATTGGAGCAGAATAGCATCTTGGGAAATGGGAGTTTCCAACAGAGTGGAACTCCCTCTCATTTTACACGAATTGTTTGTGAATACCTGGTTACGGCATTTGGCAGTGTTGCTGCGCATTAGGCCCCGCCTTCTCCAGATCTTAAACACTGTGAGAATTTTGCATGAGGATATACAAAATACAAGACCAATGCCATTGTCATTTACAGCAAAGTACAGGGTGTTCCCCAGTTGATGGTCTCTGGCAGAAATGCAGCTAGCCGGTACGTCAGTAAACATTCCTAAGTGCACAGCGATATCTGAAACTGAAGTCGCGCTTACGATAGTAGTATCAACGTTGGAATATGTATTCACGCTAGATTAAAGTCAAGAATTCGCTCCAAATAGCGGAACTTAAATATTATTCTCAGTTCATGGAGTATATTTGGCTTATAAAACGTAACCAACGTTTTTAACCACTCCGTCTTTCTCCAAGTGACCTTTTTCTATATTTCTAAAAACTCTACCAGTTTGTTTCCGTCTCAAGTGATATACCTTCCAGCATTATATCGTGCAATGTGTGGTGCAATAAAACAGAATATGCATTTTCTTTAAGAACCTCTTAGGTTTATTTGTTTCTATCATCGTATAAAAATCTGTTTTACGCATAGAACTGTCACTCTGAACCCCTTTGTTCTGCAACCACAATATCACAGTATATTTTACAGCAATCGCTAGGGGGTTATCTACTTCTGCATTTGATTAATATTTCATTTAGTCTACTGGTGAGTAATCAACATTTATTTTTCTAAACGTATTGAATTCTTACAAACACCCTGTGTTGTAGAATCTCCTTCGCTCGTTTTTCTTTGTTATACTTTTCTCCTTTCTACAGAACCGACTTCGCAAAGTTCTGTAATTCCATTTCCCCCACCGTTCCTTTATTAAAGTCCTGCTGTAAACATCTATTCTAAAATCACGTTGAAAATACTTGCATTAGATACACCGTGTAAGATATATAAGAATTAGTTAATATAACTTTTATAGTTCAATGGGATCTATATATTTTCATAGTAATACCACAAATAATGAGTTTTTCGGTAATTTAATTTAGGTTTGAACGCTCAAATGCGCAGTGCAAATTTCTTCTTCCGGTTTCAAAGACGAGTTTACTAGTTTACGGGCTTTCATGGGATGGTATAAGCCCGAGGGGGGAGGGGAGCCGGTTTCCGAGTCCCGCGCCTTCCTTGGAAGTGCGATTCCGAAGGAATGGTAGAGGAACCGGGTGAGCCAACCTCCGCCGGGGTGCTTCTAACTGGGGACGCTGCCCTCTATTCTGTCGTGGCAAGGTTCCGGCCAAGAAGTCAGGGAGACTATGGGTCCAGTGTATGTTATGTAAACAATGGGCACACTTTGTGTAATGCCTGTCAAACTGATGATTTTGTTTGTGACTTTTGCTCGTGAAAGACTCAAGAATGAATTTAAGTTGTCTTTTTTCCCTTTCAGATATGTGCTAATCTTTAACTTTGTTACTTTCTCTACTACGTATGAGTAGATGAAGTATTGTATTCCACCCAAAAACTCGATGGCAAGATTTCACCGAAAACGTAGCTGTGTGGCCCCCTGAATCCAAAAGAAGTATTTTTAGACAAAAGTCCGTGTGTGTGTGTGTGTGTGTGTGTGTGTGTGTGTGTGTGTGTGTGTGTGTGTGTGTGTGTGTGTATCTGTGTGTCAGTCTGTGGACAGGATAACTCAAAAACGAAAAGTGGTTTAAAAACCAAAGTTGGTATTTAAGTTTAATGTGTTTCAAGGATCATACCGATACATTTCAGTTAAATGTATATTATAAATGGAACAATAAAAACCATTAATGTTTTGTTACAGGCTATCAGGCGTTGCAGTATCGTTTAGTGAAAAACTATCAACATATATTAATAAAAATCTGATGTGTTTAACTCATATGACTTTCCCTACATTCTTACAAACTCTTATTCCTCTATCTTCTTCGTGTTAGTTGACAAACATTTGTACAAATTATCTTATTGCTTATTTCCTTGTAGGTGCAAGGGGAATATTAGAATACAGTAGACTGTGAGCGATAGTCAAATCTTTTAAAGATTTGAGATTCCGTTCTCTTTGCGCGATTAACATATAAAAGTGAACAATGATGTTGCATTTGACGAAGGTTTAAGTTTTTCGAAACTGACACAAATAAAAAGCAGTATCTCCGAAATGGTTCACTCTACAAAAAAATTTATTGGGATATAAATTGTGTGTTTTAGCAAGATCTACATTTTTTGTACAGTAAGATTTTGTTTATATCTTACGGTTTACTAGTTATGCAAAAGTTGTCCAGAGTAAATACGACTACAGAGGCTATAGCCAGAAAATTCAAGATGTACATTGTATTTATCATAAAAATATCTCAAAGATATGACATTTTAATCAAAACCGTTAGAACCATTTTCAAGAAAATAAAAGTTTTCGAAAAATTTTCCATGTAAAGGGTAGTTTAGGGTGGGGCTATTTTCTTCAAAATCTTCGTGTCGCATCCTTGAAAGACAAACTTAAATACTAATTTTGGTTTTTAACCGACTTTTCGTTTTTGAGTTATGCTCTCCACAGACTCACACACACACACACACACACACACACACACACACACACACACACACACACACACACACACACAAACACATACAAGCGCGCACGGGCCTTTTTCTGAAAATGCTTTATTCTTGATTCAGGGGGCCCCAAAACATATTTCCGGTGAAATCTCGACATCGAATTTTTGAGTGGAATACAATACTTCCTCTACTTAAAAATAAGTTGAACTGAAACATTAGTTTAAGCGGAGAAATTTCTATGAAGCATTTATTTCCTTCTTCATTACCTAAGTTGATATATCTAAGACCGTGGGACAAGCGCACGTTTAATAATTACTGAAAAAGTGATATCAAATATTTGAATAGAACGAACTGTCTCTTCTTTGAGAGAAAGAGAAATAGGAACCCTTTCCAAATTGCAGCAGGTTGCTGAGGAATATGATATTAGTGGACGACGTTTCCATGTTAATCAGCTCGGAAATATGCCCACGGTCATGTACACCAAACTGATCGTAAGTAGAGAGTAGAATTTCGCATGCGGACCTCGAGGTAGTACATGATGAAGCGTGACGTCACGGCGGCTCACCCACGCCCTCGGAGCTCCACCCCACGAGTGTGCATCTGACACGCTTTGTGTTAGGCGGGGGGGGGGGGGGCAAATTGGGTGCCCCACATCTTCGGCTCCTTCATTTGGAACACACTGGGTCATCATCCACAGTCTGTGGTGGAAGTCATGACGTAATTCTCAGTAGTGTGTTACCAATATCAATAGTGTTATATGTATCGACACCATATTGGCAACAATAATTAAGAAACAAGGCGGACAAAGCGGTTTGTGGGACAAAGTTGGAAACGGTAGACTGAAAGATGTTTAGAAGAAGAAATAATCGCATTGATCGACCTTATTGTTGGTGAAACTGGAAGCCTGGGACTTACGTACTTACAAAATGTCTCCATTAAGGTATGTCATCTCATATGAATTGAGATCTTATGTGCTTCATCGGGAACATGGGAGTGAGTTGGAGAATTCAATGTCATGTCGGCACGTTGGCCATGGTAGCTCAGTGGTTAGAGCACCCGGACGCAGCCCGAAGATCCCGTCTATGGCGTTGAATTTTTCAGTCCCGTTCTACCCCTTCTAACCTTGTCCTACATATGGCTATAGTATGAAAAGCAGTTAATCACATAATTTCAGGTTATCTTTCTCTCTGATTTTAAGTTCAAGTGATTATACAATCGGGTCTGAGTATACAAAACTTAACGCTAATTCTTTAAGAATTCCAATGTCTAGCAGTAATAGTCTAGGAATCACTCGCTTTTCTGAGTAGCGTATTTACTGAATTAACAGATGAAAATGTCATTTTGTTATAAACAGATGACATACGAATACAGAAAATCGATTTCTCTCGTTATCGACTTACTAATCGACATCCATCCTTGATTTAATGTAACAAATGCCTCAGCGTTCAAATCTTTCGTATTCTGTTCTGGTTTCCATTTACAAATTCATTGCGTAATCAGTTTACAAGCTGATAAATTCCAATTATCCAGTTTAGGTTAGGAATGCTGCTTCCCGTTCCCTGATCATTTTGCATAACATATTCATCTTTCCGTTTCGCTTTCCGTTCAGGAAAATCCTGTAGCGGGATTTATTCTACAAAGTTGGTATCAATATATACAGTAAGAGGGAACTATGGACTACATAGACAATTGTGAAGGTATTTAAAAATAGTAATGAATCTATACTAATGCTTTAAGGAGAACAAGTTGGTTTGAAGCGGTGTGAGTATATAAAGTGACTAACCTGAAGAACTATTCAACCGATTTTCACTCTTTAAGAGTTATAAAGCGCTATTCTTCCAGATGGTTATAGGTTATTTAATGTTTCCAATTTTTTAAAAGTGTGATTAGGGCTTTATTTTTATACTTACATTATCAAATTTCAATCTCATTTCGTTGAATATGGATACCAAAGATTACTTTTGGAACTTGCAAATACAGCAGGTTTTTTATGACTTGGAGTCCAAATGGGTAAATTGGGAGGCTTAAAATATTTTAAAATTGAGTTATTTTAGACGGGTAATGGTATTACCACATGTCCCTCATATTTCATCACAGTTTCATCAAGTAATATTTTAAGTATACTTTGGACAAAATCGTAGAATCGTAGAAACTGGCAAAGACGCTAAACTATCGTAAAATTTAATCTCTGTTTCCAATCCCTAAAATACAAATCAAAATTCTTTGAGTCATTTGGATAAACATTTTTGTGCTTATACTATCATCTCTGCCAAGCTTCACCTAACATCTTCGCTGACATTTGCGACCCTGAAGGAGACAACGGGATGAACGATGAATGAAATGATTCATGAAACGAAACAGAACAGGAAATTCGGGGGGTGTAGTTATCCTTCCCAGCATTCGCTGATGACCCGGGGAAACCCCCGAGAAAACCTATGGGTCAGGAAGATCAGCCGCGGGAATAGAAGCCAGGACTCCTGAATGTGGCCTCAGACATTACCACGGAGCCATCTAGATAGGTTAGAATACCATGTAAGTTCAAGAAGGTACCCACATTCATACTTTTCAAAGCTTTATATACAAATTGTCACTATTTGCCGCGTCTGGGCAGACCTTTGGACCCTTACACTTTAACTACATACTGTTTAACACTTTAAAAGCCACCCTTAACCTTACTTTAAACTTATAGAATGTACCAATGCAATGGTTGGTAAGAAGCTAGTAAGCAATAAACAGAAACAATTGAGTGACTCATGTTAACCATGGGAATACAACGTTACCATTTAGAACTGTAGGATGCCGTATCTGTGTACGAAATTATGTATATCTTCCCAAGCAGATAACATTTTTCTAAGTTGGCAACTGTGACGCTAAACGCTTTAGGGAAAGGAAGGAGGGTACTTTCCCCGGCTATACGTCGCGAGGCTATAGCTTTTAGCGGCACAACAATGTAGAGGGGTAAAAGTGGTACTTACATGGCCGCCAACATTACGCAACCCCAGCACGTTCCCTTTAACTGAGTTAAGCCCAGAAAATCTCTCAGCGGATTTTATTAGACCTCTAACTGCACGACGTTTTATTCAGTGATATCAGTAAAGTGTGTGTAGAGGAATTCAATGGAATGGCCTCTCTTCTTCTTCTTCTTTCCCTGTTATTTTAAGAACTCAGCCAAGCGCGAGTCAGGAACTTGTTTCACTCCAAGGGAACCAGCGACCATGTCCACTTCATGTGCAGCTCTACGACTGACGTTTCCAGAATATATAACACTTCTTCAGTTTTATTCTAAAGTTAGGAGGAATTATTTTAACCTCGTATAATTCAAAGAAGTAACTTTGCCATTTTTAATACATTTCAGAGGATGTGCGGAACAATACGAACACTAAAACCAAACATTGCAAGACAGACAAATGAAACTTAACAAAACAATAGCTATTCCTCTTTTAACTTATGGATGTGAAAATTGGTCCTTAAACAGGAAAGAAAAAAGAGAAATCGAACCTAGTGATATGAAGATACGAGGAATCTAAAAGTATTTACATTCAATGATAGATTACAAGTATATAAACAAAAATATTACTCTCATACTATCAGAATGTGAGAAATTAGACTACAAATATTACTGACCAATTACTAGATGGATTGACATTGTCCCTGAAGCCAGTACAGACCAAATGACCTAAAGCCTGTAGCTAATAAAGAACTAACCTCGCCGCTTTTTGTTAGTAGTATAAACCTGTATTGGCTCTTTCAAACACGCCGACGATGACGTAGCCAGATCTTTCTCAAAGGCTTTGCTTTTATGTTGCCCTTTCATTCTTGTCCGCTCGCGTGAGCAGTGGGAGCCAGCCTGGTATGTGGTGTGAGCTAGCTTGGCCCCGTCCGTCCTTTGTTGTGCGCTTAGCCTGAAGTCACAACACATATCCACATTTTCCTTGAAGACATCTTGAACAACTGATGTGTGCTACATTTCTGTTCTTGTACACAACACATGCAAAACGCAACAATATAACGACAAAGTAGTTCCAGCAAAGCGTACAATCTGGGGTCAAAATAATCCAAACAACAATTCTGGACAGGGTGAACAGCTTTTAAGATTTAGCGTGATTATGTTTGTTTTTAATTTGAGCTAAGCACTTAACACCACAAGCAGGGTAATGTAGTAACGTTTTACTTCACCTGTTTTTGAAAAAGTTTAAAATTGCTCAAAATAGTCCCATAGTTTTATAACAAGGTAACCTCCATGACTAGCTTTTAGCACTAAAATCATAGTGACAATAATCTTACCCAGATGACTTTCAACGTGTTTCACCGAAGCTTTTTTATTATAAAATTAATCTCGATTCTGTTAATCTAAACATTTACTCATATTCGCAACAAAAATATATACACCAATTATGTAAACGCCCACGGGTGTCATTTATTGACGCCGTTAATTTTCAATGCCATTTCGCATATTTCACTTATTAATCCCCTACGTTGAAATACCACACAACGACCAACGACATGCAATTGCATGATTTCACGAGTGAAGTTTTTATACCATGAGCGCATCACAGACACAGAATAGATGAGAAACAGTCTTATCGTCTTTCCTACATCTACATTTCTACATTTCGATCAGGTACTTTACTGATTTTTTGCAATGTGTAAGCTAAATTTACAATTTATTTATCAATTAGCGTGGCAACAAGGCTAAAATTGGTCTTTAATACTTGTGGTAACAATAGGAAGTGACGTCACACCCAAAAGCGTGTTAACCTAAAAATAAGTTATTAACGAATCCTTAGCAAAATACACAAACGTATGACTTATTTATTGATTGAAATATTAAATGCGCAATTGGGAATGTTGTTAACATTAAGAAGTGATCCAATTCCTTTTATTTCTTCAGTATATCTTGAAGAGGAATCTGGATCTTCACATGAAATCTACAAATTATTAGGCCTAGATATGACAAACGTAGCTTTTCATTTGTTCACATTGAGAATTCATTTTTTCTTAATGTATAATAAAATATGGGAAAGAAATTTTGATTTATTATTGCGTTTTACGGTTTTTTTCAAGCATTACAAGAAGTAATTGGGCAGCCACGAACTGTAAGTTACTTATCAGATCTCCAATGCTTGGGAAAACTCAACTCTGAGGGCCTCGTACTCCCAAAATGCATTCTCGACGTGGTAAGATTCATTTACAGTTCTTGCTACGCAATATACTATTGTAGAGATGTCGATATAACTGGCACTATCCTGTTATTAGTGCTACTGTCCGTTTGAGAGTAGTTATGCTCATTTTGAGTAATTCGTCAGTCCTACTCTTGCTTATATCTTTAAAATTCTTATACCTTTTTCAGGGCTGGCTCCGTAGCTCAGTTGTTAGAGCACCTTATCTGCTATGGGAAGAGTCTCGGGTTCAATTCACGGTTAGGTTGGGAGTTCTTCTCTAGCCAAGATTATTCCCTACCCTTCCCGGAATCTGAAAATATGAATATGTGAACTATGTATAAAATCCAAAGAAATCCAGTGACAACACGAAGAAGATAGGAGTAAGAGTTTGTGAGAATAGTTATTACAAGAGCAGAGAAAGTGATGTGAATGGAATAAATCACATTTTTTATAAACTTCTATTGTGTATCGGTATCACAACATAGAACTATAGTAGTCTATTGGGGCTTGGTACTCCTGTTCTTACATACAAATAGTCACCATTTTACTAACCTGGATATTTAAATTCTGGGTTTAATTGAAAATAATGACCTATTGGTGGCTTTGAAAACTACTCTTGCTCTTATTTCAACCCAGTGATTACAAAGTGGTGTATTTTATAGCAAATGTATCAGATTCGGTGGAATATGCTATTGAAATTCGCGTGGTTTTCACTAATCATACGTTTTGTGGCTTAAACTGCTGTTTATTTGCACCATAAGGTGTCGTAAAATTGTTACAAAACGAGAAAAAAGGTGGATAAGCTAACATTTGTGTGTTGTAATAAAATGTTTACATTAGTAATTTGTACACAGTAGGTAGGTAGGTATACTATCCCATGCTAATTGTCAGAGGCAGTCAATATGCAGTGTTAGCAAGCTGCAATGCAGCTCCCCATTGTGTATATAATAATAGACACTGCAGTGGTGGGAGTTAGAATAGAATGCACAATGTGTTCTTGTGTAAAAGTGTCGGCTCAAATCAATATCCGATATTCCCGGTAAAATAATCACGTGATGAGAACATATGAAACCAATGATGACAAATAAATGATTAGAGTGAAGTGACATACCATTACTGTTACTATAAAGCAAGGATGTCCTTCATACCGTGTCCAAATCTTGTACGAAGTAATCTGGAATCCTCTACTCGTAATAAGTTAGGTTATGTCAGCTGCAGATGTGAAATACTACCTATAAGTATATCAGCAATGCCCAATCTTGTCAATATCACTATCAATATTACTACCACTACCACTACTAGGGGAATTAGGAACTTATTTTACCCCTGTTTCAGGGTGGAAGGGATAGCTCCCTCTTCAGCCGAATTTATGATTTGTGTTAGTTGAGGAAAGTGGCCAGTCATGGTTCATGCATAGAGACATGCATGGATACATAACATAGTAAATATAATAATGCAATAATAATTAGCTGAATGCGTAATAATAACAATAATTGGTAAGTAAAGGTTATTGTTGTTTGAGTTTAGGTTATAATGTGTGTTGTGTGTGTGCGCGCGCACACATTTGTTCTGCCTGGTATCATTGTATCTCTTGTAGATGGTCTACACTGTTGGGCTGCTAGTCTGTGTTTTAATTCCAAATGGATGTTTTTGTATTCTGTAATATGTTGAACTAGTCGTTTCCTATGAGGACGTTGTTCAACTTTGTCGCTGCACCTGTTACAGCTTCTCCTATTGCTTCTCTCGTGGAAAAGGTGTAGATTTTATTGTTTCTTCACCAGGGCCGTAATCACTCTGTTATTCTAAGGAATTTTTTCAAATTGATTATAACCCTCATATAAGAAAGCTTTGCCTTATTTCCTTTATACTTATGGAGTAATCAACTTCGTTAGCAGGACATGCTAAACAATTGCAAAATGAGAGAAACTTGCTAACCTTGGAAACAAGTGAACGGGCAATTTTTAATTAGCAGGTGAGAAAATTATTTTTCTATGCTTACAGATTATGGGTGGTCGGACTTTACGGCGACATGGCGCTAAGAGAATACAAGTTTCTTGGACGGTAGACAAGCCAAAAAAGCGAAACAGGGGGATGACCTTAACCTCATGTCACTTCCATTATTACTACTGGTCTAAAATTTCCCCGAATAATTCGATCGATGTTTCTTAGAGGATACTAAACTTAAATACCCGGTTTGGTATTCAACTTTCTGCCAGTCAGTTGCACACAGATGTTTTTTTCTAAAAGTACTTTATGTTTGGCCTCGGGGAAAGTCGGTTTCGGATTTGTGGGTGGAATACAATGCTTCCTCTACTCATAAGTACATAGTAGAGAAGGTAAAAAAGTAAATAAATTATTTACTTATAACTTAAAACTATTTTTACACTAAACTGTAATTATTTGCATGTGTATAGGTTAATATGTTTGCAACCAACGATACATACGAAGCACTTATATTATCAGAAGCTTTGTCTAATTTTGTGAAAATATGCGTAATTATTCCGGGAAATTTCAATTTGTGCCAGAGGTGGCAACAGCGCTGCGTTGATTTATTTTTAAACTCTGCCAACGGTTGTCATGACGACTGTTAGGGGTCTAGGTCGCTAACCTGTAATACGTTTCTTCTTTCAGCATATTAAAAATTAAAACCTTCTTTCTATTAATTTGCCTGTTAGAGTTTTTAAAAGCAGAGAGAATACTTACTGGAGTCACTGTATATTCTCTGTTGCATTCTCTCTGAGCTTTAAGTCAAATCTTGTGAGTTCTAATGGCAGAGGCAGTGCCTGTGAATACCAACTGTTCAAACGCAAAAGTGGGAAACCGTTAAAAAGTGGCCAAAAACAAATAATACTTAATGTATCCAACTCATTATTAGAAAACAATAGCATAAGTATATGTTTAGAGGCATTTCAATGAAAAGTGTAACCAAAATGCGCAGGAAATATAAACAGACTGATTCCAAAGTGATATCTTCGGTTGATTAGGATATGACTGTTGCACTTTTGCCTGAGGATTGCGAGTAACATAATGTTCACTTCCGTAAGCTTATACCATGCTTTATTACTTCAGATTATACTTTGAACTATGATTTTTACGCAGATCGTAGATTAAACAGTGTTGTAAGTGATACGCAACAAGCATATATGCGAGAACAAGAAACAGCTGTTTAGGGGCGGGGATTGCGACCTACTTTCGCGCGGATAATACAAAGAGTTTGTTTACAGTATCTTCAAGCAGGCATGCCATAAAAATATGGCGCAGAGTGGACCGAACGAAAGTTGTACCGTGGTAATGAGCGCTGTATGGGAACTGAGTTTGGTTGCTTTCTGCAAGGTCGATTACTTTACATTATCTAATCCAGTGGGTCGCGCATTGAGGTGAAGAAAACGGATAGTCTATGTCACATGGTGTTGTTCATGGCGCAATTACAGAGAGGAAACAGCAGGTAGTAAGCTATGCAATTGGTTTGTGGGAAAACTGTTAGGCGAAGGGGAAAAACTACTAACAACCGAAGTAGATACATATTAAGATACCATTTATAAAAATATCTGCACAACTACCCCTAAAAACCTGTATATCTCCTACTTTATTATTGTTTGGTTATATGCTTTCGTAATCATCTAAATTATGTTTTACTTTGGAGCAATTACTCTTTAACCAAGAGAATCCTTTTATTACTGCTCTGAATATCTAGCAACTGCGCGATTTGGTGGTGCTGTGTTTACACTCAAGCAAGCAGCCTATACTCACTATACCCAATAGGGGTAGTTGCTGCGTTGGCAGTAAGTAAACAAGGCTGGAGATATATTTCCCAAGTAGTGCACAAGAAGGTCATCAGAACTTGTTGGTTTACCCACCAGATCCTATAAGTTGACTTCATTATTTGTACTAGACGGCCTCCAGTTGTCAAGAAAAATATTCAAAGGTTCATGACCATCAACAATGTTGAAATTAATAGATGTAATTGTAGTAAGGTTCAAAATAATTTTGATAAATTTCAGTTCATGTAATAGACCTTCTAATAATACTAAAACTGCTTCCTTTTTTAATTTTTAAGAGTTCTGTCAAGTTCCTATTACTTTTGAGTTTATTTAATGCTAATGCCGTTGTTTTTATTACATTTCTTGTATTTGATATGTTGCTATACAGTATACACTGAATTGGAAAATATTTGTAGCGGCAGAAATGTGTAAAAGAAACCTCAAGGTCAGCTACCTCACACCACTACGTTCCTGAGCAGCACACGATATTGGTGGGTATAAACAAACTCGGCTTCCACACAGTTCTACAAGCTACGAATGCAGGGCTTGCTACCAGATGGTTCCTAAAACGTTGATTTTTAGAAAAATCACTGGTACTTAATTCTTGGCTGTAAGAGCGAGTCGACAGGTCAGTTTTGGGTCAGTCAGTTCAAGTGGGTGAGTGCAATATAGTGTTTTAATTTTATAAACACAACAATAAGCAACTGATATTTTGACTGTTAACGCCAAGGGAATACCGGAAAGGAGATTGTGATGTGATGTAATAAATAATACACCAACAATTCACTTGGCGATGATTATGTGTTGCAAGAAACAAGAGGCAACAATGAAAACGTTTGCCCAATCATAAGTGTGGAACAACAAATAGAGATTTATGTGCACAAGGCTAGTTGGCACGTGGGCAGAAAAACACCTTATTTATAGGGGGCCTTGTTCGCTATTCGCAATCTAAACCTGGATTAATGCGTGCTGCAACGTTCACCACAAAACCCACTAGCACAGTCTGGGCAACCTAGGGCACACGAAAACAATCAGAAGCTTACAAGCAAGCACCACACAAATATGTACAAGGTATTTGGAAAATATTAACTACTTAAATAATTTTGTTCTCGGAGGCTGATTTATACTTTTTTACCACTTTATTAACCACACTCGACATTGCAATTCATTAAAATACATGTTTCGATCTCCGTGAATAAAAAATAATTAGCATTTCTTAAGTCTTTAACCCAATTATGCCATTTGGTAATATTTTACATACCGTTTGTTGGATATCAAGTGAAATGTTCGTATAGAAAGGTTTAAATTTCTATACTACTTTGCTGGTACATACTTCGCTACTTTTAGAAGCGTAGCTTCTATACAGCATGATTAGAAATACATAATGTACTATAATATAGATGCAAGAGGAGGATATTTTGAGCATCTAGTATGAGTTTGTGTTACACTTACCAACAAGCCGACAACCTAAAAGAATATATGATTGTGTCACTTTAAAATTCTTTCATAGATAACACCTTGAACTTCAGCAAGTTGAAAAAGAAGGATTTTGGGACACATGATCGCATTACTTTTTGTCTAGTTTCAGTGTAAGGGAACCTTCCTAAAATTTCGTAAAAATATTTTCGAATCATCCTATATTACTTCCACGAAATTCAAGACAACAGTGGGTGAGGGGAATACCGACAGACATTCACATGACTTTCTCTACTCTTGTACTAACCATTCTTGCAAACTCTTATTCCTATATCTTCTGCGTGTTAGTTGAGATAAACATTTGTACAAATTATCTTATTGCTTATTTCCTTGTAGGTACAAGGGGAATATTAGAATATAGTAGGCTTTGTGCGATAGTCAGATCTTTTAAAGCTTTGAAATTCCGTTCTCTTTGTACAGCTAAGGTATAAAAAAATGAACAACGATCTTCCATTTGACGAAAGTTCAAGTTTTCCAAAACTCACACAAATAACAAGGAATATCTCCGATATGGTTCACCGCAAAAAAAAAAAAAAAAAAAAAAAAAAAAAAAAAAAAAGTAAAGTTATTTGGACATAAATTGTGTGTTTTAGCAATAAGTACATTATTTGTGTAGTAAGATTTGATCTATCTCTTACGGCTTACCAGTTATGCAAGTCATCCAGGACTACATAGGCTATAGCCAGAGAATTCAAAATATACATTTCATTTATCATAAAATATATAAAACGTATGACATTTTAACCAAAACCGTTAGAGCTATTTTCAAGAAAATCAACATTTTCGAAAAAATATTCCTTGTAAAGGGTAGTTTAGGGTGGAGGAATTTTCCTCAGAATCTTCGTGTCGCAACCTTAAAATAAGTATATTAAACGAAACACCAACTTGATTTTTAACTTTCGTTTTTGAGTAATGATGTCCACACACACACACACACACACACACACACACACACACACACACACACACACACACACACACACACACAAATGTTTTCGGTGTAAGTTTCATTACGTATATGGTGGAATACCAATTTTTTTCCAGTTATTATAAGTCGTTATCTTAGAAACTAACGAGTTCTTTATGTAGATATAGACTGAGCATTGTTTTCAAGCTCATTTAATTTTGCGTCCTTCCTCCGAAAGTGTTCATCATTTGTCTTAGCACACAGCGCATTTAAAAGCAGGGCTTGTGCTACAGGAGATTTAAATAAATAATGCTAATGAAATTATTTCTTCCCTCGAGCGGTAGTGGAAAAGTGTGTTTCTTTCTCCATCTGCTGGTTTTATTATTTCGGACAGAAACGGCGTTGTTACGAGAAAAGGTCACGCTCAGTGGCTGTCGTGACCCTTTAAACTTCACCTAGCGAGACGATAAGAGAGACCTCAAGTGTGAGGTAGTTGACTTACTCTGGCTGCCTAATTCAAATTCTAATGTGGTTCACTGTCTAGCGGAGCTTTGAGCTTTTCTCTTTCTACTTTCGTTATAACGTAATCTACGTTACAGAAGCATACTATTCGACGATAATTCGACTCTTATTCCTATATCTTCCTCGTGTTAGTTGAGATAAACATTTGCACAAATTATCTTATTGTTCATTTCCTTGTAGGTTAAAGGAGAATATTATAATACAGTAGGCTTTAGGCGATAGCCAGTCTTTTAAAGCTTTCAAATTCCGTTCTCTTTGCACACTTAACATACAAAAAAATGAACAACGATGTTCCATTTCACGGAAATTTTAAGTTTTACGAAAATGACATAAATAATACTTGATTTAAGGCCTCCAGAATTCAAAGAAGCGTAAAAGATTGTCTGTGTGTGTGTGTGTTTGAGAGAGAGAGAGAGAGAGAGAGAGAGAGAGAGAGAGAGAGAGAGAGAGACAGAGAATATCGTGTTCCAAAGGAATTAATGTGTCATATTCATATGATTTTCTCTATCCACTATCGTTTATTTTACACATTTTGCACAAACTATCTTGCAAAGCCTTCTCACCGTTGTCATATGTGCGCAGACGCGAAAGTTTTGGTATTATTTAGATCTCGTCCTCGAAAGTTTGATTTCAAGAGTAGTTTATCCACAAGGTCGATAGTTTCATACTTTGCGTCAATTCTTAGAAATAAACCAGCAATGGATCTTGTGAAAATGAGATTATGTATTTTGATTTTCTCCAGTCCATGAATTGTGCAGACTTTTTCGTACATGTTTCTTGATTTATGTGGCAATCGTGTTTCTTTCTAGAAATGTCTGTTAGTTGATCTCATGTCACTCATGTCCGACATTGTTAGTGTTTCTAGACTCGTGCTGGTTACTCTTTGATGGAACCTGTGGGGATAATCGTTTAAAACTAAGTGACTATTTGAAAGAGATTTCTACTTTTTATGTAGTAAGTTTTCTTTATATCTTAGGTTTACCACTAATACAAAATTTGTTCTAGATAAAGAGAACTTAACATGATGTTTTCAGGTACCCACATTCTATTTGTCATGTGAATATTTTAAACATATGGGATTATTTTCAAAATTGTTAGAGCCAGTTTTGATAAAATGAAAAATAAGAGCAATTTTTTCCACGCAAGGGATAGTTTGACGTGTATGGGATTTTCTTGAAAATTTTAATGCCACATGTTTTGAATTTACGCATATACCTACTGAACTTGTATATGTACCAAATATATTCTTTCGAATTTTATCTTGAGTTGTATTGTTTACATATACACACACTTGGAAACATTGTCGTATGTGTAGAGCGGAGGATCAGGTATGTCAATAAAAGTTACCTGCCTGAATACTGCTCGGAAAGCTTGAAAGATACCCAGCCCTCCCTTTGTTACTTGCAGTAGCTGATGAGAGACACATGGATACGTGGTGAAACCATTTTCGGGGCTGGCCGTGTTTCGAATTTAACCTGTCATAGATGTGAACGCATATACAGTAGCGGAAGTGTCATTAGTCGAGAAAACATGCGGCTCTTAAGTTTTTTATTGCCTGACTGTGCAGATAATTTTATTAAACAGTATGCAATTACAATCCCCTTTACCTTTCACGATAGCTATATGAATTGATTAGTCTTTATTCGTGATATTTGAATCTACCATCACTGAAATCTGTGAAATCGCACTCCTAACACTATATAAATGTGTATACATATCATTATTGAGTTACGTTCATATAACTTTGTCCATTATCGTTTATTTTTATATCTATTTTACAACCTATTTTTCTTTATCGTTATTTTTGTATCTTCACCATATTAAACTAAATAAACAATTACAATAATGGTTTTATTGCACATTTCTTTCGTTATATAAAGCTTGAACTATTTTTGAAATGGCCTATGCTTAGGTCTAATAACTAACAAACGAAGATGAACTAATTCCTTATCAAAAGACAGGCTTGAACAGTTACTTTCACTAAAACAGGGCTGAAGAAATACACCAGGATAAGGTGTATAGAATCTAGAACTTCTTATTCGGTGTTCCGAACGCGCCAAAGCTATTGCTCTTTCTCACTATAAAAGTTGATGTTGAAAAGCGTTGGAATAGATACGTGCGTGCGTGGGTCTGTCTCTCGGGGGAAAGTGACCCTGTTCTTTTCCTCTCAGAAGTCCCCGGATGAGGTGTTATCATGACGTTGCTGATTTCCCTGTGGGTCCGAGAAGGTGCCAAGTTTAAACATACAGGGCTGGGCACAAGTGTGCGACGTTGCTATGGAAGCGTGTAATTACGGTACCTACCCTAGGACGAGCTTTCGATCTTGTCGTTTTACCAACCACTGGCGGGCGCACTGTCTTCTGCTTCCTGAGATTACCTAACAGCACCAGATAATCTTCTCCACTAAACTCGTAACGTTTCACTTTCAAATCCGTAAAACAACACTACTTTCGCAAAGCTAAGAATAAAAGTAGAAAATGGACTATTTGCAAAAGAAATTATAATTAATAATAGTCTTAGACAAGAGTGCAGTTTGTCCCCGCTACTATTAAAATTTATATGAACGATAATCTTAAAGAGGTAAAAGGAAAAATACCTAAAGTCATCAAACTAAAGAACAACAATAATTAAACAAACAAATGAAACTTATTTGCAAAAAAGTTTATATGAACCAGGAGAAACATTAAACAATATGGACTTAGGATCTAAAACAAAACAGACAGTGGCATTCCGTAGTAAACATACAGTCCAATCAAAAATAGCTTTAAACAGTAATACATTAGAACAAAAAATAAATTTAACCACTTAGAATGCACCATAACCCATGAGGAGATGCAGAGAAACGTGAGGCCAGATGATTATTCTCATAAAGTAACTATCTTAATTCATGGTATGTTGAACTTCAACTTTAATATATAATATTAAAGTATATGGTTTTAAATTCACTAAACATGCCAATCTCATTGAGGGTACAGTTAATAGATTCAGTAGATGGTAGAATGGCTTGCTCCAATTTGCATAAACATTATGAATGTGATTATATAATTTGCGAGTAAATTAACAAAATATATCCATGTAATTTCCATTGAGTAACTTAACTGTTTAATACAAAATGAATTGAAATTAAATTATGAGGATCGTAAAGTGCTAAAAATAGGCATAGTATGGCGGCGCCGTGGCCGAGCGGTTAGCGCGCTCGCCTACCACCTAGGCGGCCCGGATTTGATCCCAGGAACCCGCATGTGGTATTCGTGGTGGACGAAGCGGCGTCAGGGCGGGTTTTCTCCGGGTTCTCTGGTTTCCCCCGCCATCTCATTCCACCGGTGCTCCATCTTCATGTATCATCAGTGTCACCGCCTGCGGTGCCGTAGTAGTAAAAGCGGGCGTTAAACACTACAACAACAACAACAACCTAGGCATAGTATTGTGGCGGTTCCTAGTGGAGAATCTCAGAAACATTCGAGTGAAGTTGATGTTCTTTGTTTAACATCTTAGTTTTATTTTCTATGTTGCTATCTTTTGTTTTTACTTTGTTTAAATCAATAAATGGTTTGGTAACACGCTCAGCATCAAAAGGTTATTTAATAACCGCATAAAAGAACCATATTGGCGATCTCCGAGGATTACATTACTGAACGAGAAAGTGATGTAAAAAACAAGGACAACACGGGCGACAGAACTGAAGGACCGCTAACCACAACATCAAACAAAACGGAGCTTGCACGTGTTTCAGTGAAGATTCCGACGATCTGGAAGACAAATATTAAGGTATGGTTCCTTCAAGTTGAAGCTCAGTTTATCACGTTAAATATAAAAAGTGAAACAACAAAATTTAACCGTGTGATTGCCTCGTTAGAAGCGGATGTCGTGGAATTAATTTCAGACTTTTTGACCCGACCATTATCTACCACGCCGCTCACAGATTTTAATACCAGACTTATTTAGGATTTTGAAGAGTCAGAAAATAGGAAAGTGACGAAACTATTAACAGAGGTAGAATTAGGGGACAAAAAAACCGACTCAACTCTTACGAGAGATGCGAACTTTAACTGGTATGCAGGTTAAAGACGACTCCTTAAAAGCCATGTTTATAGACCGTCTTGCTGTTACCGCACGATCCATATTACCAACGAGCAAACATGATCATGACACCATAGCCACTATGGCTGATCAAATTATTGAATTTTCCCCACCAGGATCGAATTCATGTGCTCAAAACATGCAGTCACCATCATCCGTCGTTATCAGTAAAATGAACGATAACGATCGTATTGAAAGAATAGAACCACAGTATGAATAATACTACGAGTATTTCGTACTAAGAACTGTAATTGATACTCATGAAGTCAAAAAGGTATTTTGAGAATACGAGGCCCACAGAGCCGAGTTGTCCCAAGTATTGGAACATTCCTGAGCATTCTAGGTCAATCAGTTACTTCTTAGAATACTTGAAAACTCCGTAAAAATCAATAATAAATTAAAATTGATTTTCCATATTTTAACATTAAGAAAAAATGAATTCTCCATGTGAACAGATGAAAAGCTACATCTAAATTATGTGAACAAAGCCTTCTTATTCGCTCTTTTGTTAATGAATTTCGCATTAGATTCTTTACTTAAAGTATCACATGTCTTGGTTTCTAGGTTATTTGTTTATTGAATCTTTCGACTTTGATAGTTATTATCAAGAAGTAAAATGTTATAAAAATGAGCGACATTGCTATTTGGGAAGCTGCGGATCAACATATACATCACTTTTACCAGCGAAGTCGAAACAAACATATGTTGAAGCTTACAATGGTTTCAGAAAGTGGTGCTGTGATAAAAACGTTAACAGTTACCTATGTCAGTGAGACAGGTTTATCCCGCCTCTGCAGCGTGATGGTTAGCGTGTCTGCCTCACGTTCAAGAGGTCGCGAGTTCGAATCTCGCTTAGGGTAAGTTATCCGGGTAACGTTTTTTTCCGAGGTTTTCCCTACCCTGAGAAGACGAATGTCGGGTAACTTAAAGCTCCATGGACCTCGGGCTCATTTGGGCATCATTTCACCCATTTCATTTCATTCATTCGTCTGATATGACACAATGTTGGAGGACGTTAATACAAAAAAAAAAAAAAAAAAAAAAAAAGGTTTATTAGCATATTTTGCTAAGGATTCTTTAATAACTTATTTTTAGGTTAGTATGCTCTCTTAGGTGTGAACTTCTGAAGGTTATGAAAGGACAGAAATGTTACTTTGCGCAAACAAGTGACGTTAATTATTCTGTTTATACTCGTACACATATTTTGTTGTTAGATACACTTTGAGTTAGTTACGATAAAATATAAAATTTATTTTTAATACACTGTATTGATTTAAAATACGTTTGATGTATACATTGTGTTTTACATAAATATCTTAAGATATCTTCTAGAATTTAACTGGAAACCATCACACACGATAACTTGCTAGAGGAATAATTCGGAGCTTATTAAAATATATGGATATAATCCCTTCCATGAGAAAAAAATTATGAAAGGCTTCTGTGAGTTTCTGCGAGTCCCATTTTCACCACCTGTGGCGCAAAATGTTTGTCGAATTAGAGAATATGGTTAAACATAAGAAATAAAATTAAAGTATTTCTATCTTATGACACTATGATAAACTTCGGAGTTGGGACTATGTACCTCGACTCATAAAATCTAATGCCTATGTCCCTGATGGTGTTTTCCCTCGGGAGGGAGGGTTGAGATGAGAGGATGCAAAGGTTGGCCGGACGGAGGAGAGACAATAGCAGAAGGTTGGATCCCCAATAGCTGCTGATGACGACTTATACAACCGGGTATCCTTCCCCTTGCGAGTTTACACATGTGCACGTATGTTCTTGGCAAATATTTTGAGAGACCGGATAAAATATATTTTTATGAGTAATATTAAAGGGCCAATGAAATAATGAATACAGCTGAGACTCGGAGAATGTCCTACGTGGATTCTAACCACGGCCTTCCGGTCACGAGTTCCACATTTTAACGACCTCGGCCACATATGCCGGTTCAGTTTGATGTGCTTGCTAATGTAAGTTCTTCATACAGAAAGATAAAGCAAGTTACCATTTGCACCATTACCATGCTATTGAGTATAATGAAGTGACCTCTTTCATTGCGCCCCTGTGAACCAAGTATCCCCCTTCATTAGTGGCTTCCGCCCATCATTTGGTTTCACGTAAATGAGAGTTGACACCAACCACTTTTAACTAAATGAAAGTGGGCAGAAATGTTGGGTCTCCAGAAATCGTCATTTAAAGGAGGAGAGTGGGACGCCTGATGTGACACCTGCTGCAACCCACACGACACAGCTGTAGGAGAAGTTGCCTAGCCGCAAGGCTGGCCCACAGAAGCCGCAACACTTGCATGCGTGCGTGATTCTTGGGATGCAGCCAGACACTCGCTTGTCTCGTCAATATGATACCTACTGCATCTCTCTCTCTCTCTCTCTAATTGTATGGCTAGATCTACTTAAATATGTGTGATTGATGACTTTTAACAAATTACAAACGCAATTAGCGTGAACATAAATGCTATTACATCATTAAATTTTATCATTAACCTGATATTTCAGGAAAATTTGTGTTATTCTTAAATACGTAATGTACCACTCAATTTTTGAAGTTTTTCTAATCAGTTTTAATAACTCTCTCCATTCGCCCACTCCTTCTAAAACAGCTGCATTGTTATGTTATCTATTCCTATGATACACTTTCTTATTCTCCATAAGCTCATTTCCACAGATCACAAAAACTTCTCGTTTTGTTAGTTCTTATTTTCTTCAACCCTACACTAAATGGAGGAAGCATTGCACCCAAACATTAGATACCGGAATACATATGAGACTTTCCGAATATAAAAAGAGCACTTGTGGAAAAAGATTCGTGTGTTTGTGTATGTCCATCCGTAAATAGGACATCTCAAAAACTAAAAGTCGCTTAAATATAAAACTTGGTACTTAAGTTTAAAATCTTTTAGGATACGACATAAAGGTTTTAAAAATACCCCATCTCAACTACCCTTAACATGAAAATATTCCATTATTTCTTATTTTCTCAAAAATACCCTAATTTTTTAAAAATTAAAAAAGCTTCTCTTTCTATTAAAATCTTCACTTGGAACTGCTATTCTCTGAAATATTGACTATAGAAAATATTACTATTCAGTTTTATATAAATTAAACCTCCGAACTATTCATGTGTACTCATTTTAATATTGTCAGATTTGAAGTAGTAAACTTAAAAGGGATCAGCTTATACCGCTTTGATATACAGACAATTGCCTTTAACTTCTGCGCAGAATTAAATATATATCGACGTATTTATAATCATACTGTCTGAACTCGGGGTAATATACCGGCCCTTGGTTCCTAAGGCCAAAGCTTCAAACCCGATGGAGCATGCTGAATTTTTTCGGGCGTAAACATTTTAGTATGACTTCTTTTCAAGAGAAGTGAAGCCGGTGGTCTCATATCGTGGATTAATAGCACGTAAACGATCTAAGGCCTCTAAGCAAAATTAAGCGATAAAACTCAATCTACTTTTATGGCACTTCTAGCTGATGAATCAGATTTTAACATAATTTACAAGAAGTATGAATATAGTATGAGTATGTTTATATTGTTGTGAATAGTAACAGGTGAAGAAGGTTGCATGACCAACACACATTACATTATTTTTTGTGCTTTATTTACACTCATGCACTTAAATTTCAGGTATTATTAGAAGAACAAAATGTTGGTGGATATTTTCCAGTAAGTTTTGAGATGTTCCAGCCATCTTTATACCAGCATTGGAGATTCTAAATGCAAACCATATCTACATAAATGAGGTAACACTACATAAATCACTTCTAATCTACAGCTAGAAAATAGTGAGAACTACCTGTTACATTCCAATAGGTCTATTGCTTACTAGAGACAACTATAATAACAAATTCCGGACGAATACAATGGTTTTTGTTTATAGCAGACAAGTTTTAAGGTAAAAATTTGCATAGAATTATTCATAGTAACAAACTAAACTTCGGTGAAATATAGTAACTTTACTTATTTTTTGAATAGCTAATGGTTTTAATTGAAGCGTTTAAAGGTATGAAATTATGGTATGATAAAAGTCAGTCAGATCTCCAATTTCGGTAAATATGTTCTGAAGTCCTTTTCCCATTGCATTGTATATAAATGGGAAACTATAAAAGAGGTAGTAACTTGTCATAGAAAAGGTGAAACTGTCGTTAAAACATACAATTTACCAAATACTTCTTTCACTGTCGTGAACATTTCTTTAATATTCGCTATTGCAGATATAAATTTTCTAAGATTAATTTAGTGTTTTTTTAAACATGGCAATGCTGTTCTTACTGACCCGCACATGACTGGAAATTATCTTCACACACACAATGCCTTTTTTGATTCTGAGGGTTCCTGCATTTCCGCGGTGTCAGAGGTGGACGAGGCAGAGCAAAGCAAAGCTAAAATGTGTCGCTCATTGCTAATATTTAGCGCTGTGTTTCACGTTTTAGCCTCGGCTGGTGGGTCTTTAATTTGGAAGTTGATTTCCTGCTGTGTATGTTAATTTGTCTGAATATGATTTCAGTTTGCCTGTATATTATAAGCAAGTGATGTGATTTGTTAAGCGAGAGTTGGAGCACAAACATGAACCACTTGTTTACTGTGGGCTTGATGTTGATTAATGTCCAGTTGGTTTCTCGGAATCAGATCAAAGAGGAGCTGCGACGGGATATTAAATTTCATGTAAAGGGTTGAAAGGTTTGCCGAAGCGATTGCTGCCTGATTAACCGCTCTCCCTGGTCTCCAATTTGTTCAAAAGCTGCGAGTTTGCACCCGGCCCGATACAGGGAGAGAGAGAGAGACAGAAAAAATCCAATGCGGTCGCAGCCAGTGCGCATTAATTTGTTTTGCCGCCTTGTTAAAGTGGATGCATTTGCTCCAAAACAACACCTGTTTAACAAAACAGATACACTGTTACTTTTCACAACCAGTGTTGGCAATGTGTTCCCAGTGTCTTTATTTGCAACGGGAAAGGTTGCGGACATTTGTAGAAACTTAAAAAGTACAGTATCCATGTGAATCTGTAACATTTGGCAAAAAACGTCCATTTTTTAAATTTTAATTATACTTATAAATTATACTTTCATAATGAAATGCTTTTTTAATGTCAACAATTATTTTATAATGGTTATTTAACCGCTGCTGTATCATTTAGGTCAAGTTTATTCTTAAAATTTAATTATTGCAGGGGTTTATTTATCATTTCGGTTTTAAAACTTCCTAATCTCTTATTAAGGTTCTTAATAGTTATTTCTGTTTTATCATTATCTATAAGTGAATAAGTTGCTAATTTTGATATAATTGTAAGAAATTACTGCTATCGTGTTGAACTTTAAACTCCATTTTCTAAATTTTTTTGAATATTTTGTACCATTCAAAATTCTCCTTTGACCACAGTTTATAACTTATTAGCTCCAAATTTTCAGGAAAAATTTCAGGAATTAGTCATTTAAAGATTGTTAGTCACTAGTTAAATATGAAATAATTAATTATTTTCTATGACCCACATTGGAGAAGCTTAAACATTCAATGGCATGCACACATTTCTTCTTTTAAACTAATTAAAATAAATAAGCATTTGTGTAACTATTATTTTGATTGCTATCACACAATACGTGTTTCCCCTTATCACCGCCGCTGCATTCTCCAGCCGCAGCCAAGGCCAAGGAGGACTACATGATAGGAATGACGGGGGTCAGCACGCCGACTCCCCTGACCGTAAGGCGACTATTTGATCTTTTTGGGACGCTACCTTTCCATCAGGATAGGTACTCATGAATCTGAACGTACCCCAGACCAGACCTCCCAGTAGGGCAAAAATCCCCACTCCGGTACCGGGATTCGAACCCGTATCCTCCACCACCACTGCACTAGGGGAATGGTCTCTTTGATTACTTTACTAAGCACAAACTAGAACTTCGGAAGTATAGCATAAACCATAAGTCATAGGATTGTTTCATATTACTATATCAAAAGAGAGATATTATGAATAAAGAAATTGATATGTTAACCACGTTTGAGGTCGTTAAAATATCATTTACTCTCCTTGTTTTATATACTGAGTATATCATAAAACGTCAAACCAGTCCAAAGAAAAATTTGGGTTTATACGCTTCTATACTCCCCAAACTCCCTCCCATCACCCCGAAAATTTTTTTCGAAAACGCCTGCTACACACACACACACACACACACACACACACACACACACACACACACACACACACACACACACACACACACCGAATCCGCGAGGTATCTTGCAACACATATTCGGCCATTTCATAGCTATTAGAAAATGACATACTCTTTAAAAATTTGACTAGCGCTGTCTATTATATCCTGTAACGTAATGTCTAAGTGCAAATGGAAAGTTTGTCTGTAATCACAAGAACTAGCTAGAATGATGTGCATTTGTAAAAATAATTTATTGAAGAGTGAGCCGAGAAAGTAATGTGATTGTACTACATACTTTTTAGTTATGCTGTAGAAGAGTAGAAGAGTGAGTAGAGAAAGTAATATGAATACAATACATAATTTACTTATGCTGTAGAAGAATGAGTAGAGAAAGTCATGCGAATGCAATGCATACTTTTTAGTTATGCTGCAGAAGAGTGGCAGAGAAAGTCATATGAATTTTACATACTTTTAGTTATGCTGTAGACGAATGAGTAGAGATAGTCATGTGAGTGCAATTCATAAATTTAGTTACGCTGTAGAAGAATGAGTAGAGAAGGTCATGTGAATGGCATACATATGTTTTAGTTATGCTGCAGAAGACTGAGTAGAGAAAGTCATATGAAGGCAATACATAATTTTTACTTATGCTGTGGAAGAGTGAGTAGAGAAATCATGTGAATGAAATACATACCTACGCTTTAGTTATGCTGCAGAAGAGTGAGTAGAGAAAGTCATATGAATGCAATACAGTTTAGTTCTGCTGTAGAAAAGTGAGTAGAGGAAGTCACGTGAATGCAATAGATAATTTTTACTTATGCTGTGGAAGAGTGAGTAGAGAAATCATGTGAATGAAATACATACGTTTTAGTTATGCTGCAGAAGACTGAGTAGAGAAAGTCATATGAATGCAATACAGTTTAGTTCTGCTGTAGAAAAGTGAGTAGAGGAAGTTACGTGAATGCAATAGATAATTTTTACTTATGCTGTGGAAGAGTGAGTAGAGAAATCATGTGAGTGCACACATAGTGTTTTTGCCCCCTACTTATGTTGCTCACTAACCCACAGCGCTTACGTTAAATTGAATGTGTTTTAAGAGAGGTATGAAAATCAGGGGATTATGTTGCACATGAAGGTTTTTAGGTCCGTTAAAACTTTGTAAGAAATGTTGAGAGAGAAACTTAAGGTAGGTAAAACCTTTGTGATATTTTAATGCGGGCTCTTCTACAGTTAATGACCCAGTAGGTGGTAGTGGTGTTTAAAATGCACAGCGAAGCTAAATCCAAGGTGTGGCACGACGAGGGAAGAAGCCTGCTGCCGTAGGCTCTTCAGCGTGAAGATCGAGAAAGGAAATCTTTTTGCACTTGTGTGAAATGTACGAATGCGCCCACAGAGGATTCAATCCTTTGGAAGCAGAAGGAGGAATAAAATCGCCCCCAGCAATATTTTCTTCATGAATTTCATCGCGGGGCTATATCGGATTGCGAGTTGGGACGGAATAATTTGATATTTCCAATGCTCCGAGCAGAGCTTCTGGCAGGTTGCCGGTCCTGCTGGGAAATCACCAAGCTAAAGGTGTCACGGATTGGCTATTTAACAGACCGTCCCTTCTTTCTCTAAGTTTTACGTCCAGAGTGTGTTTGATAAGAATATTTAGCGTCCCTTGGCTGGCTTTACATGTTTAAATGTCATGAGGGGAGTTTTAAAAGTTACTGACGAGCCACAGTGTGGGATGTTGCATTTATGGAACCAGAGTTTTCTGCTGTGATGTTACTGCCTGAGTCATCCCACTCGGTAATATATAGAAATGCACCAAACATTTATTTCTTCCAATATAACTTCTCAAGTTTCGAACAGACAATCTGGCAACTTATTTTGGATGGACTATGAAATGCGCTGCCTATATCGTCCGCCTCCATAGCGTCGTGGTAGCGTGCCTGCCTTACGTCCAAGAGGTCGCGAGTTCGAATCTCGCTTAGGGTGAGTTAACTGGATAAGGTTTTTTCCGAGGTTTTCCCTTATCCTGAGATGACGAATGTTGTTGTTGTTAGCTAATGCTGGATTTCTGACAATGAAGTCATTAATCCTCTTGCTCTCCAATATTTTTCACTGATGGATGGGGCATTAGAAGTGGCCGGGCATATTTGAAGGTGGTCTCGATCCATTTCCTCTTGCAGATCACATAGAGGACAGAGTGGTGAAGAATATATCGCAATTCTGTTTAAATGTTTGTTCAGATAATCATGTCCTGTAATCAACCAGAAGGTTGCAACTGCTGTTTTTCGAGGATACTCAGGAATTACTGTTTGAATGTTTGGTAGTTCCCATCTTTTATTCTTTGATTTTTCATAGTAATATTTTTCAATAAATTTTTTTGTATTCGGAGTTGACTAATCTTTTAGCTGCATAAAATGGTAGATTAACTATAGATTTCTGTACACTACTGGTACCCTTTTTTGCAAGAAAATCAGCTTTCTCATTACCACTCAGTCCACAGTGAGCTGGTATCCATTGGAAGACTAGGTGTTTTTGAAGTGCTGTTAGATGGGTAAGGATTTTCCAACATTCTATAATTGTTTGGTTTTTTGGTGACAACTTGGAAGTAATTGCTATAATTGCTGCCCTGGAATCTGAGAGAATAACTGCTTGCTGAAAATGTGAAATTCTGTACAAAAGATTTTGTAGGGCCATTCGAATTGCTTCAATTTCTCCATCAAAGTTAGTAGTTCCATAATTTAAAGATTTGTAATAGGAAAAGAGGTGACATGTGACTCCAGCACCTGCTCCATCATTGTTTGATATAAATGATCCATCAGTATAAATATGGAGCCATTCGTGTTCTGGAAATCTAGTATGGATTGTCTCTAATGCCAATAATTTTAGAACACTAGTTGGAGTATCACTTTTCTTAACTTCTTCTGTCAGGTGTAAATAATATGTGATGTCTAATGTATGTGTCGGATTGACTTTAGATATGAAGTTTTCCTTTGAATTAGGAAGGTATACATTCTTCTTGATGTCTTGAATTTTTTAAAGAAAGCTCTCCTGAGTCTTTAGTGTATGTGTAAAATTTCTCTTGTGCCATGTATTGAATGGGAGTCTGATCAACTTTTCGTGTTGAATAAGAGCCGCTTTTTCTATTTCATATTCAATGGGGCATTGGTTAGTTAGTATTTCCATAGCTGCTATTGGTGTGGTTTTGATAGCACCTGTAATTAATCTCAGACTTTGGTTTTGAAAGATTTGAACCTTTTTTGTGTTTGCTGTTACAAGAACTTCGCTGCAGTAAGTAAATAATGACTTTATATATACATTGTATGTTGTGTTAAGAGTTGCTCTGGAACATCCCCACTTCATTCCTGTTAGACGTTTTAACAGTGAAAGGCGCCTCTCTGCTCTTTGTATTACATTTTCTATTTGTTTGGTCCATGTAAGTTTAGTATCAAATGTAACTCCTAAATACTTTGCTTCCTTTGTTTCTGGTAATTGTTGACCCTCAAAATTTAGTTTTATTTTTAGTGGTTTTTTTTCTTAGTGAAAAGATTTGGTAGTTTGATTTTGTTGTATTAACAGTCATTAAATTTTCTTTGGTCCACCTTTGTAAGTTGATTAAGGATTGTTGCATGGTTTTTTCTAGTTCTGTACTTTTGCTTTTTGGTTTTGAAGTCCACATTACTAAGTCATCAGCAAATAGTGCACACTTCACACCTGATTCTTGTATTTGTTGTGGCAGATCGTTAATAAATATATTAAAAAGTGTTGTGCTGAGCACTGCACCTTGTGGTAAGCCACGGTGTACTTGTTTATATTTAGATATATTTCTTCCATATCTGGTTGCAATAAAGCGTTGTGTTAGGAAATGACATAGCCATGAAAACATTGGACCTTGTATCCCTATTTTTTTACTTTCTTTAGTAGTTTTGTTCTACGTATAGAATCACCTAACAAGCTGACCTGTCATGGCATGTAATACGTCCTCTGATTGGTGATCAGAGGATATGGTCGGTGAATTTATTTTGATAATTCTCCCGGTCAGGTCAGTGAGACCCGTAAACCAACGACAGATGTGGTCCTCCAGACATTCTGGGGGTTGTGAGAGAGCGATGTGACCGCCAAAACATAAAAATATGGTGCTCTCTAAAAAGCGGTTACTATTACTGCTATTGCTCTCTTCAATATCAAATTATGAGATGACGAATGTAGGGTAACTTAAAGCTCATTTGAGCATAATTTTAGCCCTTTTCATTCATTCACCGTCCGATATGACATTACGTTGGTGGACGTTAATAAAAAAACTGCCTATATCAGAATCTAGATCTACCGAAAATGAAAAGGGACTCTCTACATTCTAATTACAAGTGTTACCTATCAGCCAACATGTTGAGATTGCGAGTTTACGAGACGCATGCGAAAAAATTTCCAAATACAAATACTGGAAAGGTACCATAGAAGGCGCATTTATCTAAGTCGAGACTTAAAACTGTTACTGTAATAAGAGAATTAATCGCTGTAGTACGCGCCGTGGCCTGTATATCTCGTTAGCCATGCGCTTCAAAGTACTGACGTCATGAACAGACAATTGACTGACGGTAAAGGCCGAATAGATCTGAACACACTGTATAATACAGGAGCTCAGGTTCAAAATAGTTATTACAATCTAGAAATTGAAGTACATTTTATGAATGTCGAGTAATTTCTCACATGATACAAAAGTTGCCATATCACACTAATGCGGAAATATGTTAACGTGTATTGCAGGAGGTCTCAGACCATCCCATTGCGAACTCTCCTGCAGATATTTTATTATTCACGTGTATAACCACAAATGCGGCCATTAAATACTTTTTTAATGCCCGTTGTTAAAGTTCTTCCTGGATTCAAATTCTTAATGCAGATTGTTACTTGTAAAAGAGCCGTTAACATTTCTGCGTGACGTATTTCCGGGGCAGGAATGTGTGTGCCGGGCTGCAGCAATTTAGACAACAAGGGGTCACGTTCCGAGCACCAGAGCTGCCCTAAAGCTCCTGCCCTGGATAAAATGCAATTTGAGAGAGGAGGAAAAAAAGCTTGTACGTAAATACCTCACGTATAAGCAAGGTTAGGTACGCTCACCAGGGTTTCCTATCTGTTTTTAATGACGGCGCTTCTGTGTTGTCTGCAGCAGACTGCGCAACTTGCCCTGCTTCTGACAGTCATTTTCTATCTTCAACAGGTGCACTTTCTTAGAATTCACTTAGTCTGAGGTTACACAACATAGACATGCAATATCTGTGGCATAAACCATTTCCTAGCTATTTTTACTTTCACTACTAGTAAGTAGAGGAAGTATTGTATTCCACCCAAAAATTCCATGTCCACATTTCACCGAAAATATAATTTTGAGGCCCCCTGAATCCATTAAAAAAGTTTTTTTACATAAAGGTCCGTGTGTGTGTGTTTATTTGTGTGTGAGTCTGTGGACAACATAACTATAAAACGAAAAGTCGGTTAAAAACCAAGATTAGTATTGAAGTTTAATGTCTTTCAAGGATGCGACACGAAGATTTTGAAGAAAATTGCTCCACACTAAACTACCCTTTACAGGAAAATTTTTTCAAAAATTTGGATTTTCTTGAAAATGGCCCTTAACGATTTTGATTAATTTGCCATATCTTTAAGATATTTTTATGACAAATAAACTGTATATTTTGAATTTTCTGGCTTATTTCAAGGGAATAAGCAATAAGATAACTTGCAGAAATGTTGATCTTAACTAACACTAAGAAGATATAGGAATAAGAGTTTGTAAAAATGGTTAGTAAAAGAGCAGAGAAAGTCATGTGAGTGCAACACATCAGTTTTATTTGTTAAATATTGGTTTGAATTTTCAAATAGTTCATTTCCTTTCTTTATTTCCTCTTCTATAGACATTTTGATGCCCACAAACGCCTCTGTCTACGAACAGTGTAAATAAAATCCAAAAAATCCGAACTCCTGTACCTTAAATATAGCTAATTTTAAGCATGTTAGGCGAAAAAATTTCAAGAAAATTCCTCCACCTAAGCTAAGATTTACACGGGACTTTTTTCCTTATTTTTTATTTTCTCAAAACATTTTCTCACAATTTTGATTAAAATAAGACATTTAAATAATCAATGAAACAAATACAGTGAATTTTCTGGATATTGCCTACAAAAATCTTCATCCTGGTTGCGTTTTATGAGATATAAACAAAATGTTATTGCACATTTCTCGTCATGCACACGAATTATGTCCAATTAAATTTTTGGTGACGTTAACGATGTACGATATATTCTTTGTATGCTTTGTATTTTAGATAGTTTTTTTAGTAGTTAGAAGCTATCTTATAGTGCTTTGTTATCTCTTTAGTCTGCTGTATTCCTCTTATATCTACAAGGAAATACA
This sequence comes from Tenodera sinensis, assembly GCA_030765045.1. Lineage (NCBI taxonomy): Eukaryota > Metazoa > Arthropoda > Insecta > Mantodea > Mantidae > Tenodera > Tenodera sinensis. The sequence goes on from CM060966.1 coordinate 164,814,228, forward strand.
AGCATGTGTAATGGACGTTTATCACGATTAACGAGAAGTAAATTAAAAAAAAAAGCTTTCATGAGAATATTTTGTAGAGGAATAAGTATACGAGGAGTGAAAAATAAAAAATAAAAAAATAAAAAAATGAAAGGAAGAAAGAAAGAAAAACTGGACTGATTTTGCCAATGGTGTCAGAAGTGGAATTCGTCGAATTACCTTTTTGTCACACAATGAAGGCTGGTTTAAAATTATGAAAATCGGTTTCTTAATAAGCGTTTGCTATAAAATGGATTAAATCCGTGAAGGAGTTTTCATAATGCAGGAAACTTTGAAATCGTACTTCATTATATAAACATAGGAAGTAACGGTAAAAAATCTGATGTGTTGCACTCACATGACTTTCTCTACTCTTGTACTAACCATTCTTACAAACTCTTATTCCTATATCTTCTTCGTGTTAGTTGAGACAAACATTTGTACAAATTATCTTATTGCTTATTTCGTTGTAGGTGCAAAGGGAATGTTAAAATATAGTAGGCTTTGTGTGATAGTCAAATGTTTGAGATTCTGTTGTCTTTGCACACTTGACAATGTAAAAAAAAAAAAAAAAAAAAAAAAATGAACAGCGATGATCCATTTCACGAAAGTTCTAAGTTTTCCGAAACTCACACACATAACAAGGAATATCTCCGAAATGGTTCACCCTACAAGAAAATTTATTGAGACATAAATTGTGTATTTTAGCAAGATCTACATTTTGTGTATAGTATGATTTGGTCTATCTCTAACGGTTTACCAGTTATGCAAAAGTCGTCCAGAGTAAATACGACAACAGGGGCTATAGCCAGAAAATTCAAGATATACATTTCATTTGTCATCAAAATATCTCAAACATATGACATTTTAATAAAAATCGTTAGAGCCATTTTCAAGAAAATAAAAAGTTTCGAAAATTTTTCCATGTAAAGGGTAGTTTAGGGTGGGGCTATTTTCTTCAAAATCTTCGTGTCACACCCTTGAAAGATATTAAACTCAAACACCAACTTTGGTTTTTAACCGAATTTTCCATTTTGAGTTATGTTGTCCACAGACTGACATACAGATAAACACACACACACACGGACATTTTTCTAAAAAAAGGTTTTTTATGGATTCAGGGGCCTCGAAATTATATTTCCGGTGAAATCTGGACATGGAATTTTTGCGTGGAATACAATACTTCCCCTACTTACTAGTAGAGAAAGTAAAAATTCAAAACACTCAGTAGAAACCTTTAGGTTTTGGAAAATGCATAGTTCGGCCGCCTTAAGTGATGAAGGAGGTGGAGGTATAACGCACCTAACCTTGTGCCCCGGTGAACTATCGACACAGTGAGATTTGTTTGTATGAATGGAGGTTCCGCTGTATCAAACAGAGGAAGGGAAATCCGGGTGTCAGTCCCCATCCATATATCTGGCTGCACTCAATCGAAACTCAATAATCTGCCAGTCCCCGGTTTGACCCCAGATCAGATTATGTAGCGTCGGTTAGGTTTTGTTCCCCGTTTTCGCAGTAATGTAACGCTGACGGGGTTGGAGTTTGCTCATGTTCTTCCTTCCTTCATTCCATGCATTGCCTCAAGGAAAATGGGGGTAATAGAGATAGTGAAAGAGAGAAAGAAAAAGAGAAAGAAGGAAAGAGAAACAAAGAAAGAAAAGGAGGGAGAAGGAGAGAAAGAGTGATAGAAAGAGAGAGAAAAAGATAAAGAAAGAAAAACAAAAAGAATGAAAGAAACAGAAAAGGAAAGAAGACTAAAACAAAGATATTATAACAATACAAGGTAGAGGGGTGCTGCCTGACTGAAGTTCGTGACCATGTTGGCATCCTTTATACATGTAGGAGATACAGGAAGTATTGTAATCAATCAAAAGTTTTGAGGTCCCCTTAATTCCACCCAGATAAAGAGCTCACAAATTCAAATGCGTTTGTTTAATAATACTATCCCACTATATCATATTATACTATCTGACGCTGCGAAACGATGTGTTTAACAAATCTACCTTGTATCTATCATATTTCCAGTGTTTTTCTGTTTCATTATCTCTAGTATTTGTTTTTATCACCTCCCTAGCATCAGTTAAGTACTTGCTCTACTAGGTGCAGCAGTTGGGATATGCGTTGCATTCCAACCAAAAATTCAATGTCGAAATTTCAACAGAAATAGATGTTTTGAGACCCCTTAATAAAAAAGAAAGTGTTTTTAGGAAAAGGTCCATGTGTGAGAGGTAGAACTGGAACTTAAAAATTCAATGCCACAATTTTTAAGTTCCAGTTCTACCTCTCAAACTTTGCCCACACACGGCTTGTGTGTTTAAAAACACTAACAGTAAGTTTGCTGGCATAAATGAATAATAATTACCATGTGAAGGTTATTTAATCCTGGGATATAAAGTACTTACAATAGTAAGTCACCATTGGGGTAATTTGTCTCTGATGTGAGACTGCCTTTGTAGTTTACCAGGAGAAATACGAACTGGTTTGAGAATTTAATGCCATTCTGGCACTTAGTCACAATAGCTCAGTGGTAGAGCAGTCACCCGGTAAGCGGAAAGTCTGTGGTTCAAATCCCAGTTGTGGCATTGAATTTTTAACTTCCAGTTTTACCTCTCAATCTTTGCCCACACACGGCTTGTGTGTTTAAAAACACCAACAGTAAGTTTGTTGGCATAAATAAATAATAGGTCCATGTGTATTTCTGTATGTCTGTGGACAACATAACTCAAAAACGAAAAGTTGGTTGAAAACCAAAGTAAGTATTTAAGTTTACTGTCTTTCAAGGGTGCGACACGAAGATTTTGAAGCAACTGTTCCATCCAAAAATACTCTTTATATGAAACAATTATTCTAAAATGTCGATTTTCTTGAAAATGGCTCTAACGATTTTGTTTAAAATGCTACATATTTGAGATATTTTTATGGCAAATGAAATGTATATCTTGAATTTTCTGGCCTTAGCCCATTAAGTCCTGTTTACTCTGGATGAATTTTGCATAACTGGTAAACTGTAAGAGATAGGCCAAATCTTACTATACAAAAAATGTAGATCTTGCTAAAATACAAAATTTATGACTGAATAAATTTTTTGTAGAGTGAACCATTTCGGAGATATTCCTCGTTATTTGTGTGGGTTTTGGAGAACTTATACTTCTGTCAAATGGAACATCTCTATTCTTTTTTATTGTGCTAACCGTGCAAAGAGAAGGAAATTTGAATGCTTGAAAAGATTTGACTATCGCTCAAAGCCTCTGTATTCCTATATTCCCCTTGCACTTACAAGGAAATAAGCAATAAAAATTTAAATTATTTTGTTGTTTAACGACGCTGTAAATTGCCAGGATCACATCAGCGTTGTCGGTGTGCCGGAATTTTGTCCCGCAGGAGTTGTTTTACATGCCAGTAAATATACTGACATGGAGCTGTCGTTTTTAAGCACACTTAAAAACCATCGGCCTGGGCCGGATTTGAACCCGCAACCTTGGGATCTGTAGGCCAGCGTCTAACCAACTGAGCCACCCAGATCGACAATAAGCAGTAAGATAGTTTCTGCAGATGTTTATATCAACTAACACGAACTGGTAGCTGTATCTTTCGTCTGTATTTTTCCTTTTCCTTCCAGCAGTTTCTTTTAATGGGCTATATTGCAGGTTCCCTAAAGGTAGATATTGCCTCAAATAAAGCTCCCAAAGGGCGTCAGATTTATGGAGACGTCACTTCGCTGTGTTTTTCCGTTTGAGACCCAAGTTGGAGCAGTAGTCTGTAATCGCGTTAGCAAGACGATAGGAAATTGGTTGGGATTGCGTCCAAATGAACTGCTCTGGGGGTACAACAAGTGTTTGGTTCACAGCTCGCTCGCGGCGCCACATGTGTGATTTAACACCAACCTCACATAAATCTCGTTCCCCGTTGCATGTAGGTCGCTGGACATGCACAGTGGCTGCTGGAGCAGCACAAGAAAAAAACACTGCTTGTACCTACGTAAAATGTTTACCGTGATCTATCGTGGCGTTCGTGGCTTGGGATAAACGACTGATAACTGGACAAGTAAAACCTACGTGAACTGTTGTGTCTTGGGTCTTTGCCACTTCATGCTAATCACTCTAGATAAATGCCTGCCTGACTGCCTGCCTGCATATTTAAACGTGTGTAGTGTTTCCACTATCCTATATGCAAAATTCTGAAAAATAAACAACCAAACAGGGCGGATATTATACAGGGTGTTCATAAAACATGGAGACACACCTCAAGCAAAGATAAAGGGACACTGGAAGTGAAACTTTGGTCAAAATTATCAAAAAGTCGAAAATTGTTTTTTTACCTTAGAATGTTCCAGGAACACCGGTGCATTTGGATCAGCTAACATTTTTCATATCCCCCACTACATGTGGTCATTACGGCCCTTTCAAATAGCGCTCTTCCCTTAACGTACACAGGATGCTCCTATATAAAAGCCTGTTTTTCTCAAAACTACACTTCTGCACATTCCAAAAGAAGGTCGCGCCTGAGTTTTGCTTCAAATTCAATGAAAATTTGCAAAAGTATTCATAAATAGCAGCTCAACAAAACTATGATTCAATATTGATGTTATCATTAACATGAATTCCAAAAAGTTTTTTTTTTTATGAAAAAAATCAATAATTTTTAAGATTAAATTTTCTTTGTTATTAAAAAAATATGTACAGCATAATCAACAAACGTATTTGAAATATCTCTTCATACAATTGTTACCCATGTTTTAGACTATCAGTTCTGCCAATATAAATGAATTTTGAAAAGTCAATAGACGCGAGCTCTATTTTGAAAATGTACCTATTAAATTCATAAAATAATTTATATATCCTAAACGAATTATCCAGTTTCAATGAAATTTGGTGTACCTCCTAATCTCATATAAATACAAACACAGTAAAACTTTCAGAAAAATCTATAAAGAAATGTGGAACTTTCAAATTTCACTCCTAATGTCCCTAAAATTTGTATTATTGCGTACATTACAATTCCTATGGTTACAGAATATTCAAAATAAATTGGGTGGTGAGAAAAAGCAGCCCTTAAGTTTAATAACTGCCTCAAAAATATTGCAATATAGTAAAGCAGCTAAAAGCAAATCCTCAGCTCTTTATTTTTACTTTCTCTACTGGTAAGTAGGGGAAGTATTGTATTCCAACCAAAATTCGATGTCGAGATTTCACCGGAAATATATGTTTTGAGGGCCCCTGAATCCAAAAAAGCATTTTTAGAAAAAGGTCCGTGTGTGTGTCTGTCTGTATGTCTGTGTGTCTGTCAGTCTGTGGACAGCATAACTCAAAAACGAAAAGTCGGTTAAAAGCCAAACTTGGTATTTAAGTTTAATGTCTTTCAAGGATGTGACACAAAGATTTTGAAGAAAATAGCCCCACCCTACACTACCCTTTACATGGAAGATTTTTAAAAAATTTTGATTTTCTTGAAAATGGCTCCTACGATTTTGATTAAAATGTCATATGTTTGAGATATTTTGATGACAAATAAAATGTATATCTTGAATTTTCTGGCTATAGCCCCTGTAGTCGTATTTACTTTGGACGGCTTTTGCATAACTGGTAAACCGTTAGAGATAGACCAAATTATACTATACAAAAATGTAGATCTTGCTAAAATAAACAATTTATGTCTCAATAAATTTTCTTGTAGGGTGAACCATTTCGGAGATATTCCTTGTTATGTGTGTGAGTTTCGGAAAACTTCGAACTTTAGCGAAATGCAACAACGTTGTTCATTTTTTTTATATCTTAATCGTGCAAAGAGAACGGAATCTCAAAGGTCAAAAAGATTTGACTATTGCACAAACCCTTCTGTATTCTAATATTCCCCTTGTACCTACAAGGACATAAGCAGTAAGATAATTTGTACAAATGTTTATCTCAACTAACACGAAGAAGATATAGGAATAAGAGTTTGTTAAAATGGTTAGTACAAGAGTAGAGAAAGTCATGTGAGTGCAACACATCAGATTTTTTATGTACATATACACAGGCTATCCCAAAATTAGAGCGACCAACATAGTGAGCTGATAGATAACATTATTTTAAACAATTTTGCTGCGGTGTTTCGTTAAACCGCTGGACGCGTTAACATAGATTACTGCTTCCCACCCAGTTTAAGTATTTACGGCAAAATCAACAATGCAAATTAGTATTGCATTTATCTTAGTAAGGCGCATAATCTTGAGCCAAGAAGCATCACAGAAGACAAACAAAACACAAACATCTCATATGACATTAACTCGTGTAGCACTTAAAGGAAACACCGCAGCAAAAAATTGTCCTTAACAAAAAGTGTTTCAAATAATGTTATCTGTCAGTTCCCAAAGTTTGTCGGTCTAATTTTGGGACACCCTATATATGGCAGGTGCCTCTCATTATTTTTGGAGGTAGGCAAGATTTCACACTCTGAAAGCAACAAGGTCGGAATTGCCGTGGTTGTTGACCATTTGGTAGCCATGCAAATCTAGCTTACTCTTCAAGGGAGAATAGACCTTAGCTGCGCATGATTTTGTAATGTCTAAGATCCATTTTCCCATGAGGAGCAGGCTCGATTAGCATGGTTACCAAATGTTCGACAAGCACGGTAATACCAACCTTGTTGCCTATCTCAAAAATGATGAGAGGCACCTGATATACACAGGGTGGATCGGAAGTCATTACATTCCTTCTAATACGTGCTTCATCAGGAGGTTTAAATCGCACAAAAACATGCTGATTGTGTTACTATCAATTATACGACCATTATTATCTAGCGCATACGTCTGTGAAGCTTAGTTTCCATTTGAGTGTGTTTTATTGCGTTTTTTAATCATTTTAATCTCTTGATGCAGGAGTAAATGTAAACCCCGCGCGACAGCCCACGAAGGGCCAAGGCCTACCGCCCAGCCGCTGCGTCCCCCACCTCTGCCCACTACAGGCGTCATTGGTGGGGTGCAGTACTGGAGGGTGGGACGTGGTCAGCGCCCCGAGCCCTCCCGGCCAGTTATGCGGTCTTCTCGACCTGGGGCCGCTACTTCTCCATCAAGTAGCTCCTCAATTGGTCCCCCCGGGACCTAACGAGGCTGCTTGATGCAGGAGTACCCCGGAAATATTGAGTATTTTTGGTGTGAGTTTGCGCTTTTTTACATAATAAGTAGTGGAAATATTACATTCCACGCCAAAACTCGATATCAAACCTGAAATATTGAACAGTTTTAGTGTTTGACTTTGCGTTTCTTTATTTTACCGCAAACACTTAACACACACACACACACACACACACACACACACACACACACACACACACACACGCACACACGCACACGAAAGAGTGGAATAATCTACGCAATTTTTCAGAAACTATTAAGTACTATAATTAAAAACGTATCCAAAATCCAAAAGGTAGATATAACGCAATATAGTTTGTTCTAAATTAAGTTTATCTGTCAGCTAATTTTCTGCTAACATTCTTAAAGTGGAGACGATTGTGTTGATGGTGGTTCAGTTTTATTAGAGATAAAATTGATTAGTAGACGTCAAAGGTTACACAAAGGTGTTACAAAAAAACGGACAAATGATTAAGAAATTCACTCATAAGGTTACACTAAGATTAAACAATTCGATTATAAGCCCTTAAGCTTGCTTATAGGTAATTCCTTGTTTTACCTATGGCAGACGCAAAATTTAATGACGACTTTCTACTATTCTATTTCCTATTGCAGAAATAAGTTTTGTGGGGGCAAATGATGTTTTTATCATCAGCTTTACAGCGTGTTTTAAGTGCGTAACACTGGAAGGAGTGACAAGCCTATTGTTGGATTTTGTGTTGAGCCATCCGCCATTAAATCTTGCGTCAGTTAACTCTATGACCAATGCAATTTCTGGAGTTATAATGATAGGCATTTGAATTAAATTAAAACTTATAGTGTTTCAAGTTGACAAATAATAAACATGGCCAGATATGAAGTGAAAAATCTGACAGTCTGCATTCACAAGATCTTATCTACTAGCTCTTTTATACGCACTGTTCTAAGAAAACACAGAAATTGAAACGTCATTTTCTGCAATCACTGAGAACACTTTCACAAACATTACCTGATCAACGTACTCAGAAATGTATCGATGCCAATGGTGACATTTTGAGCAACCGTTGTAACTGCCAAAGTCTAAGTCGATCTGTTTAAGTGAATTCAGCTTTGTTACGTTGACACAGTTTTTTCTTTGCTTAAAGGGATACTCTGGTACCAAATGGACTTTCTTCACTAACCAATTTTAATGAAATTTTTAGATTAAGTTGCACCTGCCATGATATATTTTTGATATAAGTTTCACTACTCTATATTAAATAGTTTTGAAACTAACATTTTAATATGTTTTTTGGAAAGAATTGAATAGTAATAAAAGGTATACTTTTTGCAGTTTGGAATTAAATTAGAGGCCTAAAATTTGGTATGCTAGTTTTCCTATGCTTATGCAATAAAACTGTGCATTAGTTTTCCCAAATATTAATATTTATTAGAAATATAAATTTTTTCTATTTAGAATAGAATAAAAAGAAATATTACTAATAATTACAAAGAAAAATATCATATACTATTATGTATGCGTGTAATCTACAAACCAATGCACAGTTTTCTTTAACAAAATATACTCTACATACCCTGAAGATTTCATCTTTATCCATCAATGTTTACTGCAAAAAAGTTTACCCCAAAGCACAAACATTGTTATATGGAGAAAAAGCTATTTAATGTTTTGCCACACACTTACTGGAAATATTGTAAGAGTCTAAACAAATTTGAATTAGACCAATCTCCAGGTGGATTTAATACATAATACTTAATGCACATGTTGAAGACATTTCTTATAAAAATGTGTTAAGAAAAAATCGCATTTTTATCCATTTTGGTACCAGAGTGTCCCCTTAAAGTGTCTATACACTGCCTATGTATTTGGTTTCCCAATATGGTAGTACCAAACCGCTGCACGTGTCATTTGTTGGTTCTTAACAAATCTCTAATGGTTTTACAAAACTGAATATGTCTGTTATTCTAACGGATGAGAACTGAGTGAAGAATGTTTCAGGGTGCGAACTCAGTACCAACAACATTACCAGGTGGACACGGTACATGCACAAAGTCTTTGATGAGCTTTCTTGTAGCTACACGATAAGCCGCCCACGTTTCTGTGAGTTCTCGGCAAAATCATTCCGCCCATCCACTTGTCATAAATAATGGCCGTTAAAAGGAAACGCATTACGAGAAGTAAAAGCAGGATTACTCTTTTTATCATTCAAGTACTACAGAATTTACAACGGAGTCTCGTGCTATATAAAAGAGAAGTTGGGCTGCGCAATTAATTCACTTCTCCAGCGCCTAGGAGAGAAAAAAAGAGAAAATCGCTCGGTCGTCGTTCGTTCGTTCGTTCCTTGCCGTTTGGAACCCAAATCCTGTCGCCGATTACTTCAGTAACGAGTGCCGTGCCGGTCAACCCAGCATGGTTTGTTTCTATAGCAACCACAATGAAAGTAGTTCCCAGTGCGAAAAAGAAAAACTGCGCTGAATTTTAACATTTCTAAAAAGTTATGTATCTTTAATTATTTCTATGCAGTTGGAAGCAACACATTTTAGCCTAAATTGAGACACTGCTATACATTTTTCCTTTCTGTAGTGAGATATTCCTCATAGTCCTAAAAATTCTGAGGAAAAATGTTAAGTTTACTCCTACAAATGTTGTAAAGAACTAACTTTTTAATCCAATGGATAAAGGATATGAATGGAGAAATCGTGCTACATATTACATAGACCCAAAAGTTTCCTACCGACATTTCACTGAAAACTCACATTTTGAGGTTCGTTGAATAAAAAATGCACTTTATAAAAAGTACCTTGAGCGTGTGTCCACGAGTCTGTGAACAGGAAAAAAAAAAAAAAAAAAAAAAAAAAAAAACGAAAAGTCGGTTAGTTCCAAATTTGGTATTTGAGTTCAGTATTTTACAACAATACAATATATAACAGGAATTAATATAAACCCATTAAGTAAAATTAACAGATCGTGCAGAAAAATAGATTATTAGACATCCATGTTGAGAGAAATCATTAATAAACGCAACCAGGTAGTGATCATCAGCTGTAAGGATTCCAGGAGTCTTGTTATGAAATTTAACTACCCTGTTAAATTCACCTAAGCAGGCTTTCTTAGAATTAGAATGGCAAAAATGATAGGTTTCAAACACTTGCTCTTGAAATTTCAGCTTAGATCGGACGTTGGAATGTGAGATTACGGGTGTTTGAATTTGCTTGAAATCAGCAATCACCTTAATGATTTACTGGCTAACTCTAGTGAACTTGCCATTTAAACCTGCAATTTACCTGAGTTTAAGCATCGTACTTCATATTCTTATAGGAAAGGTGAACTTTATTCTTTTAAAATCAACAGTCAGCAACTCTATCGAGTAAAAAAAAATTGTTTAGCCAAAGAAAAAACTTAAAAAATGCTTCAACACGCCACGTAATACGGGATAGAAGCTAAAGTGTCGTTTAGGAACATATGAAAACGCTCTCACTTATGACAGCTGTGGATTATTTCATGATTTATTTCATACAATTTATAATGTCTACTACGATTGTATAAAATGCTGTATACAACTTTTGGATGGATTACTAACATACACGTTTTTGCCTTATCTACTACTGATAACAGTGAAAGTAGAGCACTGCAACCATAAACCTGGGTGACCGAGCTTTGCTCGGCGATTTTCGCCTCTGTTTTTGTGAAGCTTGTTTTTTGTGGAAGAAGATACCTATTTAGGTAAACCTGAATGTTAACTATATGAAACATTTTGTCACAATTATTAACAGTCATTTCCGAGATACAAGAGATATAGATATTCATATAAATATTTCATAAACACTATCATTTCAGCTGTAAAACGTCTGCTGCTGAACGCAGGCCTACTCCAGATATCCTCCTAGTTTGAGGTTTTCGTCGAGCATTTGTTCCATTATGGAGTTCAGTTCTTTGGTGCTGCGATTGACTCCAGGGCGTTAACACATTGGCCAAGGTCCTTCATATTTTCGTCAGTTCTTCCATGGCTTCCTTAACCCCGGCCAGTCACTTGTATTCTCCGATAGATATATCTTCATGTTGGACGTTTCCGTCTTCATCTTTTCCGTTTTGGAATTTACATTTTCAATTTGGCTTCCATTTTTTGTGAAAAATCACGTTTTTTTATGGAAAATTGTGTATAGAAGAGTGAGTAGAGAAGGAGATGTGAAATATGTGAATGTGTTACCTAAAAGTGAGAAAAGAAAACAGTATAAATATAATATGTAGTATTTCTGTTTCAAACATACAGAAAATTGTATGACTTATTTTAAAAGTGGGGATAAAAATGTTTTTTTGGTGTAAAATCACGTTTTTCATGGAACATTGTTTATAGAAGAGTGAGTAGAGAAAGATATGTGAATGTGTTACCTAAAAGTGAGTAGAGAAAACGCTGTGAATGTAATTCGCATATATACAACAATTTAATCAAATCTTTAGAGCCGTTTCTGAAATACTGTGAGTATATACAAGAATTGCTAGGTAGAAGCGGGAATAAAAATGTTATTTTTTATGTAAAATCGCGTTTTTTTGGGAATTACACCTATATAGTTGAACTTAAAAAGCAAAACCCTATCTGATTACAAAATTTGATCGAAATCGTTAGAGCCGTTTTCAAGTAACGCGGAATATATTTATTTACAAGAATTGCTTGTTTAAGTATATAAGATATCGAGGTTGCACTGGTTGCACAGAGATAGTTTTACAAAAAAGTCTCCTGTGTTTTTCTCTATATAAAGCAATGGTGTCATTGAAGGAAAACGGGGCGATTACTTTTCCCCCTTTCTAGTTATCTTTCGCTGGTGACGCAATAGATATGAGGTCAAGGAGCAATCCTGAGAGGATTTCCGGGTGGAATTTGTTATAGGACATGCTGGCACCTGACATTGACTTTCTTAATTTGTGAAACTCAAAGGGATGCGGATGCAGCGTATTAGCCAAGGCCATCACCTATGCCCTGCACGGCCACACCACTAAGCTAAATAAAGTGGCGGGGGAAAAGCTGAGGATGGCACTCGGTGTCACGTTTTGACACTTCTGAAACTTCTGATAAATACAAAGGGTACGACAGGAATAATTTTAAGCAAACACCATTGGGATGGGCAGAGTGCTCCTAAGGATAGGTCAGTGATATGACCTTGAAGTTAAGGGCGGCGTATAAATGGAACAATTAAAAAATGTATATATTTTCAGACAAATGGCTTTAACTACCTGTCAAAAAACCAATATCTTTGTAATCAGTTTATCAAATTTAAAACTATATCCGGTACAATTAAGACTGAATCAAAACATCTGAAGAGAATCTTAAGGTGATGGCAATGTCAGCCCTTGCATTACGCATAGCTGAGTTTGACGGGATATTTTTCAGAAAAGTAATCGGCAGTATGCCCTTAAAAATGAAGAGTTCAGTACCTTTAAGGTGATGGATAAAATAGAACACACAAACGTCCGGAGAGAACATATCGAGAAAACAAAGGAAGACCGCATACCAAGCCTTGGTCGAAAGTTTAAAGGAATTTCCGATGAATTCAAGCTTCCGACTGAAAATCTAAAGCTTTCATTGCGAACGTCACTAATAACAGCTTCTCGGGTATGATCAGCTCCCTATCTTCTTTTGGTATATATTATATTAGCATGTTTTCTACCCTGGTATTACTTCCTGATTAAGGATATGGAGTATAAAATTGCCGAAAGCTCCAATTTAATAGATTTCACTTGGCTGATCAGCCGAAAAACTTTTATTCATCTACAGAGTGTCTCAAATTCAACATGCGCTCTCTGAAACACTATTTTTACTTTCTCTACCACGTATAGTAAGTAGAGGAAGTATTGTACTCCACAGTGTACTTGTCTCTCTGTGTGTGTCTGTGGACAGCATAACTCAAAACAGAAAACTCGGTTAAAAACCAAAGTTGGTATTTAAGGTTAATGTCTTTCAAGGATGCCACACGAAGATTTTGAAGAAAATAGCTCCACCCTAAACTACCCTTTACATGGAAAATGTTGATTTTCTTGAAAATAACTCTAGCGATTTTGATTAAAATGCCATATGTTTAAGATATTTGCATGACAAATGAAATGTATATTTTGAATTTTCTGGTTGTAGCCCATATAGTCCTATTTAATATGGATGACTTTGGAATAACTCGCAAACCGTAAGAGATAGACAAAATCTTACTCTACAAAAAATTTAGATCTCGCTAAAACACACAATTTATGTCTAAATAATTTTTTTTTGTAGAGCAAACCATTTCGGAGAATTCCTTGTTATATTGTGTCGGTTTCGGAAAACTTAACTTTCGTGAAATGGAACATGGTTGTTCAATTTTTTATGTTAACCGTGCAAAGAGAACGGGTTCTCAAAGCTTTAAAAGATTTGACTATCGTTTGCATATTTCCCTTGCAATTGCAACGAAGCAAGCAATAAGATAATTTCAGCAAACGTTTATCTCAAGTAACACGAAGATATAGGTATAAGAGTTTGTAAGAACGGTTAGTAAAAGAGTAGAGAAAGTCATGTAAGTGCAACACGTCATATTCTTTTCAGTAAAGAAATGAAATACAAGTTGTTTTTGTGGTTTTGTGATTCAGAGAACAATGGAAAGCATATAAACACATTAATTTGTTTATAAATAAGCATGAAATGTGCAATGACATGCGGAGCAGAAAGGTTAAGGTTGGGGAATTGAATTTTGTACACCACCACCAACAAGGTTGACAATCACAAGAGTCGGAGACAAGTTTGAATCGATGCAAGATGTATTGAAAGGGCGGTGCGGAAGAAAGGGAACTTTCACCGATAACGAGAGTGTTGATGCAGGCTTTTGTTGGGAGTGTACCGTAGCAGAAGGGGTCATTTTTTACATGAACTAGTTTAAGAAATACAGTACAACAAAACTTGTATTTTTGTCTCATTTCGTTGCGAATAAATAGTGCTTCAGAGAGTGTATACGTTATATGGAGACGCCCAGCCTTGTGCGATTATATTTTCGTAGGTTTCTGGATAAGTATAATGTTATAGGATTGCTATATTCTGGACATAATTTTTAAGGTCTTTCTGTTAACATATAAGCCGGTTATTTCCTAGAACCTTATGCTGCAGGAACACATTTTGCAATTCCTTACATGTGGAATCAGTTTAACTGACGTGCGCTAACAGCTATCTTGTCAGCTGGGATTTTATATTTAAACCTCCGAATTTTGTGGTGGCTGGAATGAATTTTGTGTGCTAAGAGACACTCTGGAATTTAGGACGTAAAGAATTTCCCTAAAGGCAAAGTTAACAGCTATGTATCACTGAAAACCCTTTCCTCTTCTCACATTGCAATAAGACCATTTACTACGACATCTGGTGGAGACCCTAAGTAATATTCACCTTCGGCACTGTTCTTCCTCACAACCATTTTACTTCGTCACATGTTCACAGAGGCACGTGCATAGCTACTGTAGGTGCCTCTGATTCTGACGAGCAGATGACAGCTTCGATATCTACCCATACGAAACTTAGTCTACAGGAACAGTCCTCTGCTTCTACCAGTGGCGGCTCGCAGTAAAAATTCTAGGGTAAGCAAGGTGTAACAGCAACAACAACGAGAACAACCACAACCACAACAATAACAATAATAATAATTATAATAATAATAGTTGTAGTAGTCGTAGTCGTCGTAGTACAGTAGAACCCCGTTTATCCGAAATAAAGGGGGCGAAGTCATTGCGGATAACGCAAACAATAGATATATCGTTTGGTTGCTTAATAAGTGCAGAGTGAATGAGTGTGACTTACGGACGAATTACCGCCAAAACTAAAATTAATGAAGAAATTGAAAAATTGTCTGACTGTAGCTTTGTGTTAAATAGCTAAAACACTCCTCTTTTCATTGCCAGTGCGCCAAGAAAGCAGACTTTGTAATAGTTCACTAATTAAGACGGTCATACTAGTATTACAACACACTGATATTACACAGAGTGATAGCAAAACGATTCGGGTCTCTGAGATCTTCGTTCGTGGAGTATGGCTGTTCGGAAAAAGTCGCATAAATTCGGATTTGGGCAGGCAAGTGTTCCGAGTGCTGGCAGACGCGTCTACGCATGCTCCGAGTGCATATACAGACGGAATGTTTCCTTATCCATGTTCAAGGGCCTCGTACTGAGGAAAGGGGGCCGGGCCAGCAGAGGTTAAGCTTGCTGGCTCTTCACTATCCAGGTTCCATGGGTATCATTTCCGCCGCGCGTTTCAAACACGCAGCGCAGTTTTGATGAATCGGAATTGAGATTCAAGGATTTGACCATGCTTTTCTGAACTGTAATTTAGGGAAAATGACGGTTCAAATGATAAAATGCAGAATCATAGTTAAACATTATTTGTTGATGTATTACGGTACGGCAGGCATTGCCTACCCTGCCTACCCTGAGGAGCCGCGCCTGGCTTCTACACATGCCCCAAAGATGGCAATAGGGTGCCTTCCAGTCCACCTACTTTCACTATCTGTCGATAGATGACAGGACATTCAGTATTACTATCCATTTTTCATTTTTACTATTGTTTTACACTTAACATGTCGACTGAGGGAAACCACTTAACAACTGCAGCTATATTTATCGCCCCACGGGATCTGAACCCTCGCTTCCCGAACAGGGTCACAGATGGGCCTGAGCCATCGCACTCGATAAGGTACCTGTTGCTTTACTTCTCATTAGTTGTGGCAAAAATATGTAGCTATGTCTACAAGTAAATGTTAGAATTATTTCGACTGAACTTTTACTGGCTTGGTATGATTCAGATGGAAAAATACTTTTTAATGAGAATAATTTGTAGAAGAGAGATACAACGATGGCGGATAGAGAAAGTAATGTGAGTCTAAAGACTGGTTCACAAGCACCTCACAACGGACACCGTAGCGACAATGGCAACGGGAAAATAAAAACCTTGTGAAGCCATGTATGTTAATAATGAGAAAGTTTAATTCTCCTTTATTTACTAAAACAATAACACAATTTATCTCTGCCACAGATATTCATATCACTAGAATTTGAAACAATGATTAGGTTTGTAACAATGTGTTTTATGTATACAGATTAAAAACAACGCAAAATTATTAGTCTTGAATTTTAAACTAACCGCGTGAACGGCATTATTTACGCTCATAAGCTGTAATTTTTACCTCGTGTCTCATAATGATTTCAAATGCTCATGGGCACTGGTGGTTTTGTTGGTTCTGGTTACAAATTATGTTAGGTTTATTAATTAACATATTGATTCAAACCGCTTTGACATTGCAAATTTAACAAAATATAAAGAAGACCACTCCAACTAATGTATGTCAATAATACATTAACTCTGCAGCCATTATCGGTTATGATAAATGACATGAAATAATGTTGTCGCAGTGAGAAATTATTCCGTAGTACGCATTTCACAGCCATCGCTTACTGGTACTGCTAAGTACATAAGTAGGCAAAGTATAGCATTCCACTCAAAAATTCGATGTAGTGATTTTACCGGAAATACAGTTTTGAGGCGTCCTAAACGAGAAGCATTTTTAGAAAAAATCGCACATTGTGTATACGTGTGTGTGTGTGTGTGTGTGTGTGTGTGTGTGTGTGTGTGTGTGTGTGTGTGTGTGTGTGTGTGTGTGTGTGGTATGTATGTATGAGTGATCAACATAATCCAGAAACAAAAAGCACGGCAGGGGGAACAATGCGGTCTGGAAATCGCGTTCCCCGAATTAGAAGGCGAGCCGACTGGTTTCCGGGGCCTCATGACTTTGTAGAAGCCTGAGGGCGGAGGGGAGCCCGTGGCTCCTTGTAAGTATGAACCCGAAGGTGTGGGAGAACGACCGGGGCGAGCCAGCCTCCGCCGGGGTGCTTCTATCTAAGAAAATGTAGAGGCCCTGCCCTCTGTTCTATCGTGGCAACGTTCCGGCCGTCCTTCGGATCCATCCTCCCGAGGGATGTAGGCACAGAAGATCGCCTTTCAGTCAAGGTGATATGTCGAAGGCAAAGTCTTCCTCCACCAGTTGTCATTGATTCATAATTGGTTAACTGTTACTACACAAAACTTTTATTTCTCGTTAAAGTACATAATTTATTTCATACACATTTCTATGAGCAATTCTTAGTTATTGGTTTGAATTTTCAAATACTTATATTTCCCTCTAGCGCAAAATCACTATTCAGTTTAGTGAGTTGGGTTTAGGGGCCCGTTGAAAACTTAAAAGTTGAATCATAAAAAGCTTAAAAACTCCTTATAGAAGTTAACTTGCTTACCAAAACCAATTTGGCCGACAAACCGCAGCACTAGGTCGTCACCCAAAACTGACTGCAGAGTGTGACCCAGGCCATGGGATTGGTGCTCACTAGCGTTGGTCCCTATTCATTTTTCCTGTTGATTAGGCAAAGAGCGTGGGAAATATAGCTATCATTTAGCTATCTTATAGAAACCCCGTTTTTTACTTTCTCTACTGGTAAGTAGGGGAAGTATTGTATTCCACCCAAAAATCCGATGTCCAGATAGATTTCACCGGAAATATATGTTTTGAGGCCCCTGAATCCAAAAGAAGCATTTTTAGAAAAAGGTCCGTGTGTGTGTGTGTCTGTGTGTCAGTCTGTATGTCAGTCTGTGTGTCAGTCTGTGTTTCAGTATAACTCAAAAATGAAAAGTCGGTTAAAAACCAAAGTTGGTATTTAAGTTTAATGTCTTTCAAGGATGTGACACGAAGATTTTGAAGAAAATAGCCCCACCCTAAACTACCCTTTACATGGAAAATTTTTCGAAAATTTTGATTTTCTTGAAAATGGCTCTAACGATTTTGATTAAAATGCCATATGTTTGAGATATTATTATGAAAAATTAAATGTATATCTTGAATTTTCTGGCTATAGCCCCTGTAGTCGTATTTACTCTGGACGACTTTTGTATAACTGGTAAACCGTTAGAGATAGACCAAATCATACTATGCAAAAAATGTAGATCTTGCTAAAATACACAATTTATGTCTCAATACATTTTCTTGTAGGGTGAACCATTTCGGAGATATTCCTTGCTATGTGTGCGAGTTTCAGAAAACTTAGAACTTTCGTGAAATGGATCATCGTTGTTCATTTTTTTATATGTTAAGCGTGCAAAGAGAAAGGAATCTCAAAGGTAAAAAAGATTTGACTGTCGCACAAAGCCCACTGTATTCCAATATCTCCCTTGCACCTACAAGGAAATAAGCAATAAGATAATTTGTAAAAATGTTTATCTCAACTAACACGAAGAAGATATAGGAATAAGAGTTTGTAAGAGTGGTTAGTACAAGAGTAGAGAAAGTCATGTGAATGCAACACATCAGAATTTTTGAACGTTGGCTAGCGTTTTAGCCCAAAGTATATTTATTATTTCTACAACAAGGTATGTAAATGTGTAATGAAGTTTACAAGAATTACTTAGAAGAAGAAGTGTTTGTAGGAATAGTTTGTGGACGAGTGAGTAGAAAAGGTAATGTGAAAGTACATATCTGATCATACCATGAAACCGAAGAATGTCCTCTGGTGCGGAGCGTGCATTTATTTTGTAACAGCCTTCGAAAACTTAAGGAAATCGCGAATTGCGATCATGAAGTGAGAATCATTTTCCTAAGAGACACCAGACGACATCGTCAACAGGTGGCGTGTGCTTGGAAAACGCTGTATGCATACCAAATGACTAGTTTTGTTTGCTTTCTTTAACGTAACAAAACAACAAACAAGCACATGAGAATACCAGTCATGCTTTTCTTTGCACAACCCTTGCTTAATGCGCCAGCATCAGTCCTTGCTTTCCTCGCCAGAGTTCAGGCCCTAGCAATATTGTAGGTCATCTACTATAATAAACTGCATGGAAAACGAGGGACCTATCGAACGCTGCTTTTGCCCAACGTGGCGGAATTCCTAAACTAGCACGTGTCGATAACACAACTGATAAACCTGGTGGTGGAAATCGGAAGCTTGTACCCATCGATAATGTGGTACTTTTCTTGACTAGTTCATCTTCTCTCTTTTCCTTTACTTCTTAGTCATCTAATTATACCTAGTCATATCATTAAGTTATGCCAGAACTATAAACACGGCACAGCAAAGAATGACACTATCAAAAACATTTTCATACCATAGATTAACTAGAATATTGTAACAAAACGGCAAATGACTTCATTGTCCTAAACTTTACTACAAATGAACAACCTTCTTCTCGTTATTAACACAGTTTATAGCCCTTTCTGCTATCACAATTGTTCTCATAATCTTTCTCAGTCTTTCAATGTCGTTCTCCAGTTTCTCTGCCTCTTATATCTGAACTATTACGATACAATCACTCGACGACACATACGTACTCACTGACAGGCTGGCCGACTCACTCTCGTAACTGAAAATTAGCTGCAGACGATGACTTACACAGTTAAACTCACGACTACAACTTTATCACTAACTGCTACTGAACTAACTCTAAACTGACACACTGGCTGCTCTCGTAAGTTCTATTTATACTGGAGTCGGCGTTACGTGACCTGTGACCTCCTTCAAGAACCTTTCATACATACGTGCAATGATGACTCAGCGAGAAGCAGAGAAGGTCCTCGATTCCTTTCTTTTGTGTTTTGCGGGCATCATTGCTTATGGTCAGGTACACACAGTCACTCGCCGTATCCAAGGTCACCCGACCCCCTCTCGTCCGTATATTGTGCGACCAAATGTCACAATACAGTGAATAGAAAGAACAGATAGTTACTCTAAATGTCCTTTGGAGGCCAAACGGTGCGGCCAATCATCTATAGCAGCAGAAATGACATTTGCGTCCAAATTCTGCACGGTTCGATTGAAATATCGTTTTAGAAACTTCAGATTTCTGCGCCGTGTCGAGCAAACTTTACTGTCGATGATGTTTCATAGTTGGTAATCAAGTGGATTCAGATCTCCACTTTCCGATTGTCAATCGTGGTGCGCTTTAACGCTTTCATGCCTGAATTATTTTACTATTTATGCCGTTCTTCCTCTAATTCGAAACCGGTTTAGATTAGGCGGTCTGGGACACCTTCAGCCTGCTGTCTTGATTAGCCATGATCGTTGAAGCAACACGTAGTGCACTGGCCTTGCACTCAAAGCCTGAGTTCGTGAGTTCAAGTCTTGGCAACCGCAGTCAAATGTGCCTGTGGTAAAGGACCTAAAATATTCGGTGTGATGGCACGCGTGGATGATGACGGGGTATCATCTGACTGCGGTTGCATGGATTTTGCTTCTTTTCTTATAAAAAAACTCACTGCAATTAAATTGTAAAAAAAATAATTTTTTACAATTCAAAACGTTTCAAATATGTATTTTAATTGGTGACAGACAGTATAATAAGAATATAGCAGTAAAAAAGTTAAAACTAGTACAAATAGCAAAAAAGCCTATGTATCTTATAATACACACCAGGCATGAAAGGGATAAACTCGGGGACATTGTCCTTAAGTCACTGTTGCACGTGTTTAGCATTAGGAGCTATTGCAGAGTCTTATGAGTATTATGATATTGTAACAACATGATAAAGTCCAGTCCAGTTACTTTTCTATCACTTTATTTTCATTCTAAACTTTTGTACAAAACACATATATCTTCTACTGACGTAAACACAGTCAACAGTTTTTCGTGATATTACAATTGACAATTATTTTCTTACCGTAGCTCTGGCTGAGTCCACGCGCTCCGCAAGCTTTTTATACCGGCGATGACGTGCCAGATCTTTCTTAAATGCCTACAAAGAAGACGACTGCCGGATAATCCTCGAATGCTCTGGAAAGCCCTATTGTGTTGCCGTTTGATTGTTGTTAGGCAGGTGTTCGCTCACGTGAGTGGTGCTTGGAAGCTTGGGTTTGAGAGACTTGTTTGCTGGCCGGCCTAGTATGTGGAGTGGAGCGGCTTAGCCCCGGCCGTCCTTTGTTGTGCGCCGAGCCCGACGTCAGATTGTTATGTAACATTTTTTGTATAAGGATCTGCATGATATTCACTAAGCACATTCAAAAGTATTTATTAATATTATCACTTATAGAGTAGCAATACGAATGAATGACCTTTGATATGAAACAACTTGACATCTGAAGTACTAATCCACCCTATGGGTCAGACTATCAACTCAATCCCGTGCGTTCCCAAACTGTCTGCTGCCTCCGTGACCCAAAACCGTGGCCTGGTAATGACTTACTTAAGCACAATTACAAGGAAATTAATTAAGTTGATTTTTGCAACCGTTGGCATTATATCATATTTCCTCTTTTAAAGATTTAGCACGAGGACTAATGTTGGTGTTCGCATCAACGCTGCATAATATATTATTAAATAAAACGTATAAAAAATTGTAACCTAATCATATTGCTCGATCAATTGCAATTATCTTGCAATTAATGGTATAAGCTCAATAGCGCTACGTTAAAAACGTCATACTAGGAAATATATTTTTGCGATGCAGTCTGAATTGGTAAACGAAGGGTTTTCTAATCCCTACCCCAGGTGTTATGCACTCTGTCTTTCTTCTCCAACCATTTATGGAGGTGTTTGTGTGCTGCGCTTATGAAAAGAACGTCGGAACTCATGGAAGTGTAAATATTAAATTCGTTTGCACGTTGAATATCAACAATGGACTCGGCGATATCATTGAGCATTTAGGTGGGGGGGGGGGGGAGGGGGAAGGGGGGGGGGGTCGCGACCCACGTTGTGTGAATCATTAAGAAGGGTACGTGTGAAGAAAGCTACAAGACGGCCACTGCTGCTGCCTGGCGGTCGATTTCTCATTAAATTTGAAGGGAAGGGGTCACCGAGGCAGAAAGCCAATGCGTGCTCGGCCATTTGCATAATCACCAGGCTGCTTGATTTTTACACAAGTTGGACTCGAGTGAAATCAACTTCGTTAGCTGCATATACAATACCCCTTCGCCTGATTACACGGGACCTAGCCTTTAGTTTTTTCAATTATCCCTATTCTCTGACTTTCACAATAAGCGATTTTTCTTTTCACTAGATCCCCGTTTTCTCTTCGGCTGGTTCATTTTCACAACGAGCTCTTTTATCTGTATCTTTTTTCCCCATTTGCCTTTCGTCAAAGTGAAAATAAAATTATGCAAACGACATTCAATGAGGCCCCCCCCCCCCCCCCCGGCATCAGAGCACCTGTCACACAAGAGAGTGTCATCAGCTTCAAGTGTGTCTTTTTTGTGCAATTTGTTCATATCACAGAGTTGTTGTTCCAGGGCATTCTTATGAACCCCTCTACAGTTATCCATATTTCGTTCAACTCAGTATCTGAAGATAATTCAGGTAGCAGATAAGTAACAATCTTTACATGCAATAAAACTAACCAAAAATGTTCTGATAATTTGAGATTTTAGCTGAAGTGATACTAATGTATACAATCAATTATCTTAAAGGCAAATATCGTTTTTACTTTCTCTACCACATAGCT
This sequence comes from Tenodera sinensis, assembly GCA_030765045.1. NCBI lineage: Eukaryota > Metazoa > Arthropoda > Insecta > Mantodea > Mantidae > Tenodera > Tenodera sinensis. The sequence goes on from CM060966.1 coordinate 164,836,806, forward strand.
AGAGATGCAATTGTGCTTCACCCAAAACTTCGATATCGAAATTTCACCAGACATACATATTTTGGGAGCCACTGAATCTAAAACACGGCAGTTTTAGAAAATATTCCGTCTGTGTGTGTGTGTGTGTGTGTGTGTGTGTGTGTGTGTGTGTGTGTGTGTGTGTGTGTGCGTGTGTGTGTGTGTGAACAGTATGAGTCAAAACCAAAAGAGTCGGTTAAATACTAAATACCAAGGATCTGGCATCTGGAATATGCTTTTTGGAAAAATTTTATTTTCTGAAAAATGACTAACGATTTGATTAAAATACCATATGTTTACAATATTTCACGAAAAATGAAATTTATATTTTAAATTTTCTGGCAGTGGCATCAGAAGTCCTCTTCATTGTGGATGGCTTGTGAGTGGCTTTTGCATAACCTACAAACCGTAAAGAATGAACAAAATCTTACCACTCAAAAACGTAGATCTTGGAAACACAATTTCTGTTAAATTGTTTTTTTTATAGGGTTACCGTTTCCGAGGTATTCCTCGTAATTTGTTTAAATTTTCAAATTCTTACACTTTTCTTAATTGGGAGGCCATTATTCGTTTTTTATATCCTGAGTATGGAAAGAAAGTGGAATCTCAAAGCGATCATATAGTGACGAAGTCTTAAAATATTTGGCTATTGCTTATGATTGTAATTCTTAGAAGGTAGGGGGACACCTCCAGCCACCAATACTCGAGGGGGATCTACCGCATGCTACCAACCCCCACGGGAAGGGAAACTCAGAGATGCACAGAAGTCCCTTACAGTTACAGAAAGTGTCACCTGGCGCACAACCGATGCATTTCCTCTATCCAAGGAGAGGGCGACTAGATGACCCTTGCGGCTCAAAAAGCAACTTCTGGAAGGAAGGAGGCATGTGTGCCACCAGTCTGCATTCGCCGGAACGTACGGCACTGTTAACTGAAAGATGAGAGGGAGTGAAATGAAAAAGGATTTCGCGGAGTAGAGATTCCATCCCAGCATTAACCTAATAACAAGGGAAACCAATGAAAAACCCAAGTCAGAGTGATCGGTCGAAGGGAATCGATTCCGCAAACTCCCAAAATCTCGCTCGGTTTGGCTATCACGTGCAACACATCAGATTTTGTTGGCAACTTTTGCAATGTAATCTAGAGTCTGCTATCAATATAGATTTGGAAATTCAAAGCATTTAGAAGAGAAGTACTTTCTGAATATGTAAAAATTGTATAATCTGTTCCAACAAAGTGCTATCTTTAGAATTCCATTTAAAAGACAAAAGACTGGATTGTGGAGTTTAAATATGACTTGGCCGCTGTTAGGAATGCTTGAATTAGCTTAGTAAGGTCTCCCTGCGGCCCTTAGCCACTCATTTCAAGAGATGAGTGCTTATGATATTAATCAGTGGTAGGTTATTACGAGAAATCGAAGCCTCGTGGCTGTTTCTTCCATTGTTAGGTCCCTTGTGTGTCGCACCCAGCTCCCCCAGGGTGATTCGCCCTTTATGGAACTACAAAGGGATCTGTGTACGGCGCATACACACAGAATGGGTCCTGAAGGGGAGATAGATGCCACTGACAGCAAACAAGGTGTTGCTTTTCTTTCGGACTGTGGGGACAAAAATTTCGGTGCCAGTAAATTCCCAGTAGATGATAACATATCTCACACGTTCCACTTTATTGTTAGACTAGGAGATCCCCTTGTTTTGCTTGCGTTTTTGGTTAATTGTTCAGACACTGATCTCTCCCTACCTCAACCATCTCTTGCTCTCTCCTTCTCCCATTATCTTCCTTTTCTCTCCTCTCCCTTTACGCAATTATATTATCTCATGTGATGTTTTGAAAACCGATAACAGAATAACCTTTTCTTGGAAGTTAGTAAATGAATATGAACTTTGAAATTAAGGTGACTTTTGTTTATAGATTATGCAACGCACACTCACCATTACGTATTTTATATTTTGTATTCACAGTGATTAAGGGCTCTAGTTTCAGTAACATTTAGATAAAACATTTTTGGTCAGATTCCAGTCGTTAGCAGTGTTTGTTCCACCACTTTTAACTTTTCCAGCACTTGTAAATATTTCATCAGAATAGGCTAATATAATTTAAAGGATACGTTATCTTCATTTAATGTTTCTATCTTTCAACATCTGAAGGATTTTCAAACAATGCAATAACTGCAAAGAGAAATCGCTGTTGTACAATACGGCCCATGAACATATAAACGAACACCTTCGCGGCGGCCGCGCCTAGAGAAAGATAAGCAACTAAGCTAAGCAACGCACAACAATGTCAGCTTAGAACAATACTTTCTCTACTTATTAGAAGAGAAAGTAAAAATCAACTTTGTAGTTCAACATCTGTTGGAGGATTATACCCAAAGAAACTGATGTAGGTACATTAATTAATATATCAAGCATGTGATTAGACATTGGAATAAATTTGGTACATACATTTGTTGGAAATACCTGTGCAAAAAATTAAACTTCTAACTTTAATATTTTAGGAAATCACCCTTTTTACTTAGTTGTACCCTTAAAAAGGTCAATGTTTTAAATCCATTATAATCTTCTTTAGGATAATGAAACTGTTACAAAAATAGGGTGCTTTATATGGAAATTTTCCTATAAACTTGTAGTTTGCGGGCGAATGATAAAGAGTAGTTTTTTACTTTCTCTACTGGTAAGTAGGGGAAGTATTGTATTCCACCCAAAAATTCGATGTCGAGATTTCACCGGAAATATATGTTTTGAGGCCCCCTGAATCCAAGAAAAAGCATTTTTAGAAAAAGGTCCATGTGTGTGTCTGTCAGTCTGTGAACAGCATAACTCAAAAACGAAAAGTTGGTTAAAAACCAAAGGTGGTATTTAAGTTTAATGTCTTTCAAGGATGCGACACGAACATTTTGAAGAAAATAGCCCCACCCTAAACTACCCTTTACATGGAGCATTTTTCGAAAATTTTGATTTTCTCGAAAATGGCTCTAACGATTTTGATTAAGATATCATATCTTTGAAATATTTTTACGGCAAATGAAATGTTTATCTTGAATTTTCTGGCTATAGCCCCTGTAGTCGTATTTACTCTGGACGACTTTTGCATAACTGGTAAAGCGTTAGAGATAGACCAAATCATACTATACAAAAAATGTAGATCTTGCTAAAATACACAATTTATGTCTCAATAAATTTTCTTGTAGGGTGAACCATTTCGGAGATATTCCTTGTTATGTGTGTGAGTTTCGGAAAACAAGCTTTCGTGAAATGGAACATCGTTGTTCATTTTTTATATGTTAAGTGTGCAAAGAGAACGAATCTCAAAGCTTTAAAAGATTTGACTATCGCACAAAGCCTACTGTATTCTAACATTCCCCTTGCACCTACAAGGAAATAAGCAATAAGATAATTTGTGCAAATGTTTATTTTAACTAACACGAAGAAGATATAGGAATAAGATTTTGTAAGAATGGTTTGTACAAAAGTAGAGAAAGTCATGTGAGTGCAACACATCAGATTTTTATGTAAGGATTTGATGAGAATTTGTAGACATAATATTCCAAATGTCATAACTCTGAAGAGTTAAAACAAAGTTAGAAGAACTTTGTAGAACTACTTTTTTATTTGCGTTTATAAATTTGATTGAAATTGTTTGCGAAATTAAAAGTAAATTATGTGGAGATTATAAAGTTTACAATTTCAAGGTTATTTCTCTTTAACAGCCGTTACCTATGACCGCGCAACTGTGATTTACGCCATGGGTGGGTTTTCTACCTGTCTGGTAGGTACTTCAAACTATCCCCTCTGATGTGCCTGTTCTTTATCTTTCTTTTCTCCTATAATATCCTATTCCACGTTCTTCTCTTGTTTCCAGTGTAGTGCTTGCTCTCCTCGGTCCTCTTTTCCCCTTCCTTCTACGTTCTATCACGGAAACACATAACACTATCTATAGGCGGTTTTTTTTCTGGCCACGTACACCTCGTTATAATAAATTTGTTCATGTTTTGTGGGGGTATTCGCCTCAGCACATGTTCGCGAAGGACTGTGACCTGATATATTGTGGCTCGGCTAATGGCAGGAATCAAGTGCCAAATGCTTATCCGATTATCCGCCCCATTTCCTGCCTGATGTGTGAGCATTTGGCTGCCGCTCCATTTCTTTCTTTCTTTCTCTTCTGAATACTTTCCAAGAGGCCACCCTCATTATTCCCTTCGCTCGGCTCACCAGTTGCTTCTTGACAAATGAATCGCGATTTCATATGGCTCTGACAACAGGCCAATATTTTATACACCTTTCCGCTCGCTATATTTTATCTTCTGTATCGGTTTATTGGCCAAACAACGCCAGTTTTCCCTGGAACAGCTTTTATTACAAACCAGCAGAGTATTTTAATAAACGTTGCAAATTTTTTGCCTTGTAATAAAAGTCTCCATTCTGAAATATATTTATTTCATCCTAACAGTACAGTGTTTAGACATTTAGCATTAACTGAATGCCTAAGTACGGTAGAATCTCGTTAACTCCACTCTGATTAACTCGACAATCCGTGTAATTATTCCTAAATAAAGTTTGCTTTACTCATGAAGGTAACCAACATCATTATATCGCTCTGAGCGATTGGCTAATGTAGTTTTGTAGCGGATTTTAATATGAATGATAGTTTGGGCGGTAGCGATGAATTATTACTATAATATCTGCGTGAGCGATGAGCCTCTATTATATTTCCAGGGCGTGGTAACAGGTGAGCAGTAATGCCCTGGGTTTAAATAGATACGTTTTTAAATAAATGAATGTATTAATCCCCACAATTTATAACAAATAGTTGTATACTCACTGTTACATTGGCTCTCCACCTTTTACGATATACATAACTCTTCGAAATAAATTTTAACAAGATCTTCAGCACATCTGCTTCCAACGAAGCCCTTCAGAGAAATAATGATCATTTTTCGCATTATTGATTTCTTGTTACGTTGCTATCGTGCACAGTTATCACTTTGTTAGTTGCCTTTCCTTCCTCCAGAGAGTAGAGTGTAATGCACTACATTCCATGAAGCGAAATAAAGAGGGAAAATTGACTTTTATATGCACGATAATCTTCAAAACTGCTCAACCACGTTCATCTCCAAACAGGCGAAGTCGGGAAGTGCCTGGTTCAAATCCGGTGATTTCCTTCAGTTGCCAAGGTAAATACCGGATTAGAAATGTAATACCACGACCCAAAGTTTCACCTTAAGTCTAAAACAATAGGAAAAATAAAAATAGACGGTAGTAGCGCATAAAGTGCAATCTATCCACAGATAAAGAAAGCACGTCGACTGGATGGCACCCTAATGCCATCTGTCCGTCACATTGTGGACGTACAGTTCCCCTGCACTGCTCCCTCTGTGCACACCTGACTAAGTAAGATTCTTTGTATGGTACAGGCTTAAGACTATGAAGGCTAATTGTTCAGCACACACTAATCAATAAGGTATCTTCTAACACATCCATCACGATATGACCACGACGTTAAAGTGACATAAAATAAAAATAGAAAAAGGCTCAGTAGATTTACTTAATGGTTTCTCCTTTGCAAACGTCAATTGATTCTGATGGAAAATTCTCCATGTAAAAGGTAGTATAGGGTGGAGGACTTTTCTTCAAAATCTTCGTGTCGCATCCTTGAAAGACCTTAAACTTGAATACCAACTTTGGTTTTTAACCGACTTTTCGTTTTTGCGCTGTGCTATCCACATACTGACACACAGACACACACACACGCACACACGGAACTTTTTCTAAAGATGTTTTTGGATTCAGTGCTCCTCAAAACGTATACTTCTGTTGAAATCTCGACATCGAATTTTTGGGTGGAATACAATAGTTCCTCTACTTTACTATATGCAGTAGAGAAAGTAAAAATAAGATGCGTTGAAATCAAAGGAAATTATGGTAGATGCAGAAACACTCCCCTATTCATCCAAGACCACGAAAAACCAAAGGTCAAGGTGGAGCAAGGGAAATCGAACCTGGAACCTCTAGAATGCGAGTCTCACGTTTATTACGAAACCATTGCGCTCGAAGTGACTCGCCTTGACCCTGCACCAGTTGTAACGTACCCCTCATAGCAAAACATATTAATGGGTACCCTTTGCACTCCAACTAGAGACAAGTTGAATTTAACGATCAACTCAGCGCTCTTAATGACCCTCTTTTATTGCCGAACACACGTGCAGTGTTCACAAAATATTGTTAAAGAACTTGCGCTGGCATCCATATAAGTTGGGATTGTCCGTGAATTAAAGACCAATGGACAGAATTAATGGGTTTGGATTTTGCGACCGTTCAAAGTTGATAAAGATAATAAATTTCTAACCAAACCATGGACGTCCGACGAAGCTCACTTCCACCTAAGCACTTTCGCTACTGAACAACTACACGACAGCTAGAAGGCAACAATGTGGTGTGCAATCTCTTCACAAAGGTAATTGGTCCAGGAAGTACAGGATATTATTCTCATAGAGGTACGCTAATTGTAAACAATTTTTAATTTTTATTGGTGATAACACTGTATAGTTTTAGGCTCTCTCACCTTGTATAACTCAATTTCTGAAAAAAGCTACAATTTCCCATTATCCTTGAGGCAGTATTTTTGTGTAAGCCCTCTGAAATGACTCAAATTGTAAATATAGAGGCAACAAAAAGCCCCCTGAAAGAACCATTATAACTATAGGTAGGCTGACTTCTTCTGTTCATGTGTGATAGTACGTAGGAAGAAGTGATTTTTATCGACATTATAACAACAAGAAATAATAATCATGCATCAAAAAGTGAGTAATTAATTGTGAAATTTTGTGATATAAAAAGGAACTATATCGTCAATAATTGATTGAGATTAATCGCGTGCGGCAAGATGCAGAAAAGAACATTGATTTTTACAATCATTGGCTGTGCCTAGCCATTTTGTTTGTTAGCGAAGAAGTCCGCCATATTTAGCGAGAAAATTGTAAAAGTGTTTCATGAGAGGAATAACGATTTTTAAGCGTTAATAAATTCTTCAAAGCATCCATTAAAACAATATTGATTGTTTGATATATATACCCATACTACTCCCTGAGACAACAGTAATAGTATCTTACAGCTCTCAGAGTGATGCTAGGTCGCGAGTAATAAAACTTCGTAAAGTCTTTCATTGCAACCAAGATTAATACAAGCTAAATAGCATCTGAGTTCGTCTCACATGAACATCAACAACATATTAAAAAGTCTGATGTGTTGCAGTCACATGACTTTCACTACTCATGTACTAACCATTCTTACAAACTCTTATTCCTATATCTTCTTCGTGTTAGTTAAGATAAACATTCGTACAAATTATCTTATTACTTATTTCCTTGTAGGTACAAGGGGAATATCGGAATACAGTAGGCTTTGTGCGATAATCAAATCTTTTAAAGCTTTGAGATTCTGTTGTCTTTGCACACGTAACATATAAAAAAATGAACAACGATGGCCCATTTCATGAAAGTTCTAAGTTCTCCGAAACTCACACACATAACAAGGAATATCTCCGAAATGGTTCACCCTACAAGAAAATTTATTGAGACATAAATTGTGTATTTTACCAAGATCTACATCTTTTGTAGAGTATGATTTGGTCTATCTCTAACGGTTTACCAGTTATGCAAAAGTCGTCCAGAGTAAATACGACTGCAGGGGCTATAGCCAGAAAATTCAAGATATACATTTCATTTTTCATCAAAATATCTCAAACATATTACATTTTAATAAAAATCGTTAGAGCCATTTTCAAGAAAATCAAAACTTTCGAAAAATTTTCCATGTAAAGGGTAGTTTAGGGTGGGGGTATTTTCTTAAAAATCTTAGTGTCACATCCTTGAAAGACATTAAACTTAAATACCTACTTTGGTTTTTAACCTAATTTTCGTTTTTGAGTTATGCTGTTCACAGACTGACAGACTGACACACAGACACACACACGGACCTTTTTCTAAAAATGCTTTTTTTTTTTATTCAGGGGGCCTCAAACCATGTATTTCCGGTGAAATCTCGACATCAAATTTTTGGGTGTAATACAATACTTCCCCTACTTACCAGTAGAGAAAGTAAAAATCGTTATATCTTTGAAACGCAAAGTTTTCCACACATTTGCAGCTAAATAGGGAAGCTTTATTTTAATGAAAATACATTTGTGCGTAAAGCATAGTCACTCTTTAAAAGTCTAAAAACCATTATTTTTCAATAAAAATTTGGACATTGTATTAAAAAATATCATAACTTTACTTCTGATAAATAAAAATTGATTTTGTTTCATCGGTCAGATTATCTTGAAAAATTCAATTAATTACCTTAGTTTCCTAGATAATGGTTCGTCAATTAACGTTAGCAAGATAGGGGATTTCGACCTCGCTTAATCTTTAAATATGCAGATATTGCTTGGCCTCCTAGATCCGCAGCTATGTAGTGTGAAACTACTGCTTTTTAGGGGATATCTGAAGATTATAGTATATTAAACTCGTCTACAGAACCTTCAAAAAATTAAGGAAAGGATTCGTATATAAATTACTGCTATCCTCATAATATAATGTGGCATTAATGATCTATATTTGTTATTTTCCTTACAAAATATATAACAGGTATTGTTTTCATCGTGACACCTGTATAAATTTATGTTTAATATAATGTTTGTTATTTAATAATATTCGTGTAATTGTATTCAGCTATATTATGTTTATCTTTTGTAGTAATATTGCATGTTTATACTGTGACTCATTATTGTTATTATGATATAGGGTTAACTTGATTTGTTAAAGTGACCTAAGATAATTAAGCTCTGGACGGGGTAGTGTAAATATCCCGCAGAATGACATTCAGTTTCGGTTTTCCATTAATATGTAAAATGAAATGTAATAATTGCAGTTTTGAAAATATAATTGCAAATTCTGCAGTTCTTATCTCAAATATTGTAATATTTATAGCGGTTTAATGTTCGAAGAAGTGGCTAGAGCCTATATAAGGGATAAATATGAATATTTATAGTTGAATGAAATCGTGTAGATGTTTTCCCTTTCTTATAAGACTATTTCATTATTTTCGAGTACATAGTATGTAATATTCGATCTGACTAAAGTAGGTTTTTATAGATGTCTAACATTGAAAATAAAAACAAAATATTAGTCCCTGTAAACCCTGCCGTTGGTTTTCAAATAAGCCTAAGATACAAAAGACGTATGAATGTCGAAGTCAATAAAAGTAACATGGGAAGGCGGGCGGGTGCACAGTGATTTCCAATTGAAGACGAAAGCGGAAGAAGCAGAATGGGGGGAAGAAACCGCTCTAGAAATTAATGAAACTTGCTTTCAATCTATCAGAGTATTATGGAGGGCAATCCTTCAGAAGCTGGGTAGCGGCAAAGACCATCAATACCCATTAAGATAGTGTTTACCAACCCAGGGACCGCATTTCTGCTGCCATTGTGTATTTATTGCTCAGGTAACATTTAATGTACTAATGTGTTTCACATTTCCTGCCAGGGGAACTTTTCAGCTGATCGTAACTTTGTATGGCTCACTTGGTTGTGTGGCCTGTCTAACGTGGAGAGCTCAAGCATAATAGTGACATTTTCTAAAACACACAATTTATGTCGGAATACATTTTCTTGTAGGGTGAACCATTTCGGAGATATTCCTTGTTATGTGTGTGAGTTTCGGAAAACTTAGAAATTTAGCGAAATGGATCATCGCTGTTCATTTTTTTATATGTCAAGTGTGCAAAGACAACATAATCTCAAACATTTGACTATCGCACAAAGCCTACTATATTCTAACATTCCCTTTGCACCTACAAGGAAATAAGCAATAAGATAATTTGTACAAATTTTTGTCTCAACTAACAAGAAAGAAGATATAGGAATAAGAGTTTGTAAGAATGGTTAGTGCAAGAGTAGAGAAAGTCATGTGAGTGCAACACATCAGATTTTTTATATGTTAAGCGTGCAAAGAGAACGGGATCTCAAAGCTTTAAAATATTTAACTATCGCTCAAAGCCTACTGTATTTCCACATTCCTCTTACACCTACAAGGAAATGAGCAATAAGGTAATTTCTCTAAATGTTTATCTCAACTAATACGAGGATATAGGAATAAGAGTTTGCAGGAATGGTTAGTACAGGAGTACAGAAAGTCATGTGAGTGCAACACATCAGATTTTTGTAAATTAATTTTTTGAAACCCAATGAGTAAAACAATCATACAATGCAAATTTGAATCTTTGATAACACACCTGAGATATGCTCGCGTTATCCTTTAACCCATTAACTTTTAAGCTTGAACTGTTTTTTAACTTTTAGGTGTTTTAACTTTCACTTTTTAGCGGCGAAGCTTCACAGCTTGTTTTTATCTTCTGGCTTCGGGCCTTAATGACGTAGCTGTCAACGGACCCTTGAAACCTGCTCACTCACTCACATTTGAGATTACGTAAGCCAATTTGCATACCAATCAGAAAAAAACTGAAATGTAAGGAATGAATTTCATGAGTATAATTAATGTAAACCTGAGAAAAAATACGTACAGAAAGAGGCTAGAGACGTTAAGAGTGAGCATGGGCTATGGCGCTTGCTTTAAAAAATGGGGTAGAGTAGTTTCTGAGGGAAGACTAAGTACCTGGGCCAATGATTGTGCTTACGCCCCTGACAGGGTGCCTCCCCCGGAAGGAGGGGTGAGGTAAGAGGATAGGAGAAGAGGTCGGAACGAAGGTGAGATTGCAGTAGGGGACAGGGCCCCTAACAACTGCAGGTCCCCTAGGGAGCGCTTGACTCGGGTACCTCTCCCGATTCGGAGGATGAGGAATTACAGTGCTATGCACGCCGACACTTAGAACTGTGAAACAATCTGATAGATGAAGATGAAGTGAGGTTAGAGGTGAGATGAAATAAGTGAGGTGAAATGAAGGAACAGGAAATTCGGGAGATATAATTATCCTTCCCGGCATACGTGTAGTGACCTGAGGTATTAGAAACCAAGTGATTGGTATGTTCCTTAACAGCATCACTAAAAGGTCGTAAGGTGCCTTACAATTAGAAGAGTGTAGGGGAATAAAGAAGAGTATATTAATCTCTAGACCTATTTATGCTCCTATTGAACGAAAAATCTGATGATGTGTTGCACTCACATGACTTTCTCTACTCTTGTACTAACCGTTCTTACAGACTCTTATTCCTATATCTTCTTCGTGTTAGTTAAGATAAACATTTGCAGACATTGCCTAATGGTTTATTTCCTTGTAGGTGCAAGGGGAATATTAGAATACAGTAGGCTTTGTGCGATAGTCAAATGTTTGAGATTCTGTTGTCTTTGCACATTTAAGATATAAAAAGATGAACAACGATGTTGCATTTGACGAAAGTTTGTTTTTAGAAGTGGTTCACTCTATAAAATGATTTATATGCATATAAATAGTGTGTTTTAGCGAGATCAACATTATTTGTACAGTAAGAGTTTGTCTATCTCTTACCGTTTACTAGTTTTACAAAAGTCATCCATATCTCCATAGGAAATGGTCGGAGACAAAAACGTAAGATATGAAACGTGTTCCAAATACCGAGATCTGCCACTGGTAGTCACGTTACTGCTCAGTTTTATGCTATTTACACTCCAGTATGCTTCATGACGCACCAGTTATTCCTGAGTGGCGCACTGCTATAGAAGCAAATGATAATGGATATAGAAACTGGTATACTGTTACATATGATATTTTGAAGCTTGTAGAGTTGTTCCGTCAGTTGAGCACATCACATTTACTCTATTCAGTGGCAGTTAGGAACGTTAGGAACCGTACGCATATCAATATGCAGCCAGTTGATTGTCAGTTGCACAGGTAACCGGAGCGTGCAGATAGTGAAAGATTAGGTCCATTGCCTTAGTGTATAAAGAGCCGAAAACAATGGGGAGCGATATAATATTCCTGCCAGCATTGTTCCGGCTCACAGAACCCGCTTCTGCTCCACTTCTCCTCGTTCATGAAGACGAATGGGCAAGTATTAACGCTAAATTATGTAAGCCTAGTGTGAAAGAAACACAGTTCAGACGCCACGCCGCCGTTCTGCACTCCGTCGCAGACATAATCCAATTAGCTAGCTACTCGTTTCCTTTTCTAGCCTCTAGGCTATGTTTACAGTCTATGCGCATGCGTATGTCGTTAATGACAGACTAATTGCACTTACTCGTGCTAGAGTTCCTTACCAGGGGCGGCTGCGGGGGAGTGCCTCCGTGACTTGGTGCTTCCTACGCATTTTAAATTGTTTCTGTAATCCACGATTACATAACCGAGATAACCATTCAATACCCTTAGTATGTTTAAAAGTCATTTTCACACAGACGTCCACCTCCTAACAGCATTTTTCAATATTTTTAGAAGCTAAATGTAATAGATTCCTTCATTGCCCCTTTCATATATGATTTTACACGTTTGCCATTGTCTACACCAGTGATGCCCAACTTTATACGGAAGACCAAATCAACCCAGGGACGGAATCGGAATATTTAATTCCAGCAGGTCCTTTTTGGCATGGAGGGAATCAGCATATTTACAATTACTGTTTCGGAGGGAATCGGAGGTAAAAGTTGACCGCGGATGGAAGCTTCTAGCAACCGAAACTAAAAACCACCTCTTAGATAGCCTTTCCTCTATTACGCCATCAGTATATTGGCAGCTCCGTCACAAATTTTCCTGCCGGCAATTTAATGGCGAGCTCGGAACGTACCGAAGATGAACAATTGAAGTTCCGATTTCCCAACTGACACGCAAACTCATAGGTTTTCACTTGGAGAGTAGATCCAGTTATTTGATCTTTGTCGCTAAAACCATGTAAGTAAAGCTTCTTCAATATCTTTGTTCTCAGATAATCTCACCCGCTTGACTTTTAAAGAATTGTCTTCGAATTTTCTCTGTCTTTTCAAATTGTAGAAATCAATCCTTCGCAATGTTGATGTTTGTTTCCCCATTTTCTAATTGCCACATTACATACTTTTGTGTTTTTGGGGATTCTTTAAGTCGGTGCTCACACTGACTTTTAACACACATACTAATTTGAAATCTACAATCTGTAGAAAAAATAGCGCTACATTGTAGTTAACAATGTATTGCAATAATTGTACACCTTTCTGTACCCATTACAAACCTCACATTAACTTTAAACTGTGAGCCTTAGACAAATATTTCTAGTTTTCTTCGACGACTTTGTTCAAAGATAGACGTCTATATGTATTAAGGACACCTGTATTTGAATACTCACTTGAAACAAGGTTCTACTAAAATGATCTACTATAATTATGAATGCCAAGGTGTCTCTATATCTTGAAACTAATTGATTGATTAGAAGCAGAGTTGTGGAGAAAGTAGTCCTTAAACAATCAAATCGCTCGTGTCGTCGATGACGTGCGAGGTCAGCAGAGGTCATAATCACATTTTTGCAGGCCCCGCTAGAAAGTATGTCCCCGGGGGCTGAACAACCTGCTCAGCATTCCGCGAGCGACAAATGACTAATGCAGAGCGCTCCCTCCATTCTTTTGTCTTCCTTTCTTATTTCTTTTTCTCTCATTGTGTCCCCATCCTCGTTATCTTCGGAATGAAAACCCAACACTCCCTGGCAAGATATGAACCTCGAATTATTAATGTAGTCGAAGCTTCCCAACGTCCCTTGTCTCTTTTATTGCGCCTGCTCACAGTTGCGATAACTTCTGACCGTTCGTTCACTGCTCACAACAGATGACGCTAGGGTTGCGTTGCATTGCTAAAGATGGCAACCAGAACTAGAGACCAGCATTCTCTCACGTTCATAAGGTAACTTGAAAGTTTACGCTCAACGCGCAGGAAAAACCTTCATGACAACTAGAGCATCAATTCTACGGAAATGCAATATCATTTCAGAGTTTCTTTTGCGGTTCAGTATGCACATTACAGACGTTCTTTACATACGAAATGGTATTAGTTATATTTACATTCAGAGTATTAAGTGAAAATACAAAAATCTGGGTCGCCTGGGTCGCCAGACGAATGCTGGCAAGGTTTTCCATATCCTCTGATTTTCTGTCCCTCTATTTCGAAAAAATAAAGTGGAAAAAAAAAGGGAAAAAATTAACTCTTTTGTACTTATGTTCCTGACAGGGCGCCTTCCGGGAGGACAAGGATACGAAGGGTGGCCGGATCACAGGAGAGACGACAGGGTACCTAACTCTTCGGTGGGGGCTCCTACATCACTGCTCCCCTTTGTCCGCTGTGTGACAACCTTTTGTAGGTCCATCGCGTGCTGCTATAGTGTGTTTTCCCAGCGCACCATCGAGACTCTCTGCAACTGCCTGTCAGTCTTGAGGTACTGGCGAGCGATAAACAAGCGATCGAAGGTATTTTGAAGCTTTTAGCGGAGATAAACATGAACTTGAGAACTTAAAACTTTATACAGTTTCGACTGTGTTTTAATTCAGGCTATTGCTTCTCCTTTTGCTATATTTGACCTTTTACTAGTGTTTTTACACTGAAATTTAGCTCTAGCTTTTGTCATGAACCACTTTTAAGGGCGCTGATAGGTTAAAGCAGTTTTTATTAAGTCAAGGAGCCCTTTGGCTTAGTTCAGTTTTAACCATGCTCTAACTAAACTATGGATCAAGATTTGTGATATAATTATGAGAATATTTGCAGCAAACATGAAAGATACGCATACCTTATAAATCTTAAGATAATTATATTACCTGCGGCAATGTACCGAGAATTATAGAGCAGAAAGGTAATAGCAAAACAAGCATTTTGAGGTTATAACGGGGTCACAAGAGCGCTGCAGGAACATAATTGAAATCTCACTTTATGAAACATCAAAGCGCTTGCAAGCAGCCGTATTACGCCTTCGTTTGAAGAGCATAACATCTGCTGGGGTTGATTTGTTGTTTCGCTCCAGCAAAGGCAAGGTGACCTAAAATCAAGGTTTTGTGTTATAGAGCTGTAATGCAAGATTTTTTGTTAATATTTGAATATAAATTTCTAGTGTTTCTTTCTTGCTTTACAGTATCAAGTATGAGGATCTTTGGGGTGGACTCTGTCAATAATGTTGCAGCAACGTGAGTGGACGCAAGGAGAAGGGACATCTCGACCCACAGCGACGGTGGCATGGACCTTTTGAGAGCTACTACCCCCCCAGGGGAAGCAGATGAGCCGAAGTGAGACCATAGGTTTGTCAGAAACGGAAGACAGCGAAGCCCAGAGACGCTCAGAAGTGCCTAACAGTTATAGATATTGATACATGGCACACAAGGTGTTTCTTCTATCCAGGGAGAGGGCGACGAGGCGACCCTTGCGGCCCGGGCAGCACCAGAGAAGGGGCTTCTGAGCGCAGGCATCTGTTCGCATTCGCCGTAACGTACCGCGTTACCAAATGACAAGAGAGGGAAATGAGATATGAAGAGAAAGGAATCCGTTGGGAAAATATTAATGCAACCCAGCGTTCGCACCCTCCATGGAAAATCCATGCCACGGGCATCGAACCCACGGGCCACAGACATTACAGCCTGAGCTATCCCGCTGGGTTTAACATCTCGTTTTATTCATTGTTTTCCTTTTTTATTTTCATCTTTTCAGCAAAACGGGTTTGTTGTAGTTCTATTTCCTCTCCAGATTTTTGCACCTTTATACATTAATCTGTCATTTCTTAGTTTTGCTACAACTTGAGTTTTTAGTCTACCCAACAATAGACGTTTCAGTTAAATTAGCGACGTCTAAGCACAGGGCGATGTTTGGAGGTAGTAAGCATGCTGACAACAGAGATGAGACATGAATGATCACTTTGAAGGACTGTATAAACAGAGCGCCAGGTGACCTGTGTAACCATCCACCTGTTGTAATCGCCAACAATCCCGGCTGGCTCCATGTTTACCCTATCACGGCCTGTTAGGCAGCACCACACGCTCCGGTAAAAACCGACCTTGTTAATTTGATGACGTGCGGTTGCCGCTGGCGAGCAGATATCACTCACTCACATTGATTTTTGTTGCCAGGTGAGGCGTAACACCACTGCTAATATCTGATGGTCACTTTCAAATTATTTTGCATTGCTGTATACGCCAGATGTTATACCTTAAAATTGTTATTTGTGTTACGGATACCCATGGGTCAAATTTCTAAATCTTCCGGCTTTATCTAAGGTTTTTCAAGGTTTTTTCACAGACTGATCTACTGTCATAAGTGTGTTTCAATTTTTATGTAGATATCCTCCAATGGAGTTTGAAGATAGTGTTTTGTTTTTCTTTTATTTTACTGATTAATAAGGTGTTGCACAGGATGTAATTTTGAAGGGAAAAAATACTACCACATTATTTAATATTAATACACAAAAGGGTCATCAAACTTATCGACAGCAGGTTCTCGGGCACCCACCGCTGAGATTCCAGTTTCCACTATTGAGTGACTAGGGGAGATGGATCCGCGGTAACGTGGAGGTTCGCATTTACGAAGTTGCGGGGTCAATTTCCGCGGCCGACCTTACTGACCCATAGGTTTTTTGGGAGTTTTCCCGGTGCACCAGGAGAATCCAGGGAAGGAAATTATATTCCCCGAATTTCCCGTCCCACCATTTCACTTCACCTTCATTCCAGTCCGGTCTTTCAGGCTCGGAAGTGTTGGCGTCGTTGTGTAGGGAATTTGCGAACTGTAACTACTGTGCTTGGTAGATGGGTGGCGGTTTCAATATAAACCATCTGCAGCACACGTTAGAAACTCCAACGCTGTCTGGTGCACTCGCCTGGGTTATTACACGCCCGTCGAGCGCTCTCACTTCATCCCTTAAGGACCCAGGGGACAAATCTTACAAACACATCCACCGGACGAATTGGATTCGCACCAACCAAAAAACCCCTGCAAGCCGTGAGAGATTCTTCCTGGAACCACCAAGCAGTATTACCTCAGGAAGAAAGGCTGAAGATGGTCAACATACTGATGTACCAGCGAAGCTACAAGGGGACAAGCCGCGCCGGGGTTAATATCCTCGTTCGTCCTGCTCATTCGCCTCAAGAATGGAAGTAATCATTCGGCAATAATGTGACAATTCTCCTGTGACTCCAGCATAAACAGTAGGACGTTATTGAAAGTGACAACCTGGCTAAGGCAACCGTAGCACCGATGGCCTATAGCAATCCAATGGGAACAATATAAGATCATATTCTCCGGAGTGTCTGTTTGTACACACCACGTGCAAAGAATTGGGTCACATCTCCATGCCTCCGACATATCCAGGGAACAATCTCAGGAATCAGCAGTTTGGTCCACTGAACCGTCCTTGCTTCCTGCGTCCACTCCATGTGCCACTGTCAAATGGAGTTTTCGCTGACCAACAACTTGTTCCACCTAGAGTTAACCCCCGTAGTATAGGTGCGTTCTTGGACCAATAGATGTATAGGTATGATTCCAGCGACGACCTGTAACTTCTTCGTTGAGGTGGTTCTGTATGCACTACATATAAGTCGGCACAACTTTCGCTGTACCCGTTCTAGCCAACTTCTGTACATTGCCTTATCAATACAGAGCCTCCAAGCGGGTGCACTATACCAGAGAATGGTATTAACCATGTGGTCAAGGACTTCTCTGATTCCAGATTTGATATTGAGCATTAGGTGACCCAGAGCTCCGATCCCTTTTCTGCCCTACCAATCACATACTGAAGGTGTGCACCCATGTTCATATTATAGCCAAAATGTAGACCAAGATAGCACAATTGTCTTTGGGACCATAGTGCAATTCCACAAATATTGACAGTCACATCCCGTAAGGAAAGTCTCCCCTCCAGAATGACAAATTTGGTCTTTTGCGGAGAACTGCAGGCCCTTCTGGAACATCCAGATTTCAATTTATCCCGTTCTATCTTTCCCTCCACTTCTTCGTGGGATTCTCCAGACAAAAGAACAGTCAAATCATCTACGTACGCAAGAGAGGTAGCTCCCGACGGCAACTACACTAGGAGGACATCATCGTAATAAATATTCCACACAGTAGGTCCCATAACCGAACCTTGCGGCACGCCGCACGTCATATCCAGCGCTTTGGCAACACCCACCAAAATCATCCAATTATGGAGATACCTACAGAGAAGCCTGGTTAAGTAAGGCGCGACTTGATGCCGCCTAAGTTGAACAATGATTCCATTCCACGGTGCTGAATGAAAGGCATTTTAAACATCCCATGCCACCAGTACGACATACCTAGGAGAAAATGTCTATACTTCCCTCACAAACGTTTGTACAGCGAGAATGGCATCCTAGGTCGACAATCCTTGCCGAAAATCAAATTGGCCAGCAAATCCCTCCCCTGCCTCAATCTCAGCGATTAACCGTCTGTTGAGTATATGCTCCAAGAGTTTGCCCAGAACAGAACAGGAGAGAAACCGCTCCCAAGAACAGAAGAAGTAAGGTGCGGGTTGGCTCGGGTACCCGGGTTCTCCAAACCCATGCTTATTAGACATGACTGAGCTAGGGTGACTAGAGTGACGTAGTTGTAGACGAACTCTTAAACACTCCCTCACTCTCTCCCTCACTCATTATTATTATTATTATTATTATTATTATTATTATTATTATTATTATTATTATTATTATTATTATTATTATTATTATTATTATTATTATTATTATTATTATTATTATTATTATTATTATTATTATTATTATTATTATTATTATTATTATTATTATTATTATTATTATTATTATTATTATTATTATTATTATTATTATTATTATTATTATTATTATTATTATTATTATTATTATTATTATTATTATTATTATTATTATTATAGATACTTCAATAGGTTTAGTGAACCTAATTAAACAGATTGCAAAGGATAAATTAATTTATTATATAATTTAGCTCAATTATCTTTTATTTTTATTTTTTTCTCCCTAGAGCAATAACGCTCCATTAGCCACCTATTGCTGCGGTTCTGGAGCACTTATTCTAACACCAACCCCTGCGGGTTTTCGCTTTATTAATTTAATTTATGATATCCACCCTTATTGAACTAGACCTTTAGAAATCCCTGCCATTATTCTCTGCCGTAATAAATTAACGATTGAAATAGTTTTAACAATCAGGCTGCTCGATAATTGAAATCCTGTGGGAATCGAACCTTGAAGCCGTGGAGTTTAAAAAGCCGTGGTTTAGCCATCCGGATTTCCACGTTAAAGAGCTAAACGTTCAATATCGTTATTCCCTCTGGTTTTTACGGCCTCCGGGAAAGAACAAATTGAGATAATAAACAGGCATTTGTGCGTCTAGTTAAATAAACTGCCGCATTTGACTAGCCTCATGGGATGGAAATCCTTTGTTGAGATAAAGCTTCAGAGATTGCTATAGTGCCTATCTCTAGCTCCAATATAGACTGCTCGACAATAAATCACACAACTAAATGTCGCTTGTTTTGATTTAATAATACTTAATGGCAGTAAAAACCAAGCGGTAAACATATGCGACAAATAAAAGCAGCTGACACATGCTTTCGGTACTAAATAAAACAAATGAAAAACGAAAAATATCTGCGGAACAAAAGAGAGCTAGAATAAAAGCAGCCTGCTGTGTACCAACCTATGAAACAGACTCGCATTCTATGCATAGAAGCGTCGTCTCGTTTTTCAAAGCTCCTCTTTAATTCCGGAAAGTTTTTTCCAGAGGGCTGGCTGACATTCTAGTGACATTAATCCCAGTACAAATTATTTTGTGTGCAACCGGACTAGCTCCGCTTTTGTCAGATTTCAGCTGTTTTTTTTTTTTTTTCTTTTCTTTCTTGTATGTTACCCAGACTGGATAACAAGCGCCTAGGAAAAAAGGATATTTGTAAAATACGAAGGCGAATCTCTTAGCAAAAATCACACACAAATGTGTAAACATTGCAATTTTTGTTTTCCCCAGTTCCTTCCTAGGGAACAGAAAACATTCATTCGAGCTAAAAATTCTTTTTTGAGATTTCACTACACGTGACAAGCTGTAGCGGTAGGAGTGCAAATATTTGCATTGGTAATCGAGGACAAGGTAATTTATCAATATTTGCTTCATTCGTCGACTTATACTTTTACTTATTCAGAGTAGTATGTTTTCAGGTTGGCTAGTGCCTTCAGACAGGTGTGCTACACATAAGCCGTACGTGTTTAGTTTCCCCCGACAGCATGGAGTGGGTGGGCCTCGCGGTAACGGATCTTGTATCGCAACTCAGTTCGAATGCTTTCGCAAGGCCAATGATACCGCACTACATATGCCAGAAGCTCGCGAATCGACATATCAAAAGGTGGAATCAAAACGGATAGTCTATGCTGACTGGCGTTGTTCATTTCACGGCGCAGTTACGGTCATGCAAGAAACTATTCTTATTCCTTTATATACTTCATGTTAATCGAAATAAGCTTTGCAGATACAACGGAAGTGCGGGATTGTTTTTACGTCACACCTCGACTATAAACCTTGGCTAAAGATGTTTTTTTTTTCTAAATTACTTAGCTTTTTATTTTTATAAACTTAGGTATATTTATTTTGTTTCAGTTTGATTATTCTTTCTCAACTATAAGCATTTGACACGCACTTAAAACCGAGCCCTTGTCTGCCCTAACAGTTGTAGATCTTAGAACATAAACAACGGGGTATGTTAACCATGAACAACTAATTTCATACAAATGGTCTTAGACCCCAAGAGGTCAGTAGGTCAATGTCTTGGGTCAGACTCTCTTAGGACGGGCTGTGAACTCTCAATCGCAGACGCCCTTTATGGGTGACCGTCCTGGCACAGGGCGATGACGAATAAGATAAGGGAGTCAAGAAATGGAGGATAAAAAATCACCTGATAAACCAGCATGCCTATAAGCCTTTGGTCAGATCAGAAGGCTCAAACACATTTGGTTCTGTTCATATAAATCAATCCTCGTTGGCGTTCTGAGTTCTCAACCCAGAAATTCCTGCTAGAGGGGAATTTTTACTTCAATCGTAGAAGCATTTCCGACCCTCCACAGATTCTGAAAGTATGAATAAGGCAAGCCAATGTGAATGTATTTCACGGTAAAACTGATTTAAATCGACGTTAAAAATGCTACAGTTTAATAACTTATACCACCATCCTTTGTTTTCAAAGCCTCCTCAAATGACCATAGAGGTTATATATGAAACAAATAAAATTTGAATTCCAACCAATATTTCCATATCGAGATATCACCGAAAATAAATTTTTAAGATTCATAAGGGTATCAACCTGTTAAAATTGATGACAATTCTTTGGATTTTTGCGTCGTGAACTATAGAATTGTCACGCGGCATCTATGGAGCATCTTATGGGATTCTTCTTTTAATCCACATGGGTTCATCTAAAAAGCTGAGTTTTATTTTTCGTACTGTACATGGCGGTCACATTGGATTAGATATTAAATACAACGACTCAAAGTTACTACTTAAGTCTAAAGCAATAGCAAAATGAAAAATATGGAAATTGCGATTGCCTGCCATCTATCTACACATAATGGAAGCAGGTAGACTATAGGGCACCCTAATGCCATCTACACGACACTGCAGAAGCAGAAGTACAGTGGCCTACCACTGAAGTTTCAGGTGTTGAACTTGGCTTCTGCCCCGTGGTTCACTCTACAAAAAATGTATTCATGCATAAATTGTGTTTTAGCAATATCTACATTTTTATATACTAAGATTTGGTCTATCTCTTACGGTTTACCAGTTATACAAAAGTCATCCAGAGTAAATATGACTACAGGGGCTATAGCCAGAAAATTCAAGATATACATTTCATTTGTCATAAAAATATCTCAAACATATGGCATTTTAATCAAAATCGTTACAGCCATTTTTGAGAAAATCAAAATTTTTGAAAAATTTTGTATGTAAAGGGTAGTTTAGGTTGGAGCTATTTTCTTCAAAATGTTCACATCCTTAAAAGGCATTAAACTTAAATACCAACTTTGGTTTTTAACCGATTTTTCGTTCTTGAGTTATGTTGTCCACAAACTGAGAGACACACACACGGACCTTTTTCTAAAAATGCTTTTTTGTATTTAGGAGGCTTGAAAACGTATTTCCGGTGAATTCGCGACATCGAATTACACATTTAAAATGACAAAATAAAATGGAGGAGAAGGTCATATTGCATAATTTGCTTAATTCGTAGTAAAATGTGTCTTTAGTAACTGATGTGACCCGAAAAAGATGTTTTATGTATGAATAAATTGTGAAGTGAGGTTATGTGAGCTTAACTCATAGATTTCTTTCACGAGGACAACATGACGTAATAAATATGTTTTAATATGAGTGCTAAATTTGTATAAAACCCTGAGCTAGTGATTTAGTTCTGTCAGCTGCCGATAGGTTGAGGTGCAATATCACAAACTAGGTCAGTCCAACTGTGCAGGCATGAAGCAACAAGCCTCCATGTATTTTTATTGCTAACCAATAAATCGATTTATTCACTATATATTTTTGCGCCCGATGAAGAACTATGCATTTAATTTATTTTTTGCCTCCAATACCGCAGTGTTTCGCATTTGGTGTCGGATTCACTATGTATAAACTTATTCCTCCGCTGGGACACCCTCTGGTTCGAATTACATGCAAAAGTGGGTCGCATCTGAACTTCGTGATGTACATTTGATAATCGGTAAAGTTGGTAACGGCATTTGAAAAACATACCCCCCTCTGTGACACCTTATTGTTACTACGAGACTTAGACAAATGAGGATCGAAGAGCGCAATCACACGCGCGTTTAGTCAGGAATGTCAGTGACGTCATGTGCAACATAACCTCAATTTTACTGCTGCTAAAGTGGTACTCTTCATCACTACTAAAATAATGAATAAACTATCTTTATACTTTAATTTAAAGTAATCTAAATTCCTATGCGGAATGGATAAAGTATTATTAATATTGTGTAAGATGCCCAACATGTTTAGTAATTTTTATTTAAAGGGATGCCACACTGAAATTTAGCATAAAACTTCAAAAATGGACATTTATATCTTACTAGATAACCTAATGAACTCGTACCACCTACAATTGATTTTATTGTTACTCTTTATAAGTGATTATCAATTCTAATCAAACTTCCAACTCCAATTCATTCATTTTCAGTCACTCTCGAATGTAATTCGGACATACCAATACGACTGTTTTCATTTTGTGTCCCTCGATGGTCATCCGAGCGGTTAGCTCGCTGCGGCTGTTACTGACATCGACGACCTATGTCAGCTCGTCCTCTCCTTGGCATCGTAATAATGAACGCTGTAAAGCGACACGGAATTGTTTACACAGTCACTCAAATTTGTTGAATTTGCTTTGAGAACTTTACAGATTTGAAATTCTCGAGCTAAACGTGTCTCGTTAAAAGGTAAACCCAAGTAAAAATTCCCATACAAAATTACCAATTTCGAGTTTTCGGTTGTTCCTTTGGGTTTTTCTAATGATCTTTTTTTCTAAACCATCCCATTACTGAGGCGAAAAAAACAAAAAGCAAATTATTTAAATCATTGGAGCCACATATATATAAAGAACTGATGTGTTGCACTCACATGACTTTCTCTACTCTTGTACAAACTATTTGTACAAATTCTTATTCCTATATCTAATTCGTTTTAGTTGAGATAAAAATTTGTACAAATTATCTTACTGCTTATTTCCTTGTAGGTAGGTACAAGGGGAATATTAGAATACAGTAGACTTTGTGCGATAGTCAAATCTTTTAAAGCTTTGAGATTCCGTTCTCTTTGCACACTTAAGATATAAAAAATGAACAACGATGTTCCATTTCACGAAAGTCGAGTTTTCCGATACTCACACATTACAAGGAATATTTCCGAAATGGTTAACCCTACAAGAAAATTTATTGAGGCATAAATTGTGTATTTTAGCAAGATCTACATTTTTGTATATTATGATTTGGTCTATCTCTAAGGGTTTACCAGTTATGCAAAAGTCGTCCAGAGTAAATACGACTACAGGGGCTATAGCCAGAAAATTCAAGATATACATTTCATTTGTCATAAAAATATCTCAAACATATGACATTTTAATCAAAATCGTTACAGACATTTTCAAGAAAATCAAAAAGGTAGTTTAGGGTGGAGAAATTTTCTTCAAAATCTTCGTGTCGTATCCTTGAAAGACATTAAACTTAAATACCAACCTTGGTTTTTTAACGACGTTTCGTTGTTGAGTTATCATCACACACACGGACATTTTTCTAAAAATGCTTCCTTTTTGGATTCAGGGGCCTCAAGACTACTATAAGGAAATATGTAGATACTTCTAGCTCTAGTAAGACACTGCTTGATCCTTCACCATCTTCTTTCAAGAGAAAACGACAAAGAACAGAACGATATGAGGCTAGAAGTGGTAAAAGCGTTGCTTCTGAACTTTATGGTAGTGTTTGTTGGAATAAAACTGACAACATAGGGCTGTTAAAAGTAATGAAAGAGAATTCACAATAGAAGGTGAGAATAAAAACGAATCCAGAAGTAAAATGTGAACGAGGAAATGTACCCATGATATATTGTTGGAACATAAAACATCTACGAAGCAAGCAATGATGAATTAGTTCAAAGATGTATGGTGAAAGGCGATTTGGTACAATATAACAGCTAGGCTTGTGAAACAAAAAATGTGTAGAGTTGAAATTTGTCTCCCCGACAGACATAAATATCCAGATGCTGGTAGCGGGAAGCAAACCCGGGTCCAAGCAGCTGTAAAAATATACTAAAACACGTCTAATATTCCAAAGCATAAAGTTTTATAACTCCATCTTCCTGTTGCAGTAAAAATATTTAAATATTACAGTAACAAAGTTCTTACAGCTTAGACACAACTAGATCTGCCTAAAATATAGTTAAAATTATTTACTTTTTTTAGTTTATGCGCCTCATTTACTGTTTCTCACTACCTACTGGCTTAGTAATATTTACGTCATTGTCGCTAGCTTTTTGTAACAAACTAATTATTTTGGGGAAAAATATACCTAGGGGTTTTTAGCTGCAGAAGTTGGCACTCAAACCCACTCACCTCTGACGGAAAGTACAAGCAGCACGCCACTGGAGTATGTCGTGTGAAACAGCCTCATATGTTGTGTGTCCTCCCCCTCCTTCCATTTCCCCGCACACAGACACACACACACACACACACACACACACACACACACACACACACACACACACACACACACACACACACACACACACACACACGTATAAAAAGCAGCAGTAGACCCGGCTGTTTTCTGCACATACTGGATAATGGATGTTTGATATGACGTAGACACGTCCTTCATTCAGAGCCGGCCATGATGGATGTTCCTTGCACATGGAGATCCTAATGCCCCACTGCACTATATTAAAATATTGCCATGGTAACGCAACGCCTGGCCGGAACCACGCGCATTTCATGGGGCCATGCTGCCTGCCAGTTCAGAGGCGGTGCAGTCGACACCCTCAAACCCAAGTGAAATAAATTGTCTGAGGAGAATTTTTCACAACCTATCAGACTGACACCTCACATGCCATTCTTTAAGAAAGCTTGATAAGATAGAAACTGTGCCGCAACAAACTCTGAACCAAGAACTTCGGCTTTCTATGCTACTGCTCTACTTCTGAACTATGAAGCCGAAATTGTGAACGCCATAATTACGGACATAACACTGCATCACATGGTGGAATTAAATAATCAGAAAATGTTAAAATCGTTACATGTATAAAAGCTACACAATCTGGGAGATTCGTTGTGACTAAAATTGTCAAAAGGCACCAAAAGATACAGACAAGTCATTAGGGGCGAGCTTCAGGTAGTCCAGCGAGACCTGGTAAGACCAGTTTTCCTGGAAATCGCTCAGCGCCGCTGTGAGCCGGAAAACAAGCGATGGTCGTTTCTTCGAAACCCTGTTGCTAATTAGGAAGTGAAAGGTACAGAGAGCGTCATAACGCACAGGCACTTGCCTGCGAGAACCCGGTGAGAAAGGGTCGTTGAGAGTTGCCCTCCAGAACCCGACGGGGCAGTACAGTGGCCCTCCAGAATCCGATGGGGCAGTACACGTGCCGCCCATACCGCCGAGCGAGCATCTCAGCTACGGGACTTGTATTCCGGATCGTCAAGTGTGAGGACACATTATAGTTAATATTAACAATCTTCTGTCTTAGTAAAGACACGGTAACGACTCAACTAATTCAATAACGATCGGCAAATCTCACGCTTTCTTATTTGGGAGAATAAAAGTGTTTCAACGAAGTTCTGGTTTTATTCGCAAACACTCACGCATACCCTGAGGTTAAAATCACATGCCAGAGCAGCCGGAGCAGAAGACACCGGAAAGCAGCAGTCGGCGTAGGAGAGTGGAAAGGAGGAGCGACGATTCTACATCAACCCCCCCCCCCCATTGCGCATTAAATTGCTTCTAAATTAAATTCTAAACCTCAGCCTAATGTTGTAAATACCCAGGTATGCCAATATGCTATTGATTTTTACCGCTTCGATACTTTACGTTTAAAACTACTGACAAGCATAATTTGGCGCGAGTCACTAAAATTCTGTGACTTTGGGTCGTTCAACAATGTATGGACGAGAGAGGGGGCCGGCGGCGTGGAGCGATTTAGTGTGTGCCTGACCGTAACAGCGCGATAACACCAGAAGGGTTTAGAAGCTTCTAGTTAATTCTCGCTGAGTCATCATTGCACGTGTGTAGTTTGTTTTAAGTTACGAGAGTGAGTCGGCCAACCTGTCAGTGAGTACGTATATGTCGTCGAGTGATTATATTGTAATAGCGAAGATATAAGAGACAGAAACTGTAAAAAGACATTGAAATACTGTCGAAATTTGTCATTCGGTGACTTGCTAAATTATAGATAACTTAATTTCTATTCTAGTTTTCAGTTTTCACCACGGGAATATTTGTACCTTTTACTTCTGACACATAACTGATTGCCAGGTAATGGTTTTCTTGATGACGTGACTTCACTAAAGCTCTAATTACCATGGCTACACTACCTTATTCATTGCTTTTCCCTAATACGGAAGTTGCTAATGACTCTTTCTCATGACAAAGGTTTACATTACCTAGCTGGTGACAGTAGCTCTCGCATCGATTTTAAAGCACAGAAATTACTTATAATTATTTATCTGCATATAAACATTAGATCTGAATAGTTGATATAAAAATCTGATGTGTTACACTCACATTTCTTTCTCTAGTCTTTTACTGAGCATTCGTACAAACTGTTATTAGTAGGCTTTGAGCGATAGTCATATGTTTTAAATTTTTGAGATCCTGTTGTCTTTGCACGATTAACATATAAAAATGAACAACGATGTTCCATTTCGCGAAAGTTTTGTTTTCTGAAGCTGACACAAATAACAAGGAATATCTCCGTAATGGTTCACTCTACAAAAAAATTTATTGAGACAAATTGTGTATTTTAGCAAGATCTACATTTTGTGCACAGTATAATTTGGTCTATCTCTAACGGTTTACAGTTACGCAAAAGTCATCCAGAGTAAAGAGGATTCCATAGGCTACAGCCAAAAAATTCAAAATATACATTTCATTTGTTATTCAAATATCTTAAACATACGGCATTTTAATCAAAATTGTTAGAGCCATTTTCAAGAAAATCAATATTTTCCAAAAATTTTCCATGTAAAGGGTAGTTTAAGGTGGGGCTATTTTCTTCAAAATATTCGTGTCGTATTCTTAAAAGATATTAAACTTAAATACGAAGTTTGGTTTTTAACCGACTTTTCGTTTTTGAGTTTTTGTCACACACACACACACACACACACACACACACACACACACACACACACACACACATTTCTTTCTTTCTTTTTGATCGTAGATGTCTGTTTAGCAGGAATTTTAAAAGCGTTGAAATTGTCAACCTTTCCGTTAAGATCATTAGAAACGGCATTAAATATTTTTATGGTTTGATAATTTACACCTTAATGGAAGTAAGGTAATTTTGCACTGGGATATCCAGTGTTTATCCCACGAATTTTGTAATTCTAGGTAATAATTCTAATGTCTAATGCGTATAAGCGACAGAGAAACTAAGAATAGACTGATCACCAGAGTAAATTCATTTTTAGAAGGAATAAAACTTTGATAATATTTAAAAAAGGACTCGCACAATCTTCACATATTATTTATAGGCCACATTCATAAAATACAGAACTTTTTAAGTAGAGAACAATGGAAAGCAGGCAGGCAGGCCTGTTGTCGTGAATGTGTAGCACATTGACGATGATTGCCGGAACTTTGTGATAATCACCTTGCAGATTTCACCTGCCCACCTTGGTCCATTAGCAAGTAGAAATATGGGAGCAGAATATTAAGTACAGGGGTGGAGGTGGGAGGGAGGGAGCGTTCTGAGATTAGCTGCTATTGTGTATATTTGGGGGCTGTGTGCACACGCCTGCCTAATCTCTTTAGTGTCGAGAAATTACACAGCTTAGCCACCCGTAATATATTTCCACGGTTTTATGGAACGTATATATACAAAATGATTATACAATCTACATTTGACTTTTTCTTCTACATATTTAATAGGTCAACGAAGTATTATATTCCAACCAAAGATATTACATAGAGGTTTCACCAGAAATACATGTTTTGAGGCTCATGAATAAAGAACATTCATGATTATAAAGTATTAATTGATTTAAAAAAAATCTGATGTGTAGTTGAGATTTGCAGAATACAGTAGGCTTTGTGCGATACTCAAATCTTTAAAAGCTTTGAGACTCCGTTCTCTTTGCACACTTAACATATGACAAAATGAACAACGATGTTCCATTTCACAAAAGTTCTAAGTTTCTCGAAACTCACACACATAACAAGGAATATCTCCGAAATGGTTCACTCTACAAAAAAATTTATTGAGACATAAATTGTGTACTTTAGCAAGATTTACATTTTTTTGTATAGTATGATTTGGTCTATCTCTAACGGTTTACCAGTTATGCAAAAGTCACCCAGAGTAAACACGACTATAGGGGCTATAGCCAGAAAATTCAAGATATTCATTTAACTTTTCATAAAAATATCTCAAACATGTGGCATTTTAATCAAAATTGTTAAGGTCATTTTCAAGAAAATGAAAGTTTTCGAAAAATTTTCCATGTAGAGGGTAGTTTAGGGTAGGGCTATTTTCTTCAAAATCTTTGTGTCGTATCCTTGAAAGACAGTAAATTTAAATACCAACTTTGGTTTTTAACCGAGTTTTCGTTTTTGAGTTATGCTGTCCACAGACTGACAGACACACACACACACGAACCTTTTTGTGAAAATGCTTTTTTGTTTTTATTATTCAGGGGGCCTCAAGGCATATATTTCCGGTGAAATGTTGACATCGAATGTTTGGGTGGAATACAATAATAAACATCCTTAATCACAAATCACCGGATAAATACACCCCACAAATACATAGCCAAAAATGTTAAAGCTTGATTTTTGATACGCCCTTCCCGAGTCCTACATATAATGTAGGTATTAGATTTCCTTTCTCTCAAACTTAAGTTCATTTTACCTCCTGTTGCATGGAGCACAAGTCTGCAGTGGATTTCCAACGCCTCCTTAACAACATTCCGGTAAGTGGGTGCGCGTTTTTTTCCTCTTTTAATATAATGCAGAATTTTTGTTGGTGTTTAGGGATTAAATAAGCTCCCATTTGGTATAAACAAAAATTGGTGCGGTGTTAAAACGTTGTGAAATTGTGGACTAGCCGCACAAAGAGACCGCGCAATATTGTGCACACATTTGCATACTGGCCTGCCTCCCCACATTAAACTCTGCAGTGCGTCGTAACCACTGTGCACCACTTGTTAGATCGAGCCTTTCACTTTGCACGGAACGCTGTTACCATGGTAACTTTCTCCGCTACTAGTAAAGTGACAAGGGAATACTAACCAGACAACTTCGTACTGCACTTCTTTTTAACACGAAATGTTGCCATGGCAACCACATTGACTTTTTGTTCCTGTGGCTCATTTTTTACTTTCTCTGCCGGTAAGTAGGGGAAGTATTGTATTCCATCCAAAAATTCGATGTCGAGATTTCACCGGAAATATATGCTTTGAGGCGCCCTGAATCGAAAAAAAGTATTTTAGTATTACTCAAAAACGAAAAATGTGTTAGAAACCAAAGCTGGTTTAATGTCTTTCAAAGATGCGACACGAAGTTTTTGAAGAAAATAGCCCCAACCTAAACTACCCTTTCCATGGAAAATTTTTGAAAATTTTGATTTTCTTGAAAATGGGTCTAACGATTTTGATTAAAATGCCACGTATTTGAGATATTTTTATGAAAAATGAAATGTATATTTTGAATTTTCTGGCTATAGCCTATGTAGTCCTGTTTACTCTGGATGACTTTTGAATAACTCGTAAACCGTAAGAGATAGACAAAATCTTACTGTACAAAAAATGTAGATCTTGCTGAAATAGACAATTTATGTCTGAATAATTTTTTTTGTAGGGTGAACCATTTCGGAGATATTCCTTGTTACTTGTGTGAGTTTTGGAGAACTTAAGCTTCTGTTAAATGGAATATCGTTGTTCATTTCTTATATGTTAACCATGTAAAGAGAAAGGAATTTGAAAGCTTTAAAAGATTTGACTATCGCTCAAAGCCTACTGTATTCTAATATTCCCCTTGTACCTACAAGGAAATAAGCAATAAGATAATTTGTACAAATGTTTATCTCAACTAACATGGAGAAGATATAGGAATAGGAGTTTGTAAGAATGGTTAGAAGAAGAGTAGAGAAAGCTATGTGACTGCAACACATGAGATTTTTTAATGTTTAATTTATATGCCACCTTCAACATCGGTCATATCGGCGGCTTTTAACTTCAGTTGTGTAGCGTGGTTTTTGAACTTTTGGTTCCTGTTACTTTGGTGTTTTTTTAAGATTAAATTCACACATTACCACTTCCAGTCATATTTCCAGACTCTGGGGAGGATGGGGAATAATCCTAAGGGAAGAAAAATTCCCACCCTACCAGCCGGGAATCGAACCCGGGACCCTTTGCAAGGCAGGCGCTCTACCGACTGAGCTATGGGGCCAGCTGTTTCAGCCCGAGTAACAAAGAAACGCGTGGTGGAGTAGTAAAGTAGGCTATGAATGTAGCGCCGCGCCCCGCCCCCTCCCTGCGCGCAGTTGAGAGGGTCATTAGAACCCACAGATAACAACACTTTAATCCCTGACATTGTTTGGCTGCGGAACTTACGGTGTTATGGTGGTACTTGAGGTGCCCACTCGTGTAGCAGTGTGTTGGCCTCCACGCAACGCAAGTACCTGCCTACCGGAGAGGATAAAATATACATCCAGATTCCTTCTCTTTTGTTTTCACTCTTAAGTGATAAAAAACATGCAGCTGTTCTCTGTGTTTTTTGCAGTGGAAAGCCAAATTTCTCATAGCAGAGAGTGTGGTAATCCACTATGATGATGGCACGTTGAAGAGGTGTAAAGCACTTCCGTCTCTGCTCTCCAGTGATTCTGTTCAACTGGATGATATTGCATGGTGACAATGACAACTTGCGGAGGGGGGCTAGCGCTTCGACCGAAAGGCGATCTTTATGCCTTGCCTCTGACGGGGCAACCCCCGGGAGGATGGATGAGGCCACTGAACCCTAAGGGCGGCCAGAACTCTGCCACGACAGAGTCTACAGTCAAATAGGACAAGGTTATATCATAATAGCACAAACAAAGCATTAAAAATGTTGGGTAAAATGGAAGCTCTTTGCATTTTTAAAGCACTGGGCCAGATACTTTCATTGGCTGATGGAACCGAACAACTTCCAAGTGAGCAGGCGCCAGTGAAAATAGTCCCTCAACTAACATGCAGTAATTACTATAATTGTTTGCAAAATCAGTTTGAAGAGCTTCTAATAAAAATCAATGAACTGCATTAGTATGAAAATTGATTATTATTAGCACATTTATCTGCGATACGAAACGCATATGGACAGTTTGCTCAAAATGTCAAATAATATTTTGGTCACACGGATCATAGCGATAGTTCAGCTGTAATATCGACTTCCCGGCACAATCATTTTATTCCCTTCACGAGTACCAACTTCATGGTCGATCAGTTTTATTTCTGGTAAGATTAATTCCACACCAGCCAATAGCGAACTGTTATGTGAGAACCCTAAGTCTCTATAAAATGGGAATGGAGTTGCTGGTGTAACTGATGGAAAAGAAAAGGACAAAGAAGAAAAGAAAAAGAAAGAGAAATCAGCTAAATTTTTGCAATGAAACCGCGGCTGCACGTCAGGCATTCTGAAAATTATCTTAATCGGCATTCCTCGCGAAGAAAACCACAGAAAAAATGTTTTTGTTTTGTTTTAACCCTAGCAATAGCAACGGCGGGGGAGGGGGGATACTTTATGTCCACCTTCTGTAATTTTTTAAATTCTGCCTTGCAATTTTTTGATTAACGGCATGCAGTATTTACTGCCAATCACTTTCTATTATTGAATTATGTAATTATTTCAAAGTTTTCATTGTTGGTATTTTTGACAAACAATGAAATGTCAACGTGGTCATTAAGTACCTCGGTAGGTATGGTGTGGTTCATATAAAAAGTAAAGACATTTTGTTACCAGTGGTGGTCATAAAATTCCCGCCCCCATTGGTAGTAAGAGTTGGCATTGCTTGGGTTAATGTCACTTTATCTCTTCTAAATCTCTTATCGAAGTGCTAACACAATTACAAAGGCACTGTTGCACGTGAATCACACGTTTCGCAACTGTTGTATCGAAACTCGAAGCTGCTCTCGTTAACTGTCCTTGACACTGCTGCGGCAACACAGTTTTCTTTACCTTATGAATACACACAATATGTGTATCTCCTTAAAGCACATACTTTTTGACAAATACAATTTTTGTGGCGTTTATCAAATTTGCACTAATTCTTTATTTGCTTTCATTTTTAAAGCTTGTAGTTACAAGCAGCTTTTTGTTGTTGTAGTGTTTAACGCCCGCTTTAACTACTACGGCACCGCAGGCGGTGACACTGATGATACATGGAATGAAGATGGAGCAGCGGTGGAATGAGATGGCGGGGGAAACCGGAGAACCCGGAGAAAACCCGCCCTGACGCCGCTTCGTCCACCACGAATACCACATGCGGGTCCCTGGGATCGAACCCGGGCCGCCTAGGTGGTAGGCGAGCGCGCTAACCGCTCGGCCACGGCGCCGCCTAAGCAGCTTTTTACTTTCTCTACTGGTAAGTAGGGGAAGTATTGTATTCCACCCAAAAATTGGATGTCGAAATTTCACCGGAAATGTATATTTTCAGATCCCCTGAATCCAAAAAAAAAAAAAGCATTTTTAGAAAAAGGTCCCTGTGTGTGCCTGTGTGCTTGTGGACAGCATAACTCAAAAACGAAAAGTCGGTTAAAAACGAAATTCGGTATTTAAGTTAAATGTCTTTCAAGAGTGCGACACGAAGATTTTGGAGAACATAGCCCCACCCTAAATTACCCTTTACATGACAAATTTTTCGAAAATTTTGATTTTCTTAAAAATGGCTCCAACAATTTTGTTTAAAATGCCATATGTTTAAGATATTTGTATGACGAATGAAATGTATATTTACATTTTTTTATAATTGGTATTCCATAAGGGAAGAAGGGTCTGGCATCAGAAAATATGTAGAATTCGTTAAACAAAATGCAATTTATGTATATATTTGCATTTATATTATAAATGTTGTTTCAACTGGTCATTATTTTTGGAGCGAGCGTGATAGCTCGAACGCACTACTCGTAAAGAACTCTTACTAAGCAACAAAGTGATGCATAAGTGAGTGATAATTAAGGACGCCACATCCAGAAGACGCGCTCTTAATAACCGAGAGGCGTTTTAGTAGGCTGTGAATTTCTCTCCAGAACTACTTGTGCTCCCAACTTGCAAATGGGATAGTGATGTCACTACATTAAATGTCTTCATTTCGCAAGACCGAAAAGCTTTCAAGTCTCGTGCAAAACGTAGCAAATAAAAGCGACACTTATCTTTTGTTCTGCTCCTCGGCTATTATCGTCTCTTCTTGCTCCAGTATCGCCTTACACCCTTCATCCAGCACTGTAGCAGGTTCCCTTTGTCTTGCCTCGTCTAACTCAATATGTACCTACACTCCCTCACGTTATCAGCACAAATCCACCCCTGACACCACATTTTTATTTACCTCATTTTCAAATTCCTCTTCATATTTCACTTCATAAAACAATGTATTGCGATAGGAGTATGGTATCGTAGTTTCACACAGCTGGATAGATGTCTCTGCAGTAACTGTATACATTGTGTATGCCATGTGCGCGTTTTTTTATGTTCATTTGTAAATATTCCAGCAGCGTCACGTGGCTAGAACAATTATTACATCGCAGGTTTGCCATGTTTACCATTGCCGAAAGAAAATGCAGAAAATACATTATTTATAAATAAAACCATACCTTGCAACATTTATTCTGTTGTCCTCGTTTTCTTATACATCTCTTCTATTTGTGCCCAGTATTAAATCCCTGTAGACCAAACCATCATACTATCGCGCAGGTTAAGCCGTATAACGGCTAGGTACTGCGGTAAAGACACTCGGGTGGGGGAACAGCTTCCCCACTCGACTCGAACTGCCTCTGGTGCCTCTGGTACGAAATTCTTTTATCGTTAGTTAGTTAGTTAGTTATTTATTTTAAAAGTATTGGCCTGGTGCCGGTACATTGGGCCCGGCTTACAGGCTATATTTACATTGATTTACAGTTGACTTTGTTCATATTTACAGTTTTCGCTATATACAAAAACCCATACGGTGACCATCTGTAGGTCACCGAGAATAGTTTTCTTTTGTCTTTTGTCTGTTTCGTCTTTGGGTTATATATACATATGTACATATTTACAAATTATATACAGACACATACACGCACGCATTCACCCACACACACACTCGTACACACATACACACACATCTTCACTGGGCACACCAGAAATATGCGTCCCAGCGCACTACACTATTTACACTATGTACACTGTCCCGCGGTGGCAGCTCCTGTCCGAAGGCTCGTCATGGAAGAGGTGGCAGCTCTACAGACGATGCTAGAGGAGCGATATCCAACAGACGCCGCGCCTTATGGACGCAACATGGACGTCGGCGGTACTAACATCGCAACAAATTCCCTCAATTTCCTTCACCTTAATACTTCCTTAATTATCACACCTGACTACCCAAGGGCGTAATCAGGGCCTCGGCCATGTTTACGTCCTGGCAACTTCTCTCCTGACTTTGGCCCTTGTGGCCAGCCAATAAACCCGCTCCCTTAATCCGCAGGTGCAATAGCGGTACTGCCAATCCTTTCCTCCCTGAATTCTATCCGGTGGAGGTTTTTTAGTGGGTAGTACCTTCGGGTGAAGCCTACAGTCCCACTCTGTGCCATCCCAGCACATGGGGCTCCATAAATGGATTTTTCCTCCACTTGAAAAAAAAAAAAAAAACAGCAGAAATCAACCAAGAATTCAGAAAATTTCTTATATTCATTAAGCGAAATATCGATCATGAGGTTCAAATTGTAAGTTTTCTTCATACGAGAGGATAGAGGTTTTTTTTTCGGGGGGGGGGGGGGTGGGATTTTAATGTAAAATGTACACATATCCGCTATATTTCGACAACATCGGGGTTTCGTTGGTTATGCGTTTCTCAAGTAATATTGTTTCAAAATGCTATTTCAGATCAGGATGTATAAGAATGTACGGAACGGTAGCATTTTAGCTGTCATTTCACCACATTCCCGTTAGGCCAGGTACCTGTCGCCCGGTGCAGCGCTCCCTATTCGCGCATTGTCTCGATTGTATGCTTCAAAAGAGAAAACTTTAGAAAGAAGCGAAAAGATACATTGTATTATTCTTTTATTGTCATATAGCATATAAAATAACAGGAAATTCAACTAAAAGAAGTGTAATCCGTATCTCGGGTTTTGTGTTAATGCTAAAATCTGTATTTTTGCGACAATGATGCCTCTAGCTCTTGAAAACTGTGGGTGGTGGAGAGATTTCATTACCAGTTTTGGATTGAGGGTAGGTAAGTTTACAATAATCAGCGACTACGTCATCAGAGCCTAAAATGTTGCCGACCGTTTAGAACTAAATATGGAATAAAGTGCTTCGATCTGTAATAGTGTTTCTCAGAAACTTTCTCTTCCCTTGAAATATTGATTAACTTTCGATACAAAGCAACTTCTCTTCGTACTATGCAAGCATATTCCTTTAAGGGCTGAAAATGTCTGTATCATGAAATTAAATCTGTTATAGCAGCACCTGCGAACGTGCCGAAGTGGAGTCATTAGTCAACATTTGCATGTTCCCTTTTCAGCCATCTTGCAGTTCCTTCAGATCCGATTAAAACGGAGAACGTATGGATAAATAAACTACCTTACCCACTCATCCCCCTTACAGCCCAGACCGGGTGCAGCGAAACGTCACTAATGGGCTTAGCTCATTGCTAGGGTCGTGTATAGAGCTGCTGATGCTCTTTTTTTTCTCTCCCTCTCTCCCTCCCCCAACCGATCGACCGTGCCGCCTCCCCAGGAATTCATCTCCGGATTCTCGAAAAAGATGATGACGGCGGCGCTAAGAAGAGGGGAGGAGGCTTGGCAAACTGGGAACAAAACACGTGCGTGCGACTGTTGCAAGGCTGATCCTGCCAGTGACAAATGGAGGTGCTGCAACTCCTAATGTACATAACTATAAACCTTTATAAAACACTTAAATATGACATCTTGCATGAAATACTGTTACCATGGGGACCTTCCACTGTTTCCGTGGTAACCCGGCACCAGAAGAGTTATGCACTTATATTAGATTTGGCTACGGTGTATTCCAAATGCACTGTTCGCTTCGCACCAGCTCAAAGTCTTAGGGGGATGAAGGAGAGAGAAGGGACGTTCTATGTAGGTAGTGTAACCCGAGTTTGTAAACCCCGGGCAAATGTTGTTCTGCTGGTTACGTTGCCAACTTACCTCTGCATGTTTACTTTTAATTTCAGTTATAAAATCGTAGGAGTCACTAGGGCTGTGTCGGAAGTAAACAATACTACACTCACATGACTTTCTCTACTCTTGTACTAACCATTCTTACAAACTCTTATTCCTATATCTTCTTCGTGTTAGTTGAGATAAACATTTGTACAAATTATCTTATTGCTTATTTCCTTGTAGGTGCAAGGGGAGTGTTAGAATACAGTAGGCTTTGTGCGATAGCCAAATGTTTGAGATTCTGTTCTCTTTGCACACGTAACATATAAAAAAATGAACAGTGATGACCCCTTTCACGAAGTTCGAAGTTTTCCAAAACTCACACACATAACATGGAATATCTCCGAAATGGTTCACCCTACAAGAAAATTTATTGAGACATAAATTGTGTATTTTAGCAAGATCTACATTTTTTGTGGAGTATGATTTGGTCTATCTCTAACGGTTTACCAGTTATGCAAAATTCATCCAGAGTAAATATGACTACAGGGGCAATAGCCAGAAAGTTCAAGATATACATGTCATTTGTCATAAAAATATCTCAAACATATGGCATTTTAATCAAAATCGTTAGAGCCATTTTCAAGAAAATCAAAATTTTCTAAAAATCTTCCATGTAAAGGGTAGTTTAGGGTGGGGCTATTTTGTTCAAAATCTTCGTGTGACATCCTTGAAAGACATTAACTTAAATACCAACTTTAGTTTTTAGCCGACTTTTCGTTTTTGAGTTATGCTGTCCACAGACTGACACACAGACTGACACACACACGGACCTTTTTCTAAAAATGGGTTTTTTTTATTCAGGGGGCCTCAAAACATGTATTTCCGGTGAAATATCAACATCGAATTTTGGGTGGAATACAATACTTCCCCTACTTACCAGTAGAGAAAGTAAAAATGAACAACGATGCTGTATTTGACGAAAATTTGTTTTCCGAAACTCACACAAATAACAAGGAATATCTCCGAAATGGTTCACTCCACAAAATAATTTATTTGGACATAAATTGTATGCTTTAGCGAGATCTACGTTATTTGTATAGTATAATTTTGTCTATCTCTTACGGTTTACATGTTATTCAAAACTCATCCACAGTAGATAAGACTACATAGGCTATTGCCAGAAAATTCAAAATATACATTTCATTTGCCATAAAAATATCTTAAATGTGACATTTTAACCAGAATCGTTAGAGCCATTTCCAAGAAAATCAAAATTTTCGAAAAGTTTCCCATGTAAAGGGTAGTTTAGGGTTGAG
This sequence comes from Tenodera sinensis, assembly GCA_030765045.1. Lineage (NCBI taxonomy): Eukaryota > Metazoa > Arthropoda > Insecta > Mantodea > Mantidae > Tenodera > Tenodera sinensis. The sequence goes on from CM060966.1 coordinate 164,875,148, forward strand.
GAATGTTTACCTGGAATTGTTTACTGACGTACTGACTGGCTGTATTCCTGCCAGGGACAATGTGCTGGTGAATAAAGTGTAACGAGAACAGGGAAACTGTGAGATCAGGGTGCATTCTGAACTGTTGGGTGCAATCACAGGTTCAGCCGCAGGTGAACCATCTGCCATATTTAATCGGCAATTATAAGTTGGCAGATGCATCAAATCTGCTGATTGCTTGCCTCAAGGGCTCTGCGGCATCCCTTACTCTCTCGAATAATTTAGGATGTGTTACATTCATATGCTTTCTCTGCCCACTCTTCTATAAAGTAATGTTAAAATGCGATATGTTAGTCCAGACAAACATTTGTAGAAATTATTTTATTGCATATTTTGTTGCAGGTACAATGAGAAGGTGGCGAACTTCAGAGGTGGTTATATCCATCGCTATGTGATGGTTTTGAAATTGCGTTCTCCTTGTATGAGAAAGGAAAGAAAGAATAGCGACCAACCAATAACAAATAATGCATTTTTATGTACTAAAATTCTGTCGCCATCTTACAGTTTACCACTTATATAAAAACTCACTTTTGTGAGGATTTATGCATTTTTCCAGATTTAAATTAACATGCATTTTTGAAAAAAATAAAAATAACCAACATTTCTCCATTTGAAGAGGAGTTTGGGGTGTGGAGCTATGCTTGAAAATCTTCATGTTGTATCCTTGGTAGACACTGAACTTAAATAAGTTTAATATTTAAACGAGTTTTGGGTTAAATAATAGCTATGCTGTTCACAGACAGACGTACTCAGACACGCGTTTTGAGATCAGGGGTAGTCTATTTCGGTATGTTGGCGAATGCCAACTCTGTCAACAGCATTACCTCAACAGGCGTCACCCAGCCCACGCTATATTTCGAAGGCTGCAGAGGTGCTTAACTGAAACAGTTTATGTCCTGGATATTGCTTTATTAACCAAATACAATCACCAGCAACCATCATGCCTTGTTATATTAATTTATTGCAGACGATATCATAAAGATAATCAGATGCACGGTTTCCTGACCAATTGAGTCATTTTTTTCTTAAGCAAATCGTTGTAATTAAATAATTTTTATTTGTTGCTGTTTGTCTGTACAAAATTTAACTGATTTCATAATATGTTTAGGACAACCATATGTTTCTACCTTATAGTCGGTCTATGTTTATCTTAACCTTACCAAATTTCTTTTCATAAATGCAAGATGCTTTAATAGGTTTAGTTATCTTCGATTTTTAGACATTCTCAAAAACAAGAGGACAGCATCTGCATAGTAAACTTGTATCTTATTTGTTATGTTCGGTTGTAGAATACAAAGAGGAATGACGGAGTTAATAGTGAACTCGCAAATGTATGTTCGTAGCTTTGTCTTTTGATGTTGCCGATCCTAATCTGTTTCCTTTGTTTCCTGTCTACCTGAGGCAGTAAGACAGTATACCGAGCTTTTTCTCCTAACTTCGAGAGAACATCTCACAGTATATTACTATTTCATTTTTTGTTAATTTCATATTGATGTTTGTAAACGGATGGAGGAAAACTCGGAGAAAATTGCAGTGTGCACCAGCCTAGAACTTTATGATCTATCTTGTATTATTGTGACAAAATGACAAAATTCCAGTCCAATTGCTTTTTTCTTACTTAATTTTCTTTTAAAACTCTTGCACAAATAGGCAGTTCTGTTTTATAAACGTTAACTCATTCTACTGTCTTCCCTGGTATTACAACTTGCAACTGTTTTCTTCTCGTAAGTTTGACTCAGTCCGTTCACTGTATTTCTTCACTTTCTCTGTCTCTCAAACACATAACTGCTTCGCTATCTTCCTTCACGACACGATGACACATACTCAAACAAAGGACTAGCTGACCTCCTGTCTCTCACTCCCTCCTACTCTTTCTGCTTCGCCTCCTCATATAGCGGAATGACGTCACCCGGTCCTTTCTCGAACTACTACAAAGACGCCGGCAGCCGGACACTTCTCGAATGTTCCAGCAATCTTTGTTATGCACCGCGCTCATTGTTATTAATCACGTATACACAGACATTCACGCAAGGCAGTCTGGCCTTGACCGCCTTTGTTTGCTCGTCGACACGGTCGGATCGATTTGCTTTCTAAAATTATCTGGTTAACAAACCATTTTACTATAGACATTAGTTTGGATTTTATTTACTTATTTGATGTAGGGAGAAATAAAGAAGTACTTCGTTTTTCAACTATTTTACGTCGTTTTAAGTACATATCACCACGGATGTGGCAGAGGATACCTCGTAGATCGGTGTGTGGCGGACAGTTGGCCTTCAAGCTCCCATCCCTATCCACTGTACCTCCGCTTTTGTGACGGTAGATGGCATTAGGGTGCAGTCCAGTCAGGACCTTCTAGATTAATTTAGTATTTAGGAGGTCCTGGTCCAGTCTATCTGTTTCATTATCTGTGGATAGATGGCACAAGATTCGCTGGTAACAGAAATTGTAGTGGGAATTGTAGCAAACGTGTTTCTTTCTCTCACTTTTTATAAAAACTATTACTTTCTTTTTTTAACAAAGACTAGTTTCCACTATTTATTAGGCTAATAGACCACACATGCTGTTTTTAAAACCCACGCACAAATACCTCTCTGTCCTCTTGAGAGCTACAACGTCACACTTTGGCTGCCTCCAAGCAACTATGAGAAGCCAGTGTTGCCAAGTTGCTTCGAGCGGTAATTATTACAGCATTATTGGATGGAAGGAAAGTCACATTAATTTCATCCAGTGGTGGATCTCGCTATTTGGAATGCATTTTGTATCTTACGCTTTTATTTCTGACCATTTCCTACGGATATATTTCAGTTTTGTCGGAAACAAGCTGGCAACACTGCACTTTCCCTAGCTTAGTACATAAACAGCGTAACGGTGGGTCTTGAAAAGAAACTCATACCCTGCCTTGTCCTTCCGAGTTTATTGTGGGAGTGCAGGCCAATAAGAAGCGTTAGCTCCCAAAACATTACACGAAAGTGAAAGCGCCCGACCTGTTTACATCCACAAACCAGTTCAATTTCCTGGCCGATGATGCAACAGACTTATGACGAAACTGCAGCAACCACGAAAAAAGGCCAGTCAGATTGGTCGGCCCATGGGATTTAAACCTGGAACCTTCCGAATACGGGCCACAGACGTTACCACCTTAGCCACCGCGCTGGGCAAAGAAATATATATTTATGCTCAAAATATATGTCTGATGTAATCTTAAATAGAATTTTTTGATTGAGTGCAATACTTCCTCTTCATACTAGGACTTGATAGAAAAAGTAAAATACAATTTAAAAAGCTAGCTTTGTTGCATAACAAAAGTAAAACTAATTAAGCTGACGGAACAAAGCGCAACACAGTAAAGTATACCTACATACATACATATTACACACCGCTGTTAACTTTATTCCTTGTGCACAATTATCTGCGCCCCGGTGACGTCATAAAGCAAAGGGATTATGAGCGTTAGTTAATTTCATTTGTCAGCAACGTTTACATAACTGATCACGTGTAATTACCGCCTTTCAAGCCATACGCAGATTTATTTCAGTTTGAAACATAAGAACTCCCAAACGATTCAAATGATGGAATATATTACGATTTAGTCTTCAACATTCATTTTAAATTACTGTTACTGCACCTCTGTGTAAATAAATAAATAAATAAATAAATAAATAAATAAATAAAACACTGTGAGGTGACACATTTACTTATGGTTTAACTGTTCTAATGCGCATAGTCCCGTAATGGAGAAATGAACCTTAAAAATTGGCAAACGGTAACAATAGCTGTGGAAAATTTTATAATTAAACACAACCAATAAATAAATAAATAGGTGTGATTGGTAAAAAGTTGCCAATACCCTCCTCCTTTCTCCCTCCTCTCTAGCCACTCACCACCTCTCTCCACGTTCTCCTTGCACCTCTACCCATCTCTCCCTCTCAGCAATCTTCTCTTGCCCTTATTCTTTCTTCCGATCTCCCAAACTCCCTCCGCCTCTCCTCCTTCGCACCTTCTCTTTCCCCTCCACATCTCTATATTTTCCCCCCTCTCTCTCCTCTCTGCCGAACTGTTACCGCACTGTCACATGACTTTCTCTACACTTGTACTAGCCATTGCTACAAACTCTTATTAATATATCTTCCTCGTGTTAATTGAGATAAACATTTGTACAAATTATCTTATTGCTTATTTCCTTGTAGGTACAAGGGGAATATTAGAATACAGTAGACTTTGTGCGATAGTAAAATCTTTTAAAACTTTGAGATTGCTTTCTGTGTGCATACTTAACATATAAAAAATGAACAACGATGTTCCATTTCACGAAAGTTTTGTTTTCCGAAAGTAACACAAATAACAAGGAATATCTCCGAAATGGTTCACTCTACAAGAAAACTTATTTGGATATAAATTGTGTATTTTAGCAAGATCTACATTTTTTGTATAGTATGATTTGGTCTATCTCTAACGGTTTACCAGTTATGCAAAAGTCGTCCAGAGTAAATACGACTACAGCCAGAAAATTCAAGATATAAATTTCATTTGTCATCAAAATACCTCAAATATATGGCATTTTAATCAAAACCGTTAAGGCCATTTTCAAGAAAATCAAAATTTTCGAAAAATTTTCCATATAAAGGGTGGTTTAGGGTGGCGCTACTTTCTTCAAAATCTTCGTGTCCCATCCTTGAAGGATATTAAACTTAAATACCAACTTTGGTTTTTAACCGAATTTTCGTTTTTGAGTTCTGCTGTCCACAGACTTACAGACAGACACACACACGGACCTTTTTCTAAAAATGCTTTCTTTGGATTCAGGGGGTCTCAAAACATATACTTCCGGTGAAATCTCGACATCGAATTACTACTTACCAGTAAAGAAAGTAAAAATGAAGTAATAGCTAGTGAAGATTGAAGTATGTCATAGAAGAACAACGTTCTAAATAACATTTTGCTCAAAAAAGTAGAAGTCCCATTAAGTCTTTAAATTTCACATTGTCCTTTGAGAACCTTTGTGATGCTAAATTCTTCGTAGGTACATCTGTATCTTGCCTGAACATGTTCTCAATTACTGCTAAAAGCATTTGAATTTTATACCACTTTCATCCCTTAGGTTGCCTTTGTGATATCCATCTTGATATTCCTTATAACCAAGCATCAGTTCCTCTTGTAGGCTTCGCTCTTACAATGGTCTCTTGTGTTCCTCATCGTTTCGATTCTTCTCTTTTTCTTCCTTCCTTCTCAAAGGATTCCAATTAAGGATATTCTTCGCTAACCTCTTACTCTGTTCTTTGGACATGCCCAAATCATCGCAATTATTTTCTTGAATGTTTTCTGTAACTTATCTTTATTTCAGAGTTGCCCAATGATTAGCAATAGAAATTCTAAGTAAAAAGGAAATTTTATCTGAACTAACATGAAGAAGATAAAGCAAAAAGAGTTTGTAAGAAGGGTTAGTACAGGAGTAGAGAAAGTCATATGAGTGCAACCATCAGGTTATTCAGACAAGTATACTAGTGGCATTTTCTGATCCTTAGGTAAACTGGAAATAAATTAAAATATTTGATTTAAGTTTATACAATTACTTGCAGAGAGTACATGTTTGTTTTTATGAAGTTGTTTGTGTTAAAATTCATTTTCTTTCCAGCATAAATTATTATTTATTATCATCCAACGAGTAAAGAAATCATTAAATGCATATTTGAGTATTTAACCTCGTTTGAGATTATCTCAGCAGATTTACATACAAATAAATGCAAAACTGAAATATAAAGAATTAATATAATATAAAATTCAAAACTTAGAAAAAAGAGTGTCTCAATGTGGTTAAGGTGAAGCGCAGGTGTAACTTGAACATTTCGCTGGACTTAAAAAATGGTGACAAAAATGTTAGACTAATATAAATCACGTGTATCTATGGAATATTTATATGCTCTAATTAAAAAACCGTAAATGTAATTTTCACCTAAACATTAATCCTAGGATTCCTAAACACGTCACTGCTTGGTGCAACAACAATGGGAGAACGCTCCACAACCCCCCCCCTCCCCCCTGCTATGTACGTGAAGGTTGGTAAAATGTTCCGAGAAGCAGTAGGGACGGCGTATGTCAAAGCCTGGGTACAGCCGGCTCCAAATATTTTCCGATGGGGAGAGATGTTGAGGGAAAACGGAAAGAGAATTTTCTTATCGAGTAGCTGAGTCTGTCCTGGGGGGTCGTTTACTGCACGTTTTTATTTATATTCGCATGCAGTCGTCTAAGCTAAGGCAAGTGGGGTAGTTTCTGTTGAAAAAACAAAAAACGAAATAGTTTGTTGTAAACTTAATTATTCTGGATAGCAAAATAAGTTTATTTTGGATATACGGTTTTTCCATTGAGAAATTTCTCTTATTATCATCATCATCATCATCATCATCATCATCATCATCATCATCATCATCAGTAGTAGTAGTAATGATTATTATTGTTATTATAATTATTGTATTAGGAAACCCCCAGAGGCTTAGTCGAAAACAATTGAGTGTGTGTGTGCGTGTGTGTGCGTGTGTGCGTGTGAGCGCGTGGGCGCGCGTGTGTGTGTGAACGTTGTAGCGTTTATTGTTTCCCTACTCCCGAAAATTTTCTGCAGACACATTTATGTCACATTCCTATGTTCAGTGATCTAGGACCCAATTAATAATCCTCGCTGTTTTACAGCGATTTGCCAAAGAAGCCAGTCGCCATGACTACTTGAGACGGCTCTGGACTGAACTGACTACTCGATGACCTTTATCCCTTCCGTCTCCACGGCGAGTCCCGCCTGCGTCGGAAAACATTTGAAAGCACTGTAGAAGAGCGAGTAGAGAGAGTCATGTGAGCGTACTCATCACTTTAACTAATACAGCAGATAGTTAATCTCTTCTACATGTTAGGAAAAGTAATTACAGTGAGATTTTTCAATACATCTACCACCAAAGTACAGTGAAAAACAATAAGTTTTAAATATGTAGATAAATATATATGATATTATGAACTCTAATAACAGACTCATTACTACTCCAGAGCTGGGTGTTTAGCAGAGAAGAAAGATGGTCCTACAGGAATTTCGAGCTGAGAATTATGCGGCAGAGCGTAAAGAGGGAAATAAAACGTTAAACGTCGGGAGACAGGACACAACATGTGCAGCGGGCAGCCAATTATCATCATTTGGTCTGTTCCCAAGTTTTCTTGACAGCCAGCTGCCCGCAAAAATTCAAAATAACAACTACAACACGCACATTCATGTAGCTGCCAATATTAGTTGACAGGGTTTAATCTGAAGTGTATTTGGAACTGTTTCTATGTATTTGCCCCATGCCTACGTACTCTAACAAGGCCTTCGAACATTTAAAAATTTACCAATCTGAACTTACAAGGGTTAAACTATAACTCGAACTTTCAGAATGAGTCGAAAAAATCCTTGGAACATAAGTAGTGGATAAGTGTCTTGCATACAAAGCTCCGCCTATTATCAGCAGAAAATATAACTCCCCCCCCACAACCCTCTTCCCCCGCAAAAATTATGTAGTATGAAGAGAAATCGCAGAACACTATACTATTTATATTTGAAAACCAAAAACGGGTTTGGAGAACGTTTACCTCGTGTGTGTGTGTGTGTGTGTGTGTGTGTGTGTGTGTGTGTGTGTGTGTGTGTGTGTGTGTGTGTGTGTGTGTGTGTGGACAGCTTAGAATTCGGAATATTCATTCCATTTGAAACAATTAATTATTTAACTTCACGAAATGCCTACAAAAGCTCGCAGACCATCTATATCTTTGTCAACGATAATCACATAGTTTGAACATTGTCAACATATGTAACAAAAACAACAAAGTGGTTAGTTTTCTATCACTTTATTGTCTTACAAAATTTTAGCACAAATAGTCTTTAACACAGACTTTTGTACTATCACAACGCATAATTTTTACCTCTCGTAACCTTGCTCAGTTCTTTTAGTGTCTTTCTTCACTTTCTCTGTCTCTCATATACTTACTGTGAAGTTACAATCACTCGACGCTCGTAGAATTTTCTCCCCTGCAACCGACGTATCTTTCACGACGACACACACGCTCAGCTGTCTCGAACACACTAACACACTGACCGATCCATGTCTATAACCGTAAAACTCACTCCTGTTTTTGGCCTCCTTATATAGTGGGGATGACGTCACACGGACCTTTCTCGAACTCCACAAATGTGCCGTCGGTGACGCGGCTGGATTTTTCTCAAGGCTGCGGAGAAAGCGGCTTTTCTGTAGCTCATTGTTGTTAGTCACATGCACACAAACAGTTGCGCGAGGTGCCTGACCTGGAAGGCTTTTGCTCGCTCCCTCTGAAGCAGCCCGGCACCTTTAGTCTTTTGTTTTGCGCCGTGTCCGGCTTCACAATAATAATTACTTATGCTTTCACAGCCTGACAAAATAACAAAGGAATATTGTGTTCATATAATATGCGTTGGTCTTCTCTCTGGCGTCGATTATGCAATAAGTCAAATTAGGTATTTCTTTTGTTCTGACTTTCGCTTGTTTCCCTAGTAGTTCTTAATCAGGTATCTCACAGAACTACGCTTGGTGGTAAACAACGACAACAATGGCGGTCAGAACAAACACCAATAAATCCAAATCAAGGAAGAGGAAAAGAAAACATGAAAAAAGAGGAAGAAGGAAATGAGAAGGTTTTTCGACTAGTTTCTGTTGGTAGTTCTTCAACACGATGTCGAATTAGAAATTAAACTCTATTAAGAAACTAAATCCAGAAAAAAGACTGAATTGGTAAATTTTAGCTTAAAAGTTTATGTATTGCACTCAAATGACATCCTCTACTCACTCTTGTATAAAATATTCTAACAAATGCTTATTCCTCTTTCTGCTTCGTGTTAATAGAGAAGAAGATTTATAAAAATGCGTTTATTACATATTTCCTTATAGGCACATTGGGGACAGCGGACTATAGTGGGCTTAAACAATAGTCAAACCTTTTAACAGTTGGTCATTATGTAATTTTGGTATCCGTTCTCTACGCTTGAGCAATCTAAGATAAACGAAGAACGTCTTCCCATTTTGGAAAAGTATAGTAAGTGACAAGGAACAAAGAATATCTCGGAAGTTGTTAACCTTACAAAAAATATTTAACATTGTGTGTTTTAACAAGATGTGTAGTTTCGTGCAGTAATATTTTCACTGTGCCTTACGGTTTATGCAAAAGTATTTTAGAATGAATAGGACTTCAGATGCTATTACTAGAAAATTCAAGGTATGCATCTCATTGGTCACGAACATACCAAAATAAAATACTTCCTCTACGTAATAGAGAAATCAATATGAATCATTCTATTATGTATAATAATAAAATTACTATGACTGGGATGTGTGTAGCAGGCTGCGAAAGGTTGAATGCCTAGAAAGTGGGGTAATCGATTTTCCAAGCATGCTATAATGGATGGTAAGCTCATTAAAAATTAACAATCGCTAAAAAGTAATTAGGATACCTGATCGATAACCATTTTATACAGCGCTAATGGCTCTGTAGATGTGAGATTCAAATAAATTAGTCAAAACAATGTGGAAGAGAACAGCGGAACAACTAAGTAGAATATCATGTTAAAAATATGGTGAGCCAAGGGCAGGTAATGACACTAATATCGTACTGAAAGTGCAATTAGTGTGCATTAGATACAAAACGTCTGTAAAGGTATGGGAGTGCCAAGATATTAAATACCAACTTTGGTTTGTGACCAACTTCTCATTTTTACTTTCTCTATTGGGAAGTAGGGGAAGTATTGTATTCCACCCAAAAATTCGATGTCGAGATTTCACTGGAAATATATGTTTTGAGGCCTCCTGAATCCACAAAAAAAGCATTTTTAGAAAAAGGTCCGTGTGTGTCTGTCAGTCTGAGGACAGCATAACTCAAAAACGAAAAGTCGGTTAAAAACATAAGTTGGTATTTAAGTTTAATGTCTTTCAAGGATGTGACACGAAGATTTTGAAGAAAATAGCCCCACCCTAAACTACCCTTTACATGGAAGATTTTTCGAAAATTTTGATTTTCTTGAAAATGGCTCTAACGATTTTGATTAAAATGTCATATGTTTGAGATATTTTGATGACAAATGAAATGTATATCTTGAATTTTCTGGCTATAGCCCCTGTAGTCGTATTTACTCTGGAAGACTTTAGCATAACTGGTAAACCGTTAGAGATAGACCCAATTATATTATACAAAAAATGTAGATCTTGCTAAAATACACAATTTATGTCTCAATAAATTTTCTTGTAGGGTGAACCATTTCGGAGATATTCCTTATTATGTGTGTGAGTTTCGTAAAACTTAGAAGAGTTTGTAAGAATGGTTAGTACAAGAGTAGAGAAAGTCATGTGAGTGCAACACATCAGATTTTTTATTTATGCTGTTCACAAACAAGTGTTGAGAATTACACCTACATTTGGCAACAGCGCCCCTCACGAGCATTTCCCAGCGTTCATATGACATTAAGCTTTGCACTTCCTCTAATAATGATATTGCAGCAATTGAAACATCTACATACTGATTCCATTTAAAGCTTCATGTAAAATTTTGTGGAACTATAAAAAAGGGAAATGTTAACTACCTAGAATAACTCAGTAATTGTTCTTGGAACCCAAATACCTATGGGTTTAGCTAGCTATTTAACTATTCCCTGTAACGCACTTGTGTAAACAACTTCCAGGTAAATGTATACGTATTAGGGGCTCCAAGAACAATTAGTGAGTCACTCCAGGTAGATTTTGTAACAGGTTGGCAGGAGGAAATAATAACATGAGGATATTATGAGAAAAAATGCTAAATTTGATCCCCTAAATGTTCAACACGAAGGTAGAAAAATAAACCTTTCTAAGGTTAGAAGTGCTTGTTTCGTTACCATTATTGCCGCCAGGTGAAGCATTGGTCAGTAATATTTTTTAACATTTATTGATTTAATTTACCTCCCTGCCAATAGTTTCAGGTTTCTCTTTATTTGCTTTTTAGATTATTACTTTGTAACATTGGTCCACGTGTTCATTGCACTGAGAGAATTTATTGCTCTATTTACTTTGAAAGATGAAGTTCTCGTACGGTCTACGTGTTTCTTTTTCAGCTTTATTTCTGATTATTTTTATTTTTCGTAGTTCCCCTTTCTTCTCGTTTTACTCTCTCTAAGTGCTTTTTATTAACCTTATACCACGTTTACCGTACTTTATTACTGCTTTCTTCTTTCTAGTCTTTCGGTTTTTAATCTTTTTTCCCATCGAAAGCTGGTTCCACATCGCAGTTTTCTGTTTTCTTCGTATTCCTTCTGGAGTAGGTATCCGTGATAGTTATTTTTCATTAGGGCTGAAGACCAGCCGCCACTGACGGGTCCCAAGTTCGCTTCTTGTGAAGTTACTTACTTACTTGTGTGGCTTACCTATACATCACCCTAAATTAATTAGGGCCTCCCAGCGGGCGAGGTTATCCTCCACTCCGTTCGACATCCCTAACTTAATTTCATGTCACCCCTTTCCTTAAGGCAGGCGGCGGATCTCGGCTTGTTAGCCAACACAAGTTCATGTTGATGAATCTGAGGGAGGTGTCGTGAGATGCTAAAAAGATAATCTTGTCATCATCTCAAGTGCCTACCTACCTACCCACCGGCCTTTCAAACAACACACTCCACAACTTTCTTAGTGCTGATTAAATCTTCCAAGTCTTTGCACTATCTTACTCTAATATAATTTTATGAGAAAAACATCTGGTACATAACATTAATATGGCTTTCTTTACACATTATCGTTTATTTTGTGTAGTTTTAGCAAACTATTCTGTTTCTATATGTTGAAGCAATTTTTTTCTAAGCCCTCTAAAATAATAACATCAGGCAAAACAGAGATATCAAGGAGCTGACTTCAATTATTTAATCAACAACAAAGAATGCAAAATGGCGTTTTATCTACAGTGCAATGATTGAAGATAATATCATCTATTGCGGAGTAAAATATAATATTAAGTACAGTCTGAATATAAAATGTATGTGATTACAAAGGCAGCAGTGCGAGAAGTAACGTACAGTGCATATTGTGTTATCACAGACTCGTGAAATCCACTACGAAGAAAGGACAGAAAATTTGTGAATTATGATTAAGTGTTGTATTTTTTAGTGTTAAACTGAATTAATAAGGAGAAATAAAACGTTGAGAACGGCACAAGGGGAGTAAGCCGTGGCCGATATTTAAAAGAAGTTACAAAAGCACGCCTCAACACCATTAAAATATTGTTACATAAGTCGTACTTCCGTGTGGCAAGCTAGACGCCATTACATCGATACCGTTTAAAATACTGTTGCAATCTTCATCAAGGTAAGCATTTACTGTATATTATTTGTCAATCGAGATAAACGCTTCACATTACCCATTTCCTTGAACGTGCAATCCGGAAAGAGGAGACTCAAGTGATGATTAAATCTTTAACAGTGCCCGACTTAACCTTTAAAAATCTCTTTATTGTAATTAACGAATTTCTACGGTTGTCACCACTTCTCCGTTCGCAGTCTCCACTTTTCCCTATCTAGACACATATCTTCTAGGTTTCTCACTCTCATTGCTTCATTTACCTCACCCTTCCAGCATATTTTTAGCCTCCCTTGGTCCTCTTCTTTCTTGTAGTATCCATTCTAATATTTTCCTAGACCATCTTTCTTTACCCATCCTTATGGTGTGTCCAAATCATATAAGCATTTTACACTCCATTTTGTCTATAATGGAGTACTATCTAATTTTACACACTTTCTTATGTCTTCATTTCCAATCTTATCCAATTTCTACAACTTCCTTATACCGTCCTTTATCTTCCATGAACTTACATTTTTAAAAAATTAATATGTATGCGGAAATTTAATTCTTAATTTATGAATATTTTAAATTGTTATTTAACTTGAGTAGTATTTAATTCATTTTGAGAAATTATATGAATCAAATTCAATATGAGTAGAACAAAATATTCATAGCTTCAGTATCAATGATGTACAATTGTTTTTACGACAGTTTAATGTTTACGATGAAAATTGGCCAATGGAATGGTTTTTCATGGAGAACGTTTTTACCACGGAACGTATTACATTCAGATAGTTTTCTATACTATCTTTTCTTTTACGTGACACATTAACATGTACTTTTTTCGTCGTTCAACGTTGAATTTTCTATGACTGAAATAGAAATGCAAAATATTACATCCACGCGATTATCTTTCTCACATTTCTTTTACGAAAACCAAACACATATTCATACAATTTTGTGTTTAAGGAATAGAAGTTATTACATTCACACGGTTTTCTCTACTCTTTTATGTAACACATTCACATGTTCTTCTCTACTCGCTCTTGAAAGTACAATTCATATAATTTACTACATTATTGAAATACAAATGCAACGTATAACATTCACATGTTTTCTTGACTCGCTTTCTGTTTAAGTGGCGCATTCACATAAATTTTTCTTCTCAGTTTTCTACTCACAATTCATACAATCTTCTATACTACTGAAATAAAAAGCAACGTGTTACAGTCATAGAGTTTTCTATACTCGGTTTCCTTTCTGTGGTATTTGTAATAGTTTAATAGGGCCTTTTCTGTTTTTATTGCTTACTTATTTTGTTTATTTTTGTTCCTTATAGAATACTAAGAATTTTAATTAACAGCGTCCTCTGAAGTATTTCTGCTATACAGCATGCCAGACACGTTAGTCTGAGCTACAAATGCTGTTACCCTCACCAACTGCGTGAACTAAGACCATCGGTAGCGAAATCACTCGACGCTATATGTGTCAGACTTGGCGACCACAAGAAGTGTCATTCAAGAGAAACATGCTGGAATGTGAACTAGCACTAGGCAGGACAACGGAGTCAATATCAGTCACGTGATGCTGTAATTATTGACGGAAAAAAGTGAATTATTAAAGAAATGACATTCAAATAAAGAAATAATCATAAAAAGAATGCATACCAATAAGTGAAGCCAATGTGACATGCAAGAAATCAACAGATTGCACAGAGAGATAGATAATTAGCAATTCATGCTGAGAGATATCATTAGTGAACCGAACAGATCCCGTAGGCTAGAATTCTCAGAATTAGAGAGACAAAAAGGAAAGATCTCAGAAGCGAGCTAATGTAACATAAATATAGGTTTCAAGTACTTTCTCAGAAATGTCATTGCAGACCAGCTGGTGGTTGGTTATTCTGCCATTCGAACGTTATTTTGTGCTTGTTTAAAATTCCTAGAATTAGCCCACAGTAAAGTGCACTACTCGCAGCGAATTAGTGGTTTACGCTAATGAACCAGCAGGGAAAACTTGCAGTTTACCGATGTTTTATCTTCGGAACTTATGGTGAACTTAATACTTCTAAAATCAACAATCAGCAACTCTATGGGTCGCTCTATTTAAAAAGTTTCAACAGATATTAGAACTAATTCAGCAACATAATCTGGTGGTGTCTTCGTATCATCAACAGCATCATACGTGTTGCAAAGTGGAGCAACGACAATAAAATTGTCGCACCGAGTCAAGACTTCGCATTGGAAGAAAATGCTTATGAGTGATTGTTTTAATACCATTCATATTTTTATAAAGAAACGATGGGGAGATAGATGAATAATTTAAATACATAGTTTCCGTATATTAAAATCAATATATAGTGTAAACAGAATGAGCTAGTCATTGCGTAAGTCAGAGTAGCTAAGGTAATTAACAGGATTTTGATGACGTAAAGAATATTAAAGAATGACCTTAAAAGATGACTTTGAGCTCAATATGTATTAAAATGACGTAAAAGAACAAAAACAGACTTACAAATTACCTTCATTTGTTAACCTCCGTGCTTATTTCACCTGAATGCTGAATTACACTAGATTAGAAATAGCATTCGTAAGTTTTCAAAATCAAAGGTACGGACTTACACATTCAGAAGGTTCCGTCAATATCAACTGAAGATATAGGGTGTGCATGCTTAAAGAAACAAGTATTGCACGTTCTTCATCTTGCAATCTTGCACATTGTTTCATGTCCACTGTTCCTGTTCAACGCATTGTAACAGTATGTGTGATGCGACCCACAAAATTAGCAGGTAGATTGACCTTATTCCTTTAGATGACAAGTTGTTTGACTGAAACCTTCTGTGAACGAGTCCAAATTGTTTAAGAAATATGCTTAGGGGGAGGGGGGCACAAACCAACAAGTTTCCAAGAAGTTTTAGATTTCGAGATTCTACTCTTGCTTCTAGATTATTAAAAGAATTATGTAATCAAATTCCGAAAAGTGAAAAAGCCTGATTTTTTCTTAAAATTAATTTAAATTGATGTATAACTTTTAAAAATGCCTTATTGGATAAACATTTCCAAATATGCCGACAAAGTGACCCTAATGAGAAGTTCAGTTTCTCTCATATTTTCATGATAGCATTGCCCTGGCATAATCAGGAAAAAAAAGATTTAAAGTCATCAAAATCCGGGTCGTAGTAATCAACATTAGCTCAAGGCACTCCTGGAATTTTAGCACCTTTCTAAACAAGAGTGCAAACACACACGTAAGCTGTTGTGAAAATTCGAAATGGAACAGAATTTGTCGATTAACATTTGTATTTCATAGCCAACTGAGAAGTTTTGAATTTGAGAACATACTGTGACATTAGTCGTACATTATGTACGTGGTTGTCATAATGACGGTAAAAGCACAAAAGAGAGGTGCGAGGCTACAGGGCAACTAGTGACTATGTATGTCATCGAACAGCGCGATAACACCACTAGTATCCAGAAGCACCTTAACAAATAAAAAGTGAACAACGATGTTCCATTTCACGAAAGTTTCAAGTTTTCCAAAACTCATAGACATAACAAGATATATCTCCGAAATGGTTCACCTTGGTAGAAAGTTTATTCGGACATAAATTGTGTATTTTAGCAAGATCTACATTTTTTGTATAGTATGATTTGTTCTATCTCTTACGGTTTACCAGTTATGCAAAAGTCATCCAGAGTAAATAGGACTACATGGCCTATAGCCAGAAAATTCCAGATATACATTTCATTTGTCATAAAAATATCTCAAACATATAGCACTTTAATGAAAATCGTCAGAGCAATTTTCAAGAAAATAAAAGCTTTTTAAAAACTTTCCATGTAAAGGGGGGGGGGGGAGGAATTTTCTTCAAAATCTTCGTGTCGTATTCTTGAAAGACATTAAACTTAAATGCAAAATTTGGTTTTTAACATACTTTTCGATTTTAAGTTATACTGTCTACACGGTCTGCGCACGCACATTTTTCTAAAAATGATTTGTTGGAACCAGGGAGCCTCAAAACATATATTTCCGGTAAAATCTCGATATCAAAGTTTTGGGTGGAATACAATACTTCCTCTACTGACGTAGTAAAGAAAGTAAAAATGTATCATAGTTCACCATTGGAGTAGCGGACATCGAAGATAGAAGATAAAGTAAGAAAATTATGCCAAAAGTGACATTGCAAAAGTCCTATGGTGGTTGTAGCTTTGGTGGGAAGAAGTAATATTTTTGTTAAATAGAAATTATTTTTTATGTAGCACAGTTGGCAGAGATGAAGTGCGTAAAAGACATAGATAACCTCTGCTCCAACTTTTACAAATTGTGTGCAAGTTATTGTGATATATACTTGTGGCTTACAGCACCTTCTGTTGGCAGAGTGTCAGGAAACACTCCTCCTTTGTAAGCCTATTTATCATCTCCGTTTGCGGAAACTGCAAGAGAAAAAGCATCGCATTGACCGACCCCTTAACGTGGGTGGGCTTGCAGGGGGCAAGCTGTTCACCGGCTGTTAACACCTACTTACTTCTCTATATCAGTGAAACCCATATACGCGCACCAGACATAGCTAAAATTCTATTTATTAACATTTCATAAATAGTATGTGCTTATACCTAGATTTGTAACAGTTATTCTAACCTCACTTTGCAGCAACCGTAGTTCATGTTTGCTGACATGTTGATTCATGATTTTCTAGGTTAGGTGAGCAGGATTCTTTTCTCAGGCTCCACTTAAAAGGATTTCGAGGATTTTAATATCTTGTTATGTTCTTGGCAGGACTCGGAAGTTTAAAAGGTTTACACTTATGAATGATCACACGCGAATTTATAAAAAACAACACTTTCCGATATTTATTTTCACTATAATTTCAAGTGCACAAATATTAAAGTTCCTCTGGAGAATAATTCACCTTAGATAAATGTATTTTATCATTCACATCACTTTTCTAGGTCCTTCTCCTACGTGTCATCCAGGCAAATGCTGTCGAGGGACTATAACGAATAAAATAAATAAATGCATAAAAAAAATATATATATATATATATATATTGCTGGACAACCTACGTGACATTTCCCCCACTTATATGACTACTTCTGTCTTCTGATTTGTCCTCTATTTGTCCTCTCCAAAATGCTTTAATCTTATTGGCTATTGATTTAAACTTCGAATCTGATTAATATTTTTTGAAAATAGCGTCCCTGTGCTGTTTGATCTTTCCAACGATCTAAATCTGTATTTTGTATCAAATCTTGCCAAATTCTCTGCGTAACTATGCTGTGATTTATTGACAAGTATTCATGAAAAACAAAACATTTATACATAACTTGACGATCTTTTCCAATAAATTAATTTAGAATAAATCAGGCGAAAGCTTGGATGGCTCCAAGTTTCATGGTTTATTAATTGTAAATAATTACTAAATTAGCACTTTATAAATATTACAGTGTTATTGCAGTGTTACACAGGAAGTAGAGGTAGACAGAAATATCACTGCAAATACACGTTTTGAGACTTCCCGAATTAAAAAGAAGCATGGTCTATCTGTAAAGAGCATAACTCAAAAATGAAAAGTCGATTAGATACGAAACCTGGTTTTTTAGTCCAGCATCTATCAAGGATGCGACGCGAGAACTTAAAAAATGTGCCCCCAGCCCAACCTACACTTTGTATGGTAATTTTGCTAAACATTTTGATTATTTTAAAAAATGGCTGCACGATGTTTATTAAATTAGCACATGCTTAAATATCTTTTATGACAAATGACATGTATATCTCGAATTTTCTGGGACAACTTCTGAAGTGCTTTCATTCTAATACCTTTTGCATAACTGGTAAACCCTAATAGAAAAATCTCTTACCACGGAGTAGCCTAAACATATGGAAAATTGTAGTCACGTGACAACCCTTAAAGTTGTTAAGACTATTTTCCAAGCAAACGTATTAGAGATTAAGTGTCGTTTACTTCCATTCACAACTATTATTTCAAATACTGTCTGTTTATACATTGATAGCCTGAAATAAAATTAACTTATTAAGTAATCGACTCACGATATGGTGATTTTACACAAAAAACTTCATTGCGAAACGCGTTTACGTGACAGGACAGTCGGCATTTGTCATCAGTAGTGCCAACGTTGCGACAGTTAAGATAAATGTTTCTTTTGCCACTGCGGTTTAAAATCACAATGCTTTGGAGATACTGGCCACCTAGCGACAGGTTAGAAAAATACTCTTGTGTTTTTATTGTGTTTCCACATCAAAACAAAGAAAACATGTCAGAATGGTGGTACCCTTGATGGAAGCAACTATTGTTCTGATGAACAAAGAACTCAACACTTCAGTCCCAGCTACTGAAATAATTCTACAGAAGCTTTAGGAAATTCAGGCTTCGTGCAACTGAAGTGAAAGGGTGTGAAGTAATCGAAACTATCCTTCCTGCTGGGTTACAGTGAACCCCGAAATAGATGTATATTACAGCAATAAGTAAATATTAGATCCCTAAATGTTATAATGATATTTGTATTGATTTGTTTATCATGTGATTAAATTTATTTAAATCTTTGTATACTGATGTTACCGTTATTCTATTATGTAAACCTTTACGTAAAATTCGTTTAATGTTTCTTCTGCTTTCAATTTAACATTATAACATCTTACACTTCTATTTCGATATATCAATCCAAAGTTAAAAGAATTTTAGTATACCCAAATAAATCACGATATTAACAATCAAACTAGTTGTTACTCGATTTAACATAGGCGATGACAGTTTTTCTTTCAGTGCATGGACTTGTGTGCAGACGACAAAGTATTAATTGTTTCATGTAGATCTTTTGATTGGTGGATAGCACTATCGTTATGAACAGGAGCAACTTTGATTGGTGGATAGCAGTATCGTTATGAACAGGAGCAGCTTCGATTGGTGGATAGCACTATCGTTATGAACAGGAGTAACTTTGATTGGTGGATAGCAGTATCGTTATGAACAGGAGCAACTTTGATTGGTGGATAGCAGTATCGTTATTAAGAGGTGAATATTTGTGGTTCATTACATTGTGGCATGGCTGAGCATAAACATATTTAATTTGTCCCTTCGCAAGACTTTGTTACGAAAACGTAACAGATAGGATTTTTATACAATTTTTCACAAGTTTGAAGGCGCAATAATAATCAAGTTATCGCCTTCTATGAGTGGGTTAGCGAGTGACTGAGTGATAAAGAGATAAATTATTAAAACTATTAAAAGGCAATTAAAGGATAATTTCCATTGATTTCAAATGTATTAGGTTGATGATAGTGGATTTCAGCATTACATCACATTTCCTGTTTTCCAAAATGAAAATCTGCATTCTGTAAACTATGTACCTACGCAGGAGCTGTAAAAATGACTTAGCCCCTACCAACTTGGTGTGGAATTTCAAGCACAAGAGGCCCAACATAGGGGTTGTTATTTTCCCCGCTTTTAATAAGGGAAGATTACCCCTATAAAGAAGGAAGAGGAGCAAAATTTATAGTTTTCAAAGTTTCCGCCGTACGTTGAGGCAATTTAGTGAGTGCGTAATAAAATGGAATTCAGTTCTTGAAGTTTACACCCTAGAAAACTGCTCATGGAAAATATTTTTTTGCTTTCTAGGAACATCACATCACTGAGTTTAGATTTGTTTTCAGACAAGCCTGACTTGTTTATTTCGCCAAATTTACCATGCTTTTGGACCCACTTTTATCTCCTCCCCTTTTTTTCAGGATTCATAAAGATAGGTTAAATACGCGGTGAGTGGACAGGCAATGTATGCTTCTAACTTTCTCTACTGGTAAGTAGGGGAAGTATTGTATTCCACCCAAAAACTCAATTAAATGTATGTTTTGAGACCCCCTGAATCCAAAAAAAGCATTTTTAGAAAAAGGTCCGTGTGTGTGTCTGTGTATCTGTGTGTCAGTCTGTGGACAGCATAACTCAAAAACGAAAAATCGGTTAAAAACCAAAGTTGGTATTTAAGTTTAATGTCGTTCAAGGATGTGACACGAAGATTTTGAAGAAAATAGCCCCACCCTAAACTACCCTTTACATGGAAAATTTTTCGAAAATTTTGATTCTCTTGAAAATGGCTCTAACGATTTTGATTAAAATGTCATATGTTTGAGATATTTTTACGACAAATGAAATGTATATCTTGAATTTTCTGGTTATAGCCCCTGTAGTAGTATTTATTCTGGACAACTTTTGCATAACTGGTTAACCGTTAGAGATAGACCAAATCATACTATACAAAAAATGTAGATCTTGCTAAAATACACGATTGATGTCCAAATAAATTTTCCTGTAGGGTGAACCATTTCGGAGATATTCCTTGTTGTGTATGTGAGTTTCCGAAAACTTAGAACTTTCATGAAATGGATCATCGTTGTTCATTTTTTATATGTTAATCGTGCAAAGAGAACGCAATCTCAAAGGTCAAAAAGATTTGAGTGTCGCACAAAGCCTTGCACCTAATTTACCTTAACTAACATGAAGATATAGGAATAAGAGTTTGTTAGAATGGTTAGTACAAGAGTAGAGAAAGTCATGTGAGTGCAACAGATCAGACCTTTTTATAAAAATGTATATAAAGGGTAGTTTAGCATGGATGAATTTTCTTAGCATCCTTGAAAAATATTAAACTTAAACTTTGGTTTTTAATTGACTTTTCGTTTTTGAGTTACGCTGTCCAATGAAATCTTTACAGGAATTTGAGGTCGAATACAATACTTGTACTACTTCCTGTACGTAGAAGAGAAAGTAGAAATTGGGGGGGGGGGGGATGTAGCAGTCACTGATGACCCAGGGAAAGCCCCAAAAGCCCATGGTCAGGAAGGTTAGACCTCCAAATGCGGATGTCACACGTTCCGAGGATCCAGCGCGCTCACTAGTTTATCCGTTAGACACTTATTCAGATAGGAAAATAACAAGAGAGTTTAATTAGATTCTATTATGCAATGGATGGCTGTTTGTGAAGACAGGAGGAGGTGCAGTTAACAAGGTTATTGCCCCGTTGTTGCCTAGGTGATATGTTTGTGGTTAGCGCATCACATCATTCTCGCTAGAACAAGATGCTGTTTGTGTTGTTCTTACAAGATTTAGTGAAGCAGCAACAACTTGAACAAGGAAGGTAATGAACGCCAGAGGCATCCTGCTTCCCGCGACGAAACTCATTTCCGTTAGAAATCTTTCCATTTTCATTTCTCACAGGCAATATTCCTCTTTCTCTCTCTATTCCTACGTTATCACCGCGAAAAAAAAAAGTTATTTATTTAGAGTCGGCTATACGAGCACAAAAGCAAATAAGTCTCTCAAGATTTTGCCAAATGACACGCTGAAATTGGCTTTTGAATTATTCAACTATTTGGTCTGTAAATTGAACATTCACGAGCGTTTAATCGGCCGATCTTAGTTCTGTATCGATGCTTAAATCAATATAATTCAAGTTTTTATATTCTTTGCCACGGATAACGTAAGCAGAGAAATTTATAACTGAGACTTCACCAGAAATATATCTCCTGAATAAACAGGATGGTTTTAGAAAAAGTTCCACACGTGGTGTGTGCGCGCGCATGTGGGTCTCTCAACAGCTTAATTGATAAACGAAAAGTTGAATCACTATCAAACTTCATATTTAAGATTAAAAATTATTTTTCTTGTTTAACGACGCTGTCAATTGCCAGGATCACATCAGCGTCGCCGGTGTGCCGGAATTTTGTCCCGCAGGAGTTGTTTTACATGCCAGTAAATCTACGGACATGGAGCTGTCGTTTTTAAGCACACTTAAAAACCATCGGCCTGGGCCGGGTTTGAACCCGTGACCTTGGGATCCGTAGGCCAGCGTCTAACCAACTGAGCCACCCAGACCGACTTCATATTTAAGTTTAGTATATTCCAAACAACGTTCCTACCCAATTACCTTTTACATCAACCATTTTCGATTTTTTTCTCATTTTATTTATAATACAGAGTTTCACTATTTACACGTCTGTGACTAAAGAATCTATTTTTTCTCCTTTTATCCTTATCCATCCATTCATTCCAGTCCCCTTCTATCATTCCATTTATTTCCCGCATCTATGAGTTTCGATCTTCATTTTCTTCTTACAGGTGGACTCCATTCGAAAATCTTTGTCATCTATCTTCGTTTGTTCTTCTATGTTAGTTCCAACTCAGCTGTTGTCTTACATAGTCTAATATTGAGCTATTATTATTCATTTCTTCCAATTTGCAATACCTCGCGAGTTTCTTAGAAAATCTATTTGCGTCGACATAAGTTTTGATTCTAAATTTTTGTTAAATTTTCGTGTTTCAGCTCCTTAATTAACAATAGTTTTTACTATTATATGCCTGTTCCACAGGATACCATTCAGCATTGTTGTTATAATTTTACCTTTATTGATTCTATTCTTAATGTCATTTTCCTGTTTATCTTCTTTGTTTTTACCGCCAAATACTCCAATTCTTCACATCTTCTAATACAAACTTTCTGTTCTTCCAGAATTAAATATTTGGTTTCTGTTCCACATCGTATATAACACATGGGAGGCCAATATTCACTTTCTTTTTTTAATTTTTGGCCATGCAAAGAGAACGGAACTTCAGGATCAGGTTTAAAACATTTGACTATCACTTAAAACCTGCTGTATCGTATTCCCATATTCCCCTCGCACCTACAGGACGTTTACCTGGATGAATAGAGTACTAAGAGAGTATTTTATACAAGAGTAGAGTGGGTTGTGCGTGGCTGTACACGTGATGAGCGCATAGCTGGAAGGTTGAAGGGAGAGCAGGCAGTCTATGGGTTCTGTTTGCTCATTTAGCAGCGCCGAGCCGGCCACTCATATCGCTAACAGTTTCTGCTGCCTAAGGTGAAGGAACTTTAACTGCCGGCCCCCAATGTCGTTTGTAAGTCAAATGTGTCCTCACTGTCCACCCTCTGAATTTGCATTTAGTTGTCAAGGGAAGATTTGAGTGTCGGATGGTCGCCGATTATGAGAAGTCGGCGGCGGCGGCGGCAGTCAAGGAAAAGTGTTGTAACGCGCGTGGTCAGCATTTTGCAGTTGGCTGCTTCCTTATCAGGCTATCTCAAGCTGCCAGTCAATTTACCTTCCCTTGCTGCCTTATTCTTCCCACTAATCCCTTCCTCAGTTTTCTTTTCCTAGGCTCTTTGTTGCATCTGCTCTTCCTTTCCTATGAGAAAAACCAACCAAAGAATCTAAAGATACCTTCTATTTTGTTACTTTACATTCTTCCCTAATGTTATAGATATTCCCTTACATTACTTTCGCCTCTCATTTTTAATCTCTTAATTTTCATCTCTCTTTTCTTATTGCTTTTTATTTTCTTATACTCTTCTCGACATTGCTTCTATGTTGTTTTATTCCATGTCCCCCGTTATGTTAATATATTCACAAGCTTCTTCATTTTCTTTCAACTCACATTGTCAATCTCTTCCATTTCTCTCCTCCGCTCTCCTGTCTCCACCTCTCCCCTTCCACCTCTCCTCCCTTCTCCCTACTCCTCTCTTCCTTGCACCTCTCTTCCATCCTCCTCACTGTTCCTCTTAACCTTAATCTTCTCCTTCGTCTTCTTCTCCCTTCTCTTGTTCTCCTCCCAACCTCCTCTCTTCTCCATTTTCCTCCCTTCTACTTTTCTACCTCATACTCCCCCTCCTGCGTCCCTTCTTTCTCTCCTCCTTACTACATTCCTCCCTTCTCATGTCAGCCCTCCTTACATCTCTCCTCTCCTTCGACTCTCCTCCCTCCAGTTCTCTCATTATTTACATTTCCTTCTACCCTACCCTCTTTCTCTCTTCTTCACTCCCCGCTCCCTTCTCCTACGCTCTCCCTGTCGTACTGTATTCTTTGGTTTCTACACACACGCGCGCACACACACACACACACACACACACACACACACACCGATCCTACACTCGTTAATGTCACAGACGGTTCATTTTCCTTCGCCCCGTTTCGGCTCCAACTGGGATGGTTATTTTTGACGCCTCGCTTGTTACGTATAAGTTACCTCGGTCGTATACCACCAGCAAACGTTGCACCCCCTTTTTTTAATATTGCACTGTTCATTTTTTGAAACGTGCGCAGACTTTTATTCGTCTGTTAACGGAAGGCAGCCTTGCAGCTCCACTCATTAACATCAAAACCGTTGCCTTTTCTAACAATAATTCATAGTGTGAATTTAGATGAACTCCTTTGTTTACTATTTGCTTATTCACGTTTAACACATGCAAGAAACAAAGAGTAATAAAAGAAATTTACCACATTTGACGTTGTAAAAAGAGGTATGTATTTTACTTGAAGCTTTAGAGATTAAGTATAAAAGAGTTTACATTTGCATTAAAACCTTTGGCTAAGTATAGTTTTCAAAACCATTGCAACGAAGGCACTTTTAGTTTAATACGTATGCTTAGTGCAACTTCAGCTTTTCATGACGTTTTTGAGTATAAAGATAATTGTTTTTCCAGGAAGTGAAGTCATAAGTAAATGGGAAGTTTAGCTGCTCTTATTCCACCCTGGTTGGCTTTAGGCAAATTCTCCGCGTTAACTGCAATCACCAGGCAGCGAAACTTGCACACCGATGAAACAGGTTAGGTCAGCCCAGGGTAGCTGGTAAACGGAGGGAAAATATGGCGTGAGGATGATATATGTTTTGAGGTAATATATCTATGAACATTAAAAAAATATACAATTTTCTTATGATTGCTTAGAATTTCTTTCCAAACACTCATAACGTAAAATATACAGTATGGAAGTGAAATGATCCACCAGACTTTAACAGCAAATTTCTCATGTTGTGGATAACAAAAAAGTCTAATACCAAAATGTTGAAAAGTTTATAGTTTTCTAGAAAAAATATTTTCATCAAAAAAACATTATCATCACCTAGCTGAATTATTATTGATTGAAGGTTCTTGATTTATGGCTAGAAAATTGAATAAACGACAACTTTGTCCTTTGGCGTATTTCAATAGATTCAACGGTTTCTGTGTAAATTAAATTTAAAAAACCCACAATTTATTACAACAAAAATGCAACAAATTTTAATTTTCTTGAAAATGACTGTAACGATTTTGATTAAAATGTCATATGTTTGAGATATTTTTTATGACAAATGAAATGTATATCTTGAATTTTCTAGCTATAGCCCCTGTAGTCGTATTTACTCTGGACGACTTTTGAATAACTCGTAAACCGTTAGAGATAGACCAAATTATACTCTACAAAAGATGTAGATCTTGCTAAAATACACAATTTATGTCTAAATAAATTTTCTTGTAGGGTGAACCATTTCGGAGATATTCCTTGTTATGTATGTGAGTTTCGGAAAACTTAAAACTTAAGTGAAATAGAACATCGTTGTTCAGTTTTTTATATGTTAAGTATGCAAAGAGAACGAAATCTCAAAAATTTAAAACATATGACTATCACTCAAAGCCTACTGTATTTCAAATATTCACCTTGTACCTACAAGGAAATAAGCAGTAAGGAATTTGCACGAATGTTTATCTTAACTAACATGGAGATATAGGAATAATTTTGTAAGAATGGTTAGTACAAGAGTAGAGAAAGTCATGTGAGTGCAACACATCAGATTTTTAACGATGGTATGCATAAGAGTGACTAGAGAAGGTAATTTGAATGCAGCACAACAGAATTTTTTTGTATTTCTTGTCTGGTAAAACAGAATTCCATTGCAGGATGACTGCCAACCCCTGCTGACCAAATGATATGCATAGCGTGATAGCAACCCCTTACGTAAATCCAAGGGCGAACGTTTGCTCTCACCCCCATTGCCATAAACTCGGTACAAGCAGTTCCGGTCAGGCGTGAATAACCCATGAGGCAGGCCGGATTAGATTTATTATTTATTTAATTTAGTTATTTATGGCCGACACCTTCTTGACACACCCCTCTGTAAACAACACCTACTACCCCTTGAGCAGAGCAAACAGGGGGACATCTTTACTTCCATTGTTAAATAGACGGAGGGGAGGGTCTCTAATCTCATGATTAAATACCTGTGAGCATGGTCGCCATTGAGCGTGTGGCCGGCCGGCCTATGTTGATTTAGTTGCCATGCAGTTTCGTCAGATACAGGCTCGCCACTCTCAAAACAAAAAACTCTAAAAACAGAACCTTCTCTGCCCACTCTTCCTTCAAACTGTTTGCTTTCTCTGCTACGTATAGTACGCAGGGAAAGTATTATATTCCACACAAAAATTAGATGTCGAGATTTCACAGGAAATATGTTTTGAGGTCGCCTGAATCCAAAAAAGCATTTTTAGAAAAAAGGTCCGTGTGTGTGTGTGCGTGCGTGTGTGTGTGTGTGCGTGCGTGCGTGTGTGTGTGTGTGTGTGTGTGTGTGTGTGTGTGTGTTGGCAGCAGAAGTTTTGATGTCCTTTAGGCAGTATAACTTTAATCCTTAAATGCGTTGATTTGCCGATACGTATATTAAGAGACTATTTTCAGAATATTTGTAGTGTTTTTACTATCCTCTAATTATGTTGACCTTTAACAATAAAATTCATCTATTTATAACTATATTAGATAAAAATATATTTATTTACTACAATATTATTGTTGTGTTTTTGGAACAACAAAAATCCATGCAACTGCAGTTAAATTTAACTCCATGACCATCCACGCGTACTATCACATCGTTTATTTCACCTGGGCCCTTCCCATCTCTTACTGACAAATTTGACTGCAGTCGCTTGATTCGAACTCACAACGTTCGGCTTTGAATGTATTTGCGTATCACCGTAACAATTATTATTAACATTTTTTAGTTAAGCCTGTCTGAGTGAGTGTGAGTGTATCGTCGGAGGCAGTTTATGAGGTAAACAGAGAAAACATTCCTGATGTGTTGTCAAAGTTGCGATTGGACAGAAAAGCCGTGACTTACAAGGTTACGACGAATTGTAGAGTGTTAACGATAAAAGAAAGGTGACAGATAAGGTAACTGGACTTGTCATTTTGTCACATTGGTGTCTGATGTGGGATTTGTGACATTGCCATTTGTCACCATACCTATATAGTGAATAATGTAGTGATAATAGAATGAACGGAATCTCAAAGCTTTAAAAGATTTGACTATCGTACAAAGCCTACTGTATTCTAATATTCCCCAGGTACCTACATGGAAATAAGCAATAAGATAATTTGTACAAATGTTTATCTCAACTAACACGAAGAAGATATAGGAATAAGAGTTTGTAAGATTGGTTAGTACAAGAGTAGAGAAAGTCATGTGAGTGCAACACATCAGATTTTTTGCTTCTGTATTATGTTAAAGGTTGATGGTATGAGCAAACACTAAACACACAAGAAAAGGGAGCACAAATAATGTGATACAGGGAATTTATCTGATGCGCTGATTGGATATGAGCGCACAATATGGAGCATCCAGTCACCTAGGCCAACTGGCCAGCCAAGCAGACACAGTCCAAATCAGGAATAATTCATGTGCAGGGAAACCTTTCGTACTTGAGCTGCTGCCACATCCATCTCGGTCCCAACAGGGACCGCTTGTGGAAGAATACATTCTGCCTCAACTTCGGCGGTCGAGATTCACAAACTGCGTTCTTCACGCATAGCGCCCCTACATCTCAGTTTCGGATCACTGCAAAGCTGAAAAAATACACTTCAGAACATACTTGTTAATTTCACTGAACTGTTACCCCGTATCACCATCTCACATTATTGAAATACTCTCCATCTGATACAAACAAAAGGATGCGCGGCGCACAACAAAGAACGATCGGCCCAGGCGGCCCCTCTCTAATGTTTCAAAGACGTTCAAGCTCAGGCTGCCTCATGCGAGCAAACACACGACAGAGCGGCAGAACCGAAAGGGTTTTTCAGATTATTCGAGAAGTGTCCGGCAGCCGGCGTATTTTTAGAAGTTCTAGAAAGATCCGTGTTATGTCATCCTCGCTATATAATTAGGCGAAGCAACGAACAGAGTGAGTTACACACAGGAGTCAGGGTCAGTTCATAGTTTGAGTGTGCATATATGTGTTTGTGTGTGTGTGTGTGTTTGTGTGTGGGCGCGCGTGTGTGTGCCATATGCGTGTTACGAGAAGAAAACAGTTGTAAGTTTTAATTTCATGAAAAACTGTAGACTGTGTTCACGTCAGTAAAAGAGAACTCTGTTGTGCAAACTTTCGGAGGAGAATAAAGTGGGAAAAAACTAACTGGACTGGACTTTTGTCACCTTTGTTAATGTTGGGCTAACAGTGAGAGTTCGTTGCTTGTAAGTTACCACCTGTAGTATGACTGCCATTGTATTGCACAATATTTGGTATGCATCACATAGCTAGCAATACAAATCACGCCAAAGTCACCACGGAAATAAACAACATTTTAATGAAACTACATTTTAATACTTAACAATAAATAGTAACGGAAGTACCAATTAACGATTTGAATCTTTCTCGGCGTCGGTTAGGGATATTTTGTCGGGCTAAAACTCACGTCCAACTTGGGTAACTGCCCAAGCTTTCAGCGGCTAACTCTGCCACCATCCTCAGAGGTGACCAACCTAGAAAATAATATTGTTCTGCGCATGCGCGCCAGAAGTAGGGAGGACGTTTCCCCCACTACGTACTTTCTTTCTCCAGTAAGTGCGCATTAAAGAATGAGAACTTTTCCCCTTTTTGACTTGCAATTACATTTTGGTTACAATTTTAATAAAAAAAACTTCAAAGCCTGTTTATTTCACTTGTTTGACAACATGAACCCATTGTTGAATCGCCACATTGAACTGTTTATGATTTACATACATCAATATTATATTTACTTACATTTTATTTTATTCAATGCCACTTTTCTGTTTTAAAATCTTTTGTTTTCTTGAGACAAAATAAATTATATTACGTAAAACACTTTCCTGTTTCTTATTTTTGAAGTTTCATATTCATCTTTCAATGTTCAATTTCAATAGTTAAATTTAGCAATACATTCTTTTGATTTGGCGTATGGCTTCATTTTTGATGATTGAAGTATTTAACCGTGATTGTGTTATAAAATAAGTATGAACGTCATTGTCAGCTTCTAGTGAGGTTAGGTTACAACGTTTGCCACTAGCTTGGAATAATGCAACAGAGCTTGGCTGGTTTGTTGGTCTACAGCCTTTATTGCAGGAAGCTGTGAGGGCTATCAAGCTGAAAACGTAACTCCTTTAGTGCCACACTCGAACCCAGGACTGATGAAGTTCATAAAGTACCGCAGCTGAGGTGATAACGGTTCTTGACTCGTATCAGGAGCTTAGTGACGTCACCGTTACCTGTGTGGGTACTAAAGCATGGACTTCGCATCTCCCATAATACCCGGACAGTAATTTACTGCAAAACCTGCCTCTCTGAGAGCATTACTCACAGATCAGTGTTATGCAGATAATACCCAGAGCCAATATCGCAGGCTCTAATTGATTCATCTGTATCCATGGCTGTGGAAACAGAGCTTCCATTTGCATCTTGAGATATCCAGTAGCCTACCTTCTTCACCAACTGGTGCGTCTATCGTGAGGAAACAAACTTGCCAAATAATGTACACCAAAAAACTACACTCCCACGAGAAACTATTCTTTACATGCAAAAATAGAGAACCATTTCTGTTCAAATGAAATTTGCGTAAGATATTTATACTCTAACAAAAACGACAAAAGTCCAGTACAGTTAAATTACATTTCTATTACTTTATTTATCTTATAAACTTTTGCACAAAAACAGTTTTGTTTTACTGACGTTAAGACAGTCTAGTCTTTCGTGATATTTCCACTCACAACTGTTTTCTTCTCGTAGCCTTGACTCAGTCCGTTCACTTTGTTTCTTCATCTACACTAACCCCGACGATACAATCACTCAATGCTCGTTAAAACTTCTTCACTTCGACGCGATATATATCTTTCACGACAGTACCACGCACACACACAGCTATCTCGCTCTCACTAACACACTCACCGACTCATATCTGTAATTATCTCCTCCGTTATTTCCTCGCCTCCTTATACAGCGAGGATAATGTAATGGACCTTTCTCGACCTCCACAAACACGCCGGTCGCCGGATACACCTCGAAATTTCTGGAAACACCTTGTGTTGCCACTTTGTTGTGGAGTTTTGTGGGGAAACTTGACTTTGAGGGCCATTGTTTGCTCGCCGGCCTGGTGTGTGGCGAGAAGTAACTTAGTCCCGACGTCCTTTGCTGTGCACCGTGTCCGGAGTCACAATATTAGTGAAGCTATTGCATTTTCTGGGAATAGATTTTCGAGTCATCATTTAGAATGCATTTTATATACTTTTGTGTGAAGGTTAAACTGTAAGGTATTGACAAAAAGTTACTACACACAAAATTTTTATCTAACACACAATTATCTTCAACAACTTTTCTGTGGCATCCGCCGTTTCCGAATCATTAGTTGTTGTTGGTTTGAACTTTTTAATACTTCTTTGCCATGGTTTAGTGCCCTATAATAATATCTGACTATTGCTTTTACCACTGTGACATCCGTAATCTAACTACTTGTACAAATATTTATCTCGATTAAGCAGAAAGGGAAATAACATTTTATAAGAAACATTTATAGAACACCTATTTAGAGCAATAGTGCTACAGAAAATTACGTGTTTATAAACATCCTTTCTTTTCAGATACTTTAATTTATTGAGGTAATTTTGGAAGTGATTTTCATTTTTATTCATTTTTCTTCTATTGTACAATTTTTCTCTCTCTGTGTATTTTAGGTCGGCTTTAGTACGTAGTCATATCGCGACGAATTTGTTAGGAAATACTGTGGTAGGCAGTTAGCCTTGAAGCTTTCATCCCAAACGGTACCATCCCGCTTCATCACGGGTCCAGAGAAATTATTGCAGGGCAACGGTCTCTGGAACGACAGATGGCATTAGGGTGCTATTCAGTCTATCGAGTTTCATTATCTGTGGATAGATGGCACAGTATTCAATATTAGTAGTATTTTTCATTTGTACTATTCTTTTAGACTTTATGGGCCTTATGCACAAATACACAGATCAGTTCTATAAATAGCTGTTTAGAGTTAGTGCACCTCAAAGTATGTAGTTTCATTGAAATCTGTGTGTGGAGTTTTTCGGTGGAATACAGTACCTCCTCTTCCTACAAGTATACAGTAGGGAAATTAAAAATTCATACTTAAGACATTTGCATGACAAACATGATCACATCATTCGGCAACGAATGAGCTCGCATCGTCGTCGCCTCGACTCTACTCGCAGCCCCACAAGGTTGTAGCCAAGGGTCCGGACTCAGGTCTGGACCCGGGGTTCGTTGGAACCCCAATAGGCGCGCCGAAAGGCGTCTGGCCCTCTGTGGGGAGCCGAATGGCAACTGCACCGACCATGACTGACCTTCCCAGTACCAGCGAACAGGTAAGACCTGACATGGTTTCGACTTCCTCGACACCCTCAACCTCGAACCCCTCACCCGGTCCCCGAGTGAGTATCGCCAAGGCGAAAGCCAAGGCACTCACTAGGGCCAAGACTAGGCCGAAGGTTAAAAAGGCCGTAGGCCTTGTTAATCAAGGGACATCAGTCCCAATCACACCACCAGCTCCCGTCAAACCTACTCCTGCGCAGCCGGATGATGATGGCTTTGTAGTAGTACAGAGCCGCAGGAAACGGTCCTCGGGTTCAAATCCCGACGGACCCGCTCCTTCACAGGCACCTGCAGCGGCCCCCCAGCACCAAGCCACACAAAAGGCGGAGAAAATCCCGCCTATTGTGTCTGACCCCTTCCCGAATCACGTCAAAGTGATGAAGGAACTAAGGGGAAAGCTAAGGGCGGAATTTCAGGCAACGCGGCATCCAGGGCGCGTTGTTATTAGAACCACCACCTCTGGGGACCATGCGGCCACAAAGGAGGTGCTAAGGGCGAGTGGAATTAAATTCCACTCGTACTCGCTCCAGCGACCTCACGTGGTTCGCAGGGTCATCAGGGGTCTTGATTCTGAGACAGACCCCCAGGATATCCGTGCCGGCCTGATGGACGAACACGGAATCGAACCGCGGTCCGTGGTGCAACTCACCACAACTAAGGTGAAGGAGGGGAAACCTACCAAGGTGCCCCTACCACTATTTCTAGTGGCCATCATAAAACAAGGGGAGGGAACCCCTAAGATTGACCAGGTGACTTGCCTATATCATACGCGAGTCACGATTGAGCCTTATCACGGCAGGGAGGGGCCGGCCCAGTGCTACAAGTGCCTGGGCTTTCACCACTCCAGTTTTGCCTGTGAGAGGGCTCTAAAGTGTCTCCGTTGTGCGGGTGAGCATTTGGTAAAGGAGTGCCCGGTACCAATGGATAATAAGAGGTGCGCTAACTGCGATGGTTGCCACATAGGCATCTATCGCGGGTGCCCTAAGCGACTTGCTATAATGCAAGGAAGACAGGGCAAGGCTGATGCTGAGGTCAGGCGGGGGGTCTCTTTCGCCGCGGCGATGGCGAGACACGAAAGTGCTCTCGCACAGGCCGAGACCGCGGAAGCGACCCCTACAAGCCGGGTCGCCGCCACAGTAGCTGAGCCGGTCCCAGATAGCGCCACACCTACGGTTGCGAGCGGCGAGACAACTCCAACAACCAGCAGTGCTCCAAAGGAGCAACGTCCCCAAAAGAAGGGGAAGAAGAAGAAGTCAGTGGGTAAAACCACACAAAAACCTGCAGAGGGGCAGAATCCCAACAAACAAGTTGAGAAACTCCCCCCTCCACCAGCACCAAAAGCTCCAGCTGTGTCAGCCAACCAGCGACCAGCTGAGCCCGCCAGTGCTGGCCCAGCTACTTCTGAGGCACCAGTGCCACACATCTCGCAACTATCCGTAGGTGACGCATTTGCATCTGAGGACATGGCTGAGTTCATACAGTTGGCGACCTGGTTCGCAGACTTGGTTCAGCGTTCCCTCCCAATCCTACGACGCTGCAGGGACACCATCAATAACCCCGGGATTTCCGCTGTGCAGAAGCATCTTACGGTGCTTCAAACGGCTAAGGACCTCTATTCTAACTCCATAAGTTCGTAATGGCGCATAGAACTGTGCGTTCATTTCGAGCTGCGTTCTGGAACGCAAATGGAGTTAGAGACCAGAGACCTGGCCTGTTAGAGTTCGTAGACAGTCACGGGATTGATATCCTGATGGTCTGTGAAACGCACTTGCACGCTGGTGTACAGTTTACCCTGCCAAGTTACGCCGCTCATCGGTCTGATCGGGTCGGCCGACAGGGCGGTGGTACTGCCATATTCATAAAGAACCATCTTACCCATACTCCCGTTACCATTCCTCCGCTACAACACCTGGAAGCAACCGCCATAAGGTTATCCTTGGGCGGGAACGACCTGGTGCTTGTGGCGGTATATGACCCGCCGGATCGCCGTTTCCATGAAGCGGACATTACGGCTCTCCTGAACCTACACCATAGGGTTTGCATTGCAGGCGACTTCAACGCAAAACATCCAAGCTGGCACAGCCGCACCCAGAACGTAAAGGGCCGGGGATTGTACCGTCTCATTAGCGGGAAAGCCCGCTCGCGGACCAATCCCTTCCAACCACCCCTCCTGCCCCTATAAAAACCCCTCGTTTCCATTAATCTTTTCCCAGTGTAACAAACATCCCTGTAGCAACACCATCGAAACCATCGCGCAGGTTAAGCCGTATAACGGCTAGGTACTGCGGACATGACACACTCGAACGGGGCAAATAAAATTGCACCCGCTCGACTCGAACTGCCTCTGGTGCCTCTGGTTTGCATGACAAAGAAAATGTAAATTTCAGTTATTTTAGATCATAGATATTCACGTGTGAGACGCGCTTAAAGTTCGCGTTTTCTTTTGTCTATTCCTTTATTTCCTTCTATAAACAGTAAAAGCTCATTGCTTCTTGAAACCATTCTAAATTAACATATGCATTTGTTAATAAGGTTATGAAGATGCAATAATCGTTTTTGGATGAATAGCATGACACTGCTGAAGAAAGCGGTGGGGAGGTGTCATAACGTGGAAAACTAATGTTACCTATGAAACTTCTAACCCGTTTGCTTTAAGAGCTGTTCGGTCAATTTGGTTTTAACAGCATCCATTACATTAACGCTGGTATCTCAGCCCGGCATTCTTCAGACTCCGGTCTGACGCAGGCGCATGGATGACTTGCCGCCATGTTTTGTTTTTTCTACACACAAATACATCGGCATATTGTTGCAGCACGAGAAGAAAATGTTCAACTTCTCCATCTGGAAACTATAGCGATTGAGGAAGTAATTTCTGGACTTAGCTCTACGCAATAATTGACCATTCTAACAACAAAGGAGATAACATTCAATGTTATCAATAGGGCCCGGATTTTTAGGTTCTTAAAATTGACTTTTTAGTTATTTTTGTATCTTAAAAAAGTTTTCTTTAGTTCTTTAACCTCCTGAAATAGTTTTTATATTATTATTGTTTATTAATTTTATTATTAATTGTCCTCTTTTTTATAGCAATGTTGCTGATATGTCCTGTAGATCCTTTGTGCTGCTCAAAATGCGATTTTTGGCCAGAGGACACCTGGAAAATACGTAAATGAAATTATAGTTTATACGCTATATGAATTATAACAGGTGTTTAATCCTTACCTGCATTCCAGCATTCGAGAACAGGTCGTACAGGTTCTGCTGTATGGTATGTTTACCTGCACAGCACCTAGCCGCTTAATGCGATTTTAGCCGTGCAGTATAGAAGGTGTTAATATTTGTTCAAGTTTTTGTGTCTGTGGGGATGGTTTATTTCGCTTTTGGCAGATTTGGCAAAATATTACTTTGCCACCTGTGGTGAAGTTCGGATCGTTACCTATCCACTGACGAATCAACCACCTTCGAGATGAGCTGACTAGGCATGCCACTGGCTCCTTAAATTACCTGCCTAATCTAAGGAAAATTTACTTCTAACGATGTAGTAATTGTATGCATTAACAATATACGACAGTCAACTGAACACAACGGATACTTTTCTTAAACTGATTGGTTTGAGTTTATGGCGGGTTCTCCTAATGATCCCTTTCCCCTCGACAACAATCCCCGCATTCCTTGCTTCCAACAATACAGAGCTTGGTCCCACACAGCTAAATACAAGTCAGTTGCCTCTTGCATTGTTGTCATTACTCTTCTAAGCATACATAAGTGAAAAGACGTCGCAAAGATGTAACAGTCAAAGTTCATTCATAATTTCATAAACATTTCATTTTCCCATTTTAAAATAGTTTGTTTTCATTTTAAAATAAATAGGAGATTTAGCCTCTTTTAGGTTTTAAAGTCTCATTTAGCCATTTTTAGGTTTTATAAGATTCAAGCATTTGGCTTCGATGATCATGAAACAGATAATTAAATTAAACCGCTGCAGTTAACTATCAAGGAATAAAATAGTTAAAAAAAACTAAGAATCCGGGCCCTAGTTATCAAAATTGATGCAGCATGAAGTTGTGTGCAAAGCTTCACAGTGGCATGTGGAAAGAACTGCGGTGGATGATATGTTACTATTTTTAAGTTTTTTTTTTTCTTCTAATATTGTATCTTATCTTTCTGAACACCCAGTGTTATAGCCAGTGTGTTTGTTACATGTCTCCAAATGGACAGCCACGAACTCTCGCGGCAGTCCTAGCTTAATCTACCCTAGCAGTAACAAAGGAATGACGCGAGGAGTCTCCCCTGAGAAATTAGAAACTTACCTTAGTAGTGCTAGTGTGCTCTAGCTTTTAGTCAACAAAAATATTATTAAAAACTCGATAGATTTCTGCAACCAAACACCAGAGGAAGTTTCTTGCACACGAAACTATAGGGAGTTTATAAGTCTTTTAACGTTCCCCTATTAGTATTACTCTACCACTCTTGTCAGACACCTTAGATTATTTGTAGTCACTATGTTATAATGGTAAATAAGCTTATAAATGCTTAAAATAAGCAGATTTCCTATAGAAAATTGTAAAAAGACAATACTCTCAAACTAAATATTTTGAGGGGAGGAACAGGGGGTGCATACCTGCCTATGGAATGGCAAACTTTGTACTAGCCGCTGTCACTAGGTGTCTCTGAAGTCTACTGGATGGCAGTGAACGCTCATTATGTTCAATATAGTGTTCACATGTAATGGTTACTTTCTCATTGCGACCTAGTACTCAGTTTAGACAGTATTTAAATACATGTCGGTCTGGGTGTCTCAGTTGGTTAGGCGCAGGCCTAATGATCCCGAGGTCACGTGGTCAAACACAGTCTAGATCGGTGTTTTAAAATGTACTTAAAGGGTCCAAGCTTGGGCTGCGCCCCCATCTTCCGTAGTAAACAGTTGCGACTAAAGTCAAAACTTATACTATATAGGTCATTTATTCTCTCGGTGGTCCTGTATGCATGTGTGGCCTGGGCTAATGCCTCCAAAACTGCCCTCAAACAACTCCAAACCCTCCAAAACCTCTCCCATAGAAACATCCTCTCTGCTCCACTCCTCACCACCACCCAAACTCTTCACCTCGAAACTCATATCCCGTTCATCCCAGAGGCAATAGACAAAAGAGCAATGGCGGCATGGACGCGCATTAGGAACCACGAAAATGACGTGATCGCTAACATCGGCAAAGGCGAGCCGAAGCACCGCAAGCATACTAGGATAAAAATGTTCTAGAAGCGGCTCGGCTCGGCTCGCCGACTAATGCGCGTCCACGCAACCTCGTCCCTAAGCCACGTACATGTTCCGGCAGAGGCCCTCGCCTCGGAAAATATTCAGGAGCTGCCACCGCGGGACAGTGTACATAGTGTAAATAGTGTAGTGCGCTGGGACGCATATTTCTGGTGTGCCCAGTGAAGATGTGTGTACGAGTGTGTGTGTGGGTGAATGCGTGCGTGTATGTGTCTGTATATAATTTGTAAATATGTACATATGTATATATAACCCAAAGACGAAACAGACAAAAGACAAAAGAAAACTATTCTTCGTGACCTACAGATGATCACCGTATGGGTTTTTGTATATAGCGAAAACTGTAAATATGAACAAAGTCAACTGTAAATCAATGTAAATATAGCCTGTAAGCCGGGCCCAATGTACCGGCACCAGGCCAATACTTTTACAATAAATAACTTGAACTTGAACTTGAATTTCAAATCCTAAACAACAATTTTAAAACAGGGTTATTGTTGGGTTGCCATCGTGGGTGAATGCGTGCGTGTATGTGTCTGTATATAATTTGTAAATATGTACATATGTATATATAACCCAAAGACGAAACAGACAAGTCTATTATAGAATATACAATAAATACCACAGCAGAAAATGATTATTTGTTATGATTTTAAGCATCGAATATGCAAAAATTGTACATGTTGGTGCAAAATAGAACTGTAAGGGGCATTTTGAACTATTGCATGCGTTGAAAAATGATTTAAAATTACTTTCAATGATTTAAAAGTCTGTCAGTACATCCGCAAGATCATTTAAATATCGCTGGAACTGACTGAAAATAAATTATGCATACTAATCTACAAAAAATAAACTTTCATATGCGCAAAAATCGAAACATTGGTATTTTCAACAATTTTCGTCAATTTTCACAGCAACCTAAAGTTAGTAGATTTGCTTGCATATAAAAGAAGTCTAGGGAACAATTGCAGCACAGAAGTGGTACTGATGTAATCCTGACTGACAGAGTAGTTAAATAAAAAACACAAAGAAAATAGGATACGTATTTAGAAGGGTGAGTTAAATGTTGTTTTAACTGCGAATTATGCATTCAATTATGCTCATGCAGCGCTCTTGTTGTTATCTGTATGTGCGGCCCTGTGATTCTAACCTCAAAATGTTTAGTTTGGTACTGATATCTTCAGCAGGTTATATTGTTTCTCCGCAAAGTTTTTGTCTCCAGATTAGACGTTTTATTTCAACACCATTTATATTTATTGGTTGGATTGGTATCACTGGAGCTAAAGGGCTGGTTATTAGTTGAAGTGGCTAAAAAAAAGTAACTTTTTTATACAAACAAGTTTTATTGAGGGAAAAATGTTCAGCATGCAGTCTTTCATTTAATTTATACATCGTAAAAAACATTACCTGAAATCATACATATTTCAAAAGTATAGACAATGCATTTTTCTTAGCGGGAGCAATTAATACACTTTGCTCCAAAATAAGATAGAAAGCAATAAGAAAAACATGGAGTGTGTCACAGAATTTACACACTTTTTTTTAGGTAATTCCCCATGTTGCTTGGGCTATACATGTGATATGTCTACAGCAAAGTAAACCTCAACATTTTCAGCACATAAAACGAGACACAAATTCATTTTTAATGCAAAACTTACTAAATGCTCTGTAAGTATCAACTTATTTATACTTAAATCATGATTCATGATTATGTAGGTTTGCCTGAAAATGTTGATGTTTTACATTTTCCTTGGATTTTAGCCCATATAAATGACCTTTTGTTATAGCCATAGATGTCGTTCGATGCACATTTTCTGTATGTAAAGTCACAATATTCATTATCAAAACAAATATTTTAAACACAAGCTTTACTACAGTGCATTTGGCCTTAATGAATTAAAAAGCATCCATCTTCAAGCGATGCCACAAGCAGCCTTGTGAAAATTCTGGATAAAATGCATTGATAGCTTACAACCCATTTTCATGTTAAAATTCTATGGCAGCCATGCACTTTATTCAAGGTAGTGCATTAGGCAAAGTTTGACAGATAATATTTTCACAAACGGCCCATCAACTCAAAGAATGATTACAATAAAACACCATCATATATTTACAATTTGTTCATTTTTTTTTACAAACGAGCATTTAAAATATAAGCTAAAGCATATAAAACGTATCTTATTTTACAAGCGACGATTTGTCCACTCGTCATAAGCGTTCTTTGCCCGCAGTGCATGCTTATGGGGGAAGTAAATAGTACACATTCTTGCTGTAGTGTTAGTGCTGCGCTAAACAAGTGAACGTAACAAAAATAGCATTCAGTTTTTACATTTTAGGTTATTCAACGCTAGCTTCTTGAATAAAAGCGCAAAAATATGGAAATATATACAACGACACAAATGCCAATATGATGTTATCTGTTTAAGTTCTTAATTATACTTTTGTGACGCCTGAAGAATCACAAAAACCGCTGGAAAATGTTCTAATGGTTTACAAAAATAAAAGTAGCACATACTGTAAGGAATATCGCTATTTTTAAAGGACAAGTCTAGTCATTATTTTAAAATTATTGTGTAAATACCTTTAAACTCCACCGTTTTTTCGGACAGATTCCCTTGAACGTTTTTAAAAGCAGAATTTCTCAGTTTACAACCTTCGTTTTATTAGAAAAATTTGAAATTTGCGTACAATTTCCGGTCTTCAGAGTTATTCGGCCTTTGTCAGTCAGTTTAAGTAAATGATGACGTCATTATAAGTTCAGCGAGCACTTTCAAAGGGAAGATGCGTGACTGAATCGCGGGTTGCATACGTTTCCGGCTTCGTGCAAGAATTACAGGATTAAACATACCTAAAATAACTAATATGACGTTATTAGTTGTTGATTTATTCCTAAAATGCTTCAACTGTTTTGTATTCTTCATTAGAGTTTGCTTTTGTTTGCTTTCTTAATTTCTTCTGAGTATGTGGTTTTCAGGACAAACATTTTGTAATGGAAAATTTATGCCATTATATCCAAGATACTCTACATTACAGTTATTTGAGTTACCTATCAGTATATATGCTGAGATTGCGAGTTTATGAGATGCAGGCGTAAGAAGGTCCAAATTAAATATTAGAATGGTGCGATACAAATCCTATTTCCCTAAGATGGCTACGAAATTTGACATAATTCCTTTGCTCTTATCTTTGACTAGTCTTCCGCCAGAGGCAGCACTCGCTTCACAGTGCTGACGTCATTAACAGGCGATTGAATAATGGGAAAGGCTGAATAAATCTGAAGACCCAGTATAACGTTTATTCATGCAGAATCTGTAAAAGTACTCTTAATTAGTCCATTCATTAATATTTTCTTCTAAGAAGGGTTTTAAAGAATATGAGTACAGCACTCTTTGAGATTATAAACTAGTTTTCTGTTGTTGTAATAATAAGAGATCAAAATACATGTTTCGATTTCCTCAGTTGGCAGTGCTGAGTAAGTCGAACTACGCTAATTGAACTAAACATATTTTAGGCTATTTCTTATAGAATTTAACGTTTTCCGGTCATATCGTTGCGATACAGTATGTAACTTCATACTTTATTTTTGAAATAGTCCAGGTAAATTTCATTCGACGGTCTGAAATTCACAGATAGATTCTCTCGCTCCACTCGAGAATTCATCGCTTACGTCAAAGTTCTTATGATATTACTTGTGATGATTCCTGCAACATTATAATAGTCTGCCATGTTTGGAATGCAAGAGGAATGATTCAAGTGATGTGATAATCATTTTATTTAGCATCAGGAGGCGATAAAACAAAGTGAAACCAAATACAATTGTCACCCTGTAGGTATTCAAACCTAATATGATTTTATCAATGTGGTATTCTATTTAGGGGTGAAAAACCGAGCAGGATGGCTCAGGCGGTAGTGACTTTGACCACATTTGAAGGTTTGTGGGTTCGACTAACCCCAGGTTTCTAGGCGAATTCTGAGGATAATTGCATCCCCCGAATTTTCTACTCCTTGTAAATTCTCGTCCGCCGGATCGGGGTGGTCTCCGTCTCTCATCCCACCAGGAGATGTGTAAACTGACAGAGAGAAAGTAGCTTGTTGTACCAGCTGCCACCGGGGAGTTTAAATCTGTACCTATTAGGGACCCTGCCCTCTGCTGTCATTTCTTGGATCCGATTATCCTTGGTATTCTTTCACCTCACCCTCCCTCCCGTCAGGGTTCTCGTTAGCGGTATAAAATACAATATCCATAGATCGAGATTCAAAACGTCCCCTACGAACCTTCTCATAGGGATTTACGAAAGCATGTTCTGCAACATTTATTAAAAAGTATCTTGTTTTACAGCTTTTAAAGCAAGGACATTGTTTCTTACACATTTCTCTTAAGCCAAGCCACAAACACCAACTTATTATAATCTGAATATAAAGCCAACCCTTGAATATCCCCTTGCTAGTTAGTTCACATTTGTGCGGTTGGCATTTCTTAACTCTCGTCCCCTTTTAAACGACGTGCGGTAGGTATATCGTTAGCGTCACACCAAATTAAAGAACCCCGCCTCCGCAGACCCATTTGGGACGTCATGAACGTAACAAAAAATCGTTGATGTTTAATTATGTAGAAAATCGCAAAAGGTTCCGCCGTTGTTAACTCGGTTTCTATGGGAACTACATCGCCTACCTTCATTTGCTCGTAGTTACACATTGTTGGAGGTTTGCCGCGAATGAGAGTTACTACCAACAGTCTAACTGTAAATGTAACTAAATTCCTTAGTACACTTTTTAATATATTTTCTACTTCGGATTATTTTCTGAATACTATGCCTTCACGGTCGGAGCCCATTTTCTAAAATTGCTTTCTTCTGGGCTTCCGTAGTCACCATTGTCTTTTATAAACGCTACATTCAATTTTATACTTCACTAGATTTTTTGTATTTTATAATAGTTATATCTTAGAATAATCTTCAGCGTTATATTTCTACAATAATAGTACTAAGGCATTTAATTCTAGATTACACTTTCACAATATTTTATGGTATGTTAATATCTGATCGGAGAAAAAAAATATGAGATGATTTATGTTCAGTTTTATTTAAAATATATTTGGTTCTGTTTGGAAAGCTGTATCACATTTTAAAAATCAATGTTACGCCACACGGATTTTCGGATTCCCATGACGATGCTCTATAGCAGTGCTACCGTGACGAGAATACCCAACGCGCACGCAACTCCTATTTCGCGTATCCCAGCTTACTTCCAAAACTATATGGTATACTCTGAGATATCATGCAAGTGATTTCACTCCTGGCTTATCAATATCATTAATTAACATATTCCATCTGGTTCTGAATTTTTCAACTGAATTTATGGATAAGATATGCTATACCTATAAACGTTACAAATTCAACCTGCCATCTTTGGAAAAATTGAATATAATCGCTTTCCTGTATCATCTGCTTTCGTACCTTTGATAGCTGCCATTATTTGAATAGTCGTTTATTTGTTGTCTTACTTCATTCTTTTTATTTAATTCGTGGATTGTCTTTGGAATCATAACATTGAAGTAGGTATCCAAAGAGGACACTGGAATATGAAAAATATCAGTGAGAGAAACTTGCA
The DNA here is from genome assembly GCA_030765045.1 of Tenodera sinensis. Classification (NCBI taxonomy): domain Eukaryota; kingdom Metazoa; phylum Arthropoda; class Insecta; order Mantodea; family Mantidae; genus Tenodera; species Tenodera sinensis. The sequence continues at coordinate 164,917,849 of CM060966.1, forward strand.
AAAGGATTTTAAATCTTCGATATCCTAGAAATGTGTTGATAAAAACACCCAACAATCAAGTGTTTTGGAATATATTTCTAAGAGAGGACCAAATAATTATGTCAGCGTAGTATTGCTTACATCAAGAAAAACAAGTATTTAAAACTTGGAGTCTGCAGACAAAGTTCCTTATATTACCTCACAGTTAAAGCAAAGTTCTTGAGCCAAAGAAAAGGAAGGAAAAATCGACGTTAGGCCGTCATGAAAACAGAAGCCAGAGCAAATGGTAAATTAATTTTGTTCCCGCTGCAACATCATTTTGGAAGAAAAATGAAGGCACTAGGTTGAAAGTGTATCGGGTTTTGCGGAAGAAAATATACGTCCAATAAGGTGTTTTATACATTGATCCGAAAGTAGTCATCTCTGTTGCTGAACGCGCTCGCTCCAAACTGAGTTATACGGCTTATTTTACAAAATACATTTTGGGATGAAGCTGTGCAAGATTTAATAGCGTTTACCAGAGGAGGGGGAGGTTGAAGGAGTAGGGGAGGATTGAGAGATACACACAAGTATGCTCACGTCAAGCCGAGCACTTCAGACTCCCCCTGCACCACTTGAGCTCACGGGTTACCCTCAAAGAATGAATTTATAATATACTGTTATAGCGTGTTTGTCCTTCGAGCAAAGACATTCAGCAGTCCAGCTGCAGTTTACCAGGGACGCTGGGTGATGGCTATCCATCAACATAGTGACCAAACTCGGCGCTGCTTAAGGCGCCTTTAAGTAATGTGTAATTACCTCAGAGGATGGTCACACCAGCCAACATTCTCACTGATAACCACATCCCAAGGATGCAAATCTAGAGGTCCCAGGCTTGATATCCGACTGGGGGATGGAAATTGTTCTTTATTCAGGATTATTTTTTATCCTCCCTAGAACCTGAAAGTACGAGTGATTGAGAACGTGAATATGCGTGTGTAATAAAGTAACAACAACCCAAAGATTAATATCGTTCTAAGCAAGTGAACATCATTGTTGATGAGTAGGCTTCGGTCTGGGTTGCAAACGACGTTAGCTTGACAGCTGCTAGAGGTGGTAGGGAAGGAGAGAGCGACACACCGCTACAGTAACCTGTTTGTAAAGTGACGCGACTGTACCGCTGCTACCCAACATGTGCTACGTCAGAAAACCTCTCTCCAAACAAAAACCTACAAAATGCAAACGAGGCCGAAGCCTACACATGAGCAACTGTTCCAAAGCTAAAAAGGTCGGTAATATGACGTATGTTAAAGGCACCAAAATAAAAACAGAAACAAAACTTAGTTTTGGAGTACATATAGTAATTCGTATCTCTCTGAAATAAGACCAAAGCTAAGATTTTTGGCATGTACGTAGTCGGATGACGTTGCATATACATAAAAATATATGAGAATATCCATTGTAACCCCTCTTCAGTGGAATTAAGCATGATTTTCCACATTTTCTTGATACATACACTAATACACGTTGTCGTTAAAATAATAACTAAGAAGTGCATAGTTGTCAACAAGTTATCAATTTTCACAGTCACTTCTGATACCCTTGTGCACTTTTGAACATTTATTACTGTCCTTCGATTCAGTGATGTCTTCATTTTCTCTTAATAACGTTTAATACTCTTATATTAAGAAAATTAAAAGATACAAGGATTTCTTTAGCATCAGCTAAAATAAATTTGTAGTTTGCAACTTATAATTATGCCTTTTAAGAACATAAGAACTGAACAAACACGTATAGTAAAGCGTCGTCTTGTAGTAGAATGTAAAATGTCCCTGCGTGGTTCTAGAACGATACCTATCTTCAATAAGAATGTTCTTTCGTGCTTTCATATTAAGTAAGAGTGGGTTGGGGTGAACGCCCCGGTTCCTCTCGGCTGGTACATGCGGCCTCTCTGCAACCAGGGGCCGCTATTTCTCAATCAGTAGTTCCTCAATTGGCCCCTCAGGAATTTAACGAGGCTGAGTGCATCCCGAACTGCTTTGTGCAGGATTGAAATACTGTGCTCATTTTATTATAGAACGGAATTATTTAGTTATGAAATTAACTCTGTTTGAAAATTGTCTCTTAAGGCAATGCACCTGTAAAAAAAACAAAAAACCCAAAATTTCCATTTGAGAAACCTTGACAGACTATGGTACACTATGGTACGTAATATAATGATCACATACAACATTTCAATCTGGTGTCTGCATTTGTCTCAGAGATGCTAGTATTTTCATTCTCGGTTTAATTAATTTAAGTTAATTAAAATGTTCCACAGGTCAAACTTTTTTCACGTTTTATTATTTTACCCTTAACACGCCAGATAAAGTACCCCATGTTGGAATTTAAAAAAAAAAAATTGAACATTTTGAATAAAGAGGTTAGGTTCTTTACATTCTGGCATTTTTTGATTTCATGAATAAGAAACTTAATCGGTTAAACATTTTAAGATTATAAATACAACAAAAGCAAAAAAGTAATCCTTTCATCCAGTTTCACAGATGCAGACAAGAAGCATCTAAAGGATTCTATTAGATGGGCGTTCTACACTGTAAATTCGTCCCTTATTGGGAGTAAACTCTGCCCTAATTTGGGAGGAAATTGGTCCGGAAACAAATTCACTAAGGCAACCTCTTCAGCCACACGGGTCCAGCAGGCGCTCTAATTGGACATTCTGTGAGCAGGCAACTATGAATGGTGGTTTCGGAAATCCTTTAAACCTCCTTAGAGGTGCAAATGGAGTAGTTGAAAGTCTATCAAGCCTCGCACAGATTAGAATCCTTCCAGATGTAAATACATTCGATGTAGACATCCTTCGAGAGCACCGTTATTGCAACTTCAGCTCCATAAATATGCAACGTAGTCATTTGTCAACTACTAGCATAGAAAATATAGTGACTTTTTAGAAAACACTGTTTCGAAATGGTTTGAACAGACCACAGTTTCCTTGTTTAGCTTTTCCTTTCAAACCGCCCAAAATGCAGGCGTGTAAATAAATAATTTGGTGTACCAGACGGAGTTTCGTGCACTTTCCCGGCCTTTTTTGAACATGATCTACACATTATACTTTTTCAAATGACACATTATGCCATCTAGCATACAAACACTGAACTTTGTAGTACTTAGGAGGTAAATTTTAAACCTGTTTCATGCAAAAAATGACAATAGTAAACTGGCAATTAAATTACCACATCCACTTTAGAAATCTCAACTTCTACAGCATATAACTAAAAATATAATGAAGATATCACAATAAAACAACTTTTACATTATTTACCAATATATCACAAATAAAAAAATCAGAAATTTTATCTAATGCAAATTAACAGCATCTTAAATTACAAAAACTATAAATATTTAATAAATAAGTTTTAAACAACCTAGTTGACTGAAAAATTCTAGCTGATATTCAAAAGAATTTCAAAGGATCTAATACTTTGTGTTGCATTTGTCAACAAAGATATTTAATCAATTTTTACCGCATTTTAAGTGTTTTGTTATTTTCATATTAGTTTGGCTTTAATTATAAAATAAATCATTTGTACCATAAAACTATTAAATTATTTCGGTATTATAGTAGTACTTTTTTAAGAAAAAGCAAAAGCAATACGACTGCAGTCAAATGTAATCGTGATATCAGTACTGGTTATTTTACGTGGGTCCTCCCCATCCTACAGGTATATTTGACTGCAGTCGCAAAGAAAATTGCTTTAATTAAGCTAACAGAGATACCTAACTCAGTTTAGGAATTAGAGGAATTGTAGTTAAAGTAGCAAAATAATTCATGTGTTAGAAGGCTAATATTTAATATTTTAAACTGTGCAAGAAGAGAACTCTGCTAAAAAGAACCATTCTCCAGCGGTGTTAGTGACTTTCAGTTTAGTAATGTTGGCAGTGTCGTGCGTCATCATTATCGATAATCCTTTGTTGTACATCTGCATCGGTTTTCTCCTCCCGCGTGACACAGGATGTACCATAAAAGAATTGTGAACAATAGAGCAAACAAATACATTAAAATAGAGGCTCTAGAGAAAGGAATTCGCCCTTAAGAAAAATAAAAGTTCTATATTATTACTGCATGACTGTTGTAATGAGCGATCACTTCCGGTTATTAGTATGTTCTAGTTATGATCAACAATGGATGTGAAGGGAATATTTATTGTTACAAAACACATTGAGTTTTTTTTTTTTTTTTTTTTTTTTTTTTCATTTTCATTTTCTGTTTCCACTGATGTTCAGCCCACGGAGAGGAACGCAACAACAACATCCAAAGCTAACGAACGAACGAACGAACGAACGTTTCGGCACACAGAATTCTTTTTCCACTTTCGTTACCTAACATAGTAAGCTATCGGCTTGCAACAGGCTTTGAATAACAACACTTATTATTATTATTATTATTATGCTATATACATCTCACAACCACGTTATTATCACGTTCATTATGTAACAATAGTTATGGTGATATACAAACGCAACAACAGAGCACTTCGCACACAAAAAATAACCGTTCACTGCAGTACAACAAACACACACACACTCACTTATTCATCTTGATCTTCACTTATTTCTTAGGAAGTACCAATCGCTATAATCCCGTCGGCCTTAGAAGAGAAGCTGATGTAAACAAAAAAGCATGCGAAATACGGGTCCGCATTTATCAGTGTTGCCAACTATTGCTAGCCAAATGTCACCAGATTTAAAGTAAATATCCCTAAATCAAAATAAATACTATGATTAATTAAAAGGGATTTGTATAGCTGCGCCGTGACCGAGAGGTTAGACCGCTCGCCTATCACCAAGGCGGCTTGGGTTCGATCCCAGGGTCCCGTATGTGGTGGACGAAGTGGTGTCTGGGCGGGTTTTCTCCGGGTTCTCCGGTTTCCTCCGCCTTCATCCATTTTCGACTACATTTCATATTAACCTTTTCCTCACTCTCATACCTGGTGCTTGGCTGACCAGTCGCTTCCAGGTCTTCACTCTGTCCGGTCCTTAGGTTTCTCTGCTCCCCAACAGGAATCTGACCCTACTGAATAATAGAAAATGGTGTATATGCTCATCTACATCCATTAACCTTTGATTAATTATATATACCTGTTAGGGAAATAGATGCAGATATTTTGATAAATTCTACTTTAATATGTAGAACGTATGTTAGTTATTTTTTGTTTTCATCTGTTTTCCTTAAGTCCACAAATGAAGCAAGTATTGATTAATATTGTTCATTACACTGCCACTCTTACAATATCTTTTAACAAAATAAACTCTTTAATACCATAAAACAAAATTAATTTCCGTGGTCCGACATGGAACTACTTTCTTGAAATCCGCGGTCGGCCGATGCACAACGCTTGCCACGTGCTATTGTTTACATGAGGTTCCCTTCTAAGGCCGGCGAGGCGGGGGGAATGTGGGTGATGAAATGGAAGAATGCGTAGCTAGCTGTGCTTTTGCGATATAAAACAGTGCGATCCGTAAAGTTCGTTTACTTCGTTGCGTGAATACAGAGATGTTCCGCTTGGAAACGGAAGACATGGCTACCACACGTGTGACAGAAAATGCACTAAACAGTAACATTCACCTCCTTTTGGCACTAATGCAGACTCATAGAGAACACATAGGAGTCGTTGGTAACTTGCAGATTTTGAAGCCTCGTTTGAGGACATCGCTAACTAATCACTGTTCCCATTGACATTTTTTTAACAACACGGTGATGTTTGCTTGGTGGAAGATATAACCTCAAAAGTGTTTATTTTCCTATCTGCGCCTACATCGCTGATGACATTACTGCTGTAATCAATATTCCCTTCTTTAAGAACATCGGCTGCACTTAGCGTAGAAACTGTTGCCATGACAACTAATCTTGTCGATAGGTAATTCCATGGAACAGCAAAGGACGGCCACAAAAACTTCATGGATTAATTTTTCCTAGTGGTTACCATGGAAACGCTGCATACACGATCCTCAAGGTTGGTAAAGTAAAACAAAAGCCCGTAATTAATGGAAAGGCTAGGTTCCCTGGCTTACAAGAAAGAGAGGAAGCATTCCATTTCGTCGTAGTCAAGTCTTTTGAGTCCACAATAAATCAAAAGTACACTTCCTAGACGAAGGTCGCGTACATGAAAGTAGTTCAATAAAAGCGAATAGATTGTTGCCTTACCTTAAAAAAACGGCAAAGGCACAAATGGAAAAAATAAACTCGATTTCTGAAAAGAAAGAACCCACGTGGTTTTACAGAACAGCAGTATCAATTTTTAGAAGGTGGGTAAAGGTTAAAGCTATGACTCTGTTTTCTGGAATAGATGCAGAATTTACAGCACAAAATAGCAGATGCAGTAGCATTTAAAAACAAATATTTAGATTATTAGTATTATGCCTGCAATGATAAAATATTTATAAAGTCAAAAGAAAATACCAGTTAATAAGACTACAATAAATAATTTCTCGTATTTAATGTCCCCTTAACCCATAGATGAGCAGAACTGAGTCATTGAGTCATTTCCCTTACATCGTAGTTTTAACCCCGTCCACTCTGTTACACACCGGCTAGCTACTAGGCCACATCTCTCAGTGCTATCCATCTACCTCAAAGAACCGGCCAGTCCCTCACATTGTGGAATCATGTCGCATAAGAAAGTAAAAATATACTTCAAAGTCGAATAGGAAAAGAAGTATTTTGTGTTCATAGTGGAAGTAAAACTTTGTAAAATAAAAGAAAAGGATTAAAATGATTACTTGTTTTACATTGAACTAAATATGTCATAGAAGAATTATATGAGAAGTTCGTGTACTATGAAAATAGTATTTAAAAGAAAATTAGTTTTGAAGTTTCATCGTTTGGAAAAATTGGACAGTAAAATTTATTTTTGGAGGTCAGTAACTTGAAAATTAAAATAGATATATAATCGAAATCTAATAACTTTCGATGTTTACGTAAGATGAACTTAAAATTCAATTTTGGGCTAATTTGACTGAAGGTAGGATATGCAGTGGTGCGCTTCTACAATATGCCCATCAGTGGAGTGTTGGTATACCTACACACTGTGTGGATGTGACTGTTACACCTGTAACTGAGAGGCATGTTCAAAATCTGCAAGTGAATCAACTATAGTCGTCGGTTTGTGTGAAAAGTCACGTGGTTCATGTGCCATGAAGGTTGTCACCGTGTGAACGACGTCCAAAAGTCTGGAAAGCTGGCTCCACTGGAGATGTCGGGGAGCGATGCTGTAAACGTCACACGGTGGTCTCCATGGCAACATGCTCGCTTTGTCAGCAGAGGCTGTCCTTGCCGTACACGTCGGGGGCATGGTGAGTCGAGGGTGAGTAGCCGTTGTGATTGATGTGGAGGTGGTGATTGGCGGCGGTCGCGCCTGAGGCGTTCTTCTTCTTCTTCCTGCGTCGCTTCTTGCTGCTCCTGCGGCGGTAGGCGGCGGAGACGGCTATCAGCAGGCCCAACGCGCCCAGGGCACAGGCCCCTATCAGCACGTAGAGCAGGGGCACCCGGTGGTAGAGACTCGCCGCGCAGTTGACGTCCTCCTCGTCGTACCCCGAGGGGCAGTGCCTCGAGCCGTCGCACCACAGGGCAGCACTGATGCACGCGTTCAGTTCCGGACATCTGCGTCAAACACACAACAACGTTACAGTTTAAACATGTCAATATATGTAGTTTTAATTTCATGTCCAGAATCATTCCATTGCAGTGTCAATAACTGCGTGAACCACCTAGAGTGGAAAAAGTTGTGCAATCGGAAACCATTAATAATGTAAACAGGGGGCTTTAAATTTAGGTACAGCGCACAAAGGTTTATCCCTTTATCTACTTCCTATTAATAGAAACAAACATTTGCATAAATATCTTGTTGCTAACTTTGTTGTAGGTACAATGGACATATGGGGATGCAGTAGGCTATCCCCTATAGACAAATCACCACAGTGATACATTTTCTGTTACATCACGTCATAGAAATATTTCAATCGCTGCTTTGAAACCTAATGAGGAATTTTAAAACTGTAATTTTTTCAAAAGATTGCTTTAAAATCAAGGTACATCTTATAGTCTGAAGCCTTATAGGTCATAAAATACATAATACAGAATGCAATAAAGCAATTTTTATGGATAAAATCTGATGTGTTGCACTCACACGACTTTCTCTACTCTTGTACTAACCATTTTTACAAACTCTTATTCCTCTATCTTCTTCGTGTTAGTTAAAATAAACATTTGTACAAATTATCTTATTGCTTATTTCCTTGTAGGTGCAAGGGGAATATTAGAATAAGTAGGCTTTGTGCGATAGTCAAATCTTTTAAAGCTTTGAGATCCAGTTCTCTTTGCACACTTAAAATTTAAAAAAATGTACAACGCTGTTCCATTTCACGAAAGTTTTAAGTTTTGCGAAACTGACACATATAACAAGAAATATCTCCGAAATGGTTCACCCTACAAGAAAATGTATTGAGACATAAATTGTGTATTTTAGCAAGATCTACATTTTTTGTATAGTAAGATTTGGTCAATCTCTAACGGTTTACCAGTTATGCAAAAGTCGTCCAGAGTAAATACGACTACAGGGGCTATAGCCAGAAAATTCAAGATATACATTTCATTTGTTATAAAAATATCACAAACATATAACATTTTAATCAAAATCGTTAGAGCCATATTTAAGAAAATCAAAATTTTCGAATAATTTTCCATGTAAAGGGTAGTTTACGGTGGAGGAATTTTCTTCAAAATCTTCGTGTTGCTTCCTTGAAAGACATTAAACTAAAATACCAATTTTGGTTTTTAGCCTACCTTTCGTTTTTGAGTTATGCTGTCCACAGACTGCCACACAGACACACACACGGACCTTTTTATAAAAATGCATTTGTAGATTCAGGGTCTGTCGAAACATATATTTCCGGTGAAATCTCGACATCAATTTTTGGGTGGAATACAATACTTCCTGTACTTACCAGTAGAGAAAGTAAAAATGTTATTTTTTCAAAAATTAAGGAGAATATTATAGTCTGAAGCCTTATAGATCATAAACTACGTAATAAAGCAATTATTATGGGTAAAACGTAGGTAGGAGTTGCCAACTCGTTAATATGCAATACTGTTACACACAACATCTACCTCGTGCCACGTGGATTTTGTCGGGTAGTTTCCTCGATTACTGTTTTTAATTAGCGCTCTTCCCCTACAGATGAGAAGCTTGTATCCAAGATGAGAGCTTATTCCATCTGATATGCCCGCCCCACTAATGATGAGCTGGTACAACACACAAAAGAAACAAGAGAGGAAAAAACCTGTTGCTCAATTTGATATTGTTATTGTATCATATTCACCAATTTGCCTACGTCATATTTCAGCTCAAACCATCTTTTACAAGAAGGAAATAAACGGTCGTAGCTGTTGCTGCAGAATCCCTCATATGCACGTGCTGTTGTTCAGAAATCTAGGAGAACCCGTTCGACTCCCAATAGTATCATAAACAAGGGTGGGTTTTAGGAGCGATAAACCTTCATTTTAGGTTTCTCCTGTGCTTAAAATTTCTTTTTTCATTTCTCAACTAGTAAGGGAAGTATTATACTCAAACCAAAAATTCGATGTCGATATTTCACCGGAAATATGTTTTGAGACCCCTGAATAAAAAAAAGCATTTTTTAAGAAAAAGGTCCGTGTGTGCGTGTCAGACTTGGACAATATAACTCAAAAACGAAGAGTCGGTTAAAAACCACAGTTAGTATTTAAGTTTAACGTCTTTCAAGGATACTACACGAAGATTTTGAAGAAAATAGCCCCACCCTAAACTACCCTTTACATGGAAAATGTTGTTTTTCTTGAAAATTGCTCCAACGGATTTGATTAAAATGCCATATGTTTGAGATATTTTTAAGACAAATGAAATGTATATTTCGAATTTTCTGGCTATAGCCTATGTAGTTCTGTTTAGTCTGGATTACTTTTGAGTGACTCGTAAACCGTAAGAGATTATTATACAAAAAATGTAGATCTCACTAAAACAGAAAATTTATGTCTAAGTACATTTTTTGCTGAGTGTACCATTCGGATATATTCCATGTTATTTGTGTCAGTTTCGGAAAACTTAAAACGTTCGTGAAATGGAACATCGTTGTTCAGTTTTTTATTTGTTAAGGTGCAAATGCTTTAAAAGATTTGACTATCGCTCAAAGCCTACTGTATTGTGATCTTCTCCTTGCACCTAAAAGGAAATAAGGAATAATATAATATATTTATCTCAACTAACACGAATATAGAGGAATACGAGTTTGAAGAATGGTTAGTACAAGAGTAGAGAAAGTCATGTGAGTGCAACACATCAGAGTTTTTTGGTAGAGGCATAAGCGTTTGTAAAAACAGTTTGTACCTGCTTAGTATCCATGACGTGCGCACTATAATGTCATTAGAGCTTACGTCATGGATGCTAAGCAGGTCCTCGCGGTAATTTTCGAATCCTATGCAGGTTAAATGAATACGCAAATCTCAGTGCACTCTATATTTCTTTTCTGGAGACATGGCCAATGATATTCAGGGAATTATGGTAGCAGGTTTTTACTTTCCAACACAACATCGCATGTTATAAAGCAAATATATGCAAGGGCTACATTTAACGGAAATGATATAAGCTTCAATGGGAAAGTAATATTCTTCACTTGAAGAAGTAAAAATAGCAGTTTAGGTTATTTGACATGTCAAACCTTCATTCAGGTCTTTTCAGGTAAAATGAAATTCATATATTCTGCCTCAGGAAGCTTTGGAACATGTTGCCTATTGGCAATGTCTTCATTCGTATACAATTGCTTTTATAGGGCTCCGATATGATAGAAAACACACACAGAAACACACACACATACGCACACACATTCACACACACATTCATACTTTCAGATTCTAAGGAGAATAAGTTGGAAAATTGGCTGGAGAGTATTTTCCACCGCCCAGCCGCGAATCGAACCCGGATCCCTCACATAGCAATTCTTTTTGGTCATATTAACACAGTAAACTTCTTCAACAAATATTTGGTATGTACACGTGGTTGGCTAAGGTCTACTTACCTGTGAGGACACTCCGGCGGGGGAACGCTGGCCATGACGTAGGAACTGGAAGCCCCCAGAAGCGGCCTTCTTGAAACCTCCATCCAGGTGACAGCATAGCTGCCGGGCTCCCGTTCCAGGAACTCGACCACGAAACTGCGCGCGTGCGGTGGTTCGAGAGGTCCACTCGTGTGGTTCCAGCCCTCGGAGAAGACCTCCACCATGGACCCAGTCCTATCTATAAAGTCTGCTGTCACTTCTTCTTCCCTGGGACACACGATAACCCGAGGTTCTTGACCGGCACAATAAACCACTATTCTATTGAGAGTACCACATCGCCTGTCCTCGCCTTCTACTAACTCAAAACCTCTAACTTTTAGGTACAGGAAGCTATTAATTGGGTCCTCCGGCTCGATAAGCCAAGGGTGGTTCACACAACTAGGAACAGGACTTTTGTTAATCTCATCGAACCCAGAAGTCTGCATCGTGTTTTTCCTGGAGAGGTTCCCTGGGCTCCTTAGGGCAATCTCACCACTGGAGCCACGAAGTCGGCGTTCTTCTCTTGAGGTAGGGCACGCTCCACCTTCGTCGTAATTTCTGAGGAACTTGTATTCTCCCTCAAAGAAAAAATCGTGGAAGTCCTGCGTGATGTTCATGAAGGTGACGGTGAAGTTGATCTCAATGACTGAGGATCCGAGGGTGGTGAGGACGAGGGGTTCGCTGAGGCCGGAGCAAATGCAGTCGCGAGGAAGGCGCACTCCAGGCCAGGGAAACTCTGACACTCTGAGTTGTGCGACCGCTCCATTGGAACCTTCTGCAGGAACACATTGCCAGCGTCCCGTTCTTGAGTCCAGATGTGACTTGCACTTCCTGTCTCCGAACTTGGCTCGGTTCAGAGTCAACCTGACTCCTCCACGGGTGGTCTCGAACCGCAGTATGCAGCTCAAGTTTTGAGCACCACCTCGGCCGTACAGGAAAACACTCCGGGGCGACTGGAACCTGCCCGATCCCGACGTGAAGAGTCGGTCACATGACTTGGGTGACGAGGGCTTCAGAGGGACGCCTTCCTGAGATGTGTCGACGAACTCGTAGCGCAGCAGAAAAGACACTGGATAGAGCGCACTGCCTTGTCTGAGAGAGAGTTCTATGGTTAGTTCGGAGCCGCTGGAGACGTAACTCTCGGCAAGAGAGCAAGGGCGAGTCACCCTAGTGCTGTTGCTCAGTAGAGTGTGGTCACACAAGCGGGGAACTTCGTCCTTGCAGAACTCTCCCACCAAAGTTGCATTCTTACCACCCTGCAAATACACAAGATATATCTGGGTATTAATAAACCATCCAGGGCGTTCAACAGTAAAACACAGAATCACAACCACAATATCGCATATAAAACCGTTAATTAGAGAATAAAACTGTATGAAGGGAAAAAATTAACCCCATTCATAACGAGTGATTTAAAACTAAGAAAATAACTCTTATGGTTACAACAATTCTTGATAGCAAACATAAAATATCAAATGTTACTTTTAATTGAAATAGTTCTTAAAACTGCGTAAACCTAAGACTGAATAATTGCTACTACGGACTCTAAAGTTAAGAGCAGAAATTGTGTAATAATTAATAAAGCTCATTTGGTTTATTACAATGATAAGACACATTTTATACATTTTTAACCTCATCTATGTTTTGTTTCCACAAAGAAGTAATCTCTAGCTCCAGTTTAAGAACAGAAAAGGTACAGAATTTAATTTTCTAAACTTATGACTTACTCTACTACGTATAGCAGGTAGGGGAAGTATTATATTCGACTCAAAAATTCGATGTCGAGATTTCACCGGAAATGTGTGTTTTGAGAAACCGGAGAAGCCGGTGAAAACCCGCCCAGACGCGCTTCGTCCACCACGAATACCACATGCGGGTCCTTGGGATTGAACCCGGTCTAACCACTCGGCCACGGCGTCGCCCTCTGAAATCTTCCTAAGTTTAATTTCAATAATGTGAAAGATTTATGACACCCATTGTAATAAAAATGTCATCCGAAATATACTATTAAGTACTGAAATGTTTTAAATATATTAAAATTACTATGTAATGTTTGACAAAATCTTCTATTCTTTGACGACATTCCTCGTATATGCATCCCTCTCCTTTATGTTATACATATTTTATACTCTTTACTTAAGAATTCCTCTACTCCCTCATTTTCTTCTCATTTCGTGGCGATGTTCTTTATTCAGTTACTTAACTTCACCTTCCATATCCATTATTGTTCGCACATTTGCATTTTTCATTCCTTCTCTTCCAGATTTTCTCATGAAAAAATAACCGTTTCAACTGCTGTCAGTTATGTGTATGATTTATTCAATGTACAGGTCACTGCTGCATGATATTGCTGACAGCAGTTGAAATTGCGTTTCTGGGAAAGTCATCCAAAATGCTCTCAAGAGAGAGAGACATAGAGCAACATAAGAATAACTGATATAGAAAGTAACACAAGGAACAAGCCTGAAATCAGAGCATTATGATAATATGTCCTACCTACACGGGTGGCAAACCTCTCGTTCTTGTTGCACCCATTATACCATTAGCGCCAGGGATATCGCTTTTAAGCATTGGGGTAATATCAGCGTATTTTTACTTTCTCTAATACGTATAGGAAGTAGGGCAAATATTGAATACGACCCAAAATTTCGATGTCAAGATTTCACCGGAAAATGTTTTGAGACCCCTTGAATCCAAAAAAAGCATTTTTAGAAAAAGGTCCGTGTGTGTATATGTGTGTGTCTGTGTGTCTGTGGACAGTACAACTCAAAAACGAAAAGTCGGTTAAAAACCAAAGTTGGCATTTAAGTTTAATGTCTTTCAAGGATGCGACACGAAGATTTTGAAGAAAATAGCCCCACCCTAAACTACCCTTTACATGGAACATTTTTCGAAAATTTTGATTTTCTCGAAGATGGCTCTAACGATTTTGATTAAAATGCCATATGTTTGAGATATTTTTATGACAAATGAAATGTATATCTTGAATTATCTGGCTATAGCCTATGTAGTCCTGTTTAGTCTGGATGAGTTTTGAATAACTCGTAAACCGTAAGAGAAAGACAAAATGTTACTGTACAAGAAATGCAGATATTGCTAAAATACACAATTTATGTCTATTTTTTGTAGAGTGAACCATTTTGGAGATATTCCTAGTTTTGCGTGTCAGTTTCGGAAAACTTAGAACTTTCGTGCAATGGAACATCGTTGTTCATTTTTTATATGTTAAGTGTGCAAAGAGAACGGGATCTCAAAGCTTTAAATGTTTTGACTATCGCTCAAGGCCTACTGTATTCTAACTTTCCCCTTGCACCTACAAGGAAATAAGCAATAAGATAATTTGTACAAATGTTTATCTCAACTAACACGAAGAAGATATAGGAATAAGAATTTGTACAAATAGTTTGTACAAGAGTAGAGAAACTCATGTGAGTGCAGTACATCAGATTTCGTAGCGTTATATTTGCTTACCTGGAAAATCCACCCCTTTTTTTTCAGAAGTCATTCACCGCAGACAGGAAAAGATACCGTTAGCCGAGAGTGTGTGCAAATGGCCTGGTATGAAACAGTTCTACCCTCATGTTTTAAACCGAACCTCGTCTTACACGTATTCAATAAATGATTTTATCCGTTTGTGCATTGCAAGGACAGCTTCAACAGACAGCGGCAAAGAAAATCTCTGTTCTCCTTCGGTCTATGCCACATTATTTATCCTTGTGCGAAGCCGTGGCCATTTCAGTGGCTGGTTTAGACCTCGGTGCACGGCTACGTTGCCTAGATCAACCAATGAAATGGACACACCTTCGTACAACGATAAATAACGTGACAGATTGGAGCTACGGTGAGATTTTCTTTGGGGATCTTTGTACAATATAGTGCTGTCATTTTATCCATATTCAAACGAATCAACCGATAATATTACTGTAATTAGAGGATAAACATTTGCCGTAGCACACTAACTTGAAGCAAGTTAACTTACTAATGTGCGACAAATCTCCATATAGGGCAAGAAAATGTGTGTGTATGAGCTATTCCAACATTTGATTAAGTTACAAACTTAAAATTACTTCTCTACTAGTAGAATCTGTTTTCTCAAATCATTTTCAGTTGAGTGGTATTGAAAGTGTTACGTCCAGTTACAGTTCTGAAGGATGTAACAGTTATGTTTCAACGATAGTGATTTTTCATCCATTTCTCATTCATGCTGCCAAAGCAGAAAGTTGAGTTTCCTACATTTACTGCTACTAAAGCTGCAGAGGTGTGAAAATTATTAGACTCGAGTACATTCTTACGGCATGATGATGTCAGATGTCTTCCTTCATTGACAATGCTTCTTTCCTTCAATAGCAGCTTTCATTTACCAATGTTTCCTGGTGAACATTTTTTCAAAAGAACAGGCTTTGCATATTTTAATTATCAAAAATTGTGAATTATACCTCAAAAACTATAAAACGTGACTCCTTCTGCTGAAACAAGACTTTAATAGTAGCATTGAATAAGCCATGTAGTACATTTGCTTCTCTGCTTAGAAGCACTTCCTTGGACGATGACACTTTCTATTGGTATATTTAAAAGTAATTATCCGGTTATGTTTAAATTATTCCAGAACAATTTTTTCCCTACATGTGTTAAGTACTCATCATGTGCTCTTGAAACTAGCTCCTAGTTCTATTGCATATTTCGCGTTAGAGTGAACTGTGGAGAAATTAGTCGACGGGTAAAGGTTTCTCTCTGACAATAATGAACCCAGAGAGAGGGATGAAGAGAGTTAGGAGAGAGGGGAGAGAAAGAAGAGAGGGAAGGACTGAGAAAGGGGAAGGAAGAGAAGCGGAGAGTGGAGCAAAGTGAAGAGGGGCGAGATAAAAGCGTAGACAGAAGAGAAAAAGAAGGGGAAAAAAGTGGAGGGGTAGAGAGAATGGAGTGAATAGAGAGGGCAGAAAAAGAGGATCAGGGATGGACATTAGGATAGTTGAGAGAGAGAACAAGAGAACAGAGAGTGGAGGGGGAGGAGCAACAAAGACGGGAAGAGATCAGGAGACATAGAGAGCAAGCCAGATGTGAAGTGGGTAGTAAGGGGGCCGAGAGTCAGAGGATATGTGGGGCGGTTGGAAAGGCGTATTGTGAAAGGGTGCGAGAGAGGGTGCAAGAGAGGGCCCAAGAGAGGGTCCCTGAGAAGGTCCGTGAGGGGTTGTGGGGCGGTTGGAAAGGCGTATTGTGAAAGGGTGCGAGGGTGCGAGAGAGGGCCCAAGAGAGGGTCCCTGAGAAGGCCCGTGAGGGGTTGTGTGGCGATTGGAAAGGCGTATTGTGAAAGGGTGCGAGTGAGGGTGCGAGAGAGGGTTGAGAGAGGGTGCAAGAGAGGGCCTAAGAGAGGGTCCCTGAGAAGGTCCGTGAGGGGTTGTGGGGCGGTTGGAAAGGCGTATTGTGAAAGGGTGCGAGGGTGCGAGAGAAGGCCAAGGAGAGGGTCCGTGAGAAGGTCCGTGAGGGGTTGTGGGGCGGTTGGAGAAGCGGTTCGTCGGAGGGTTTGTAAGGGGGTTCGTGAGGGGGCTCGTGAGGGGATCAGTGAGGGAGCTCGTGAGGGGATCGGTGAGGGAGCTCGTGAGAGGGTTTGAGAGAGGGTTCGAGAGAGGGTTCGAGAGAGGGTTCGAGGGGGTTCGTGAGAGGTTTCCAGAGAGAGTGCGTGAGAGGGTTTGAGTGTTCGTGAGAGGGTCCGAGAGAGAGTTTGAGGGAGGGCTCGTGAGAGGGTTCGAGAGAGAGCCCAGAAGAGGGCTCGTGAGAGGTTTCGTGAGAACCTTCATGAGAGGGTTCGAGAGAGGCTGTGTGAGAGGGTTCGAGAGAGGCTTCAAGAGAGGGTTAATGAGGGGGTTCGTGAGAGAATTCGTGGGAGGGTTCGTGAGAGGGTTTGTTAGAGTGTTCGTGAGAGGGTTTGTGAGAGGGTTCGAGAGAGGGTTGGTGAGAGGGTTCGTGAGATAATTCGTGGGAGAGTTAGAGAGAGGGTGTGTGAGAGGGTTCGAGAGATGGTTCATGAGAGGGTTCGTGAGTGTTTCGTGAGGATTTGTGACAGTGTTCGTGATAGTGTTCGTGAGAGGGTTCGAAAGAGGGTTCGAGAGAGGGTTCGTGAGAAGGTTCGTGAGAGGATTTGTGATGGGTTGTGAGAGGGTTCGTGAGAGAATTCGTGGGAGGGTTCGAGAGAGGGTGTGTGAGAGGGTTCGAGAGAGTGTTTCGTGAGAGGGTTCGTGAGAGGATCTGTGTAAGGGTTCGTGAGAGTGTTCGTGAGTGTTCCTGAGAGTGTTTGTGAGAGGGTTCGGGAGAGTGTCCGTGGGAGAGTCCGTGAGGGGGTTAGAGAGAGGGTTAGAGTTTTCTAGACGGTTTTCGAGAGAGTTCGAGAGGGCTTGAGAGGTCCGAGTGTCCGTGAGAAGGCCCTTGAGAGGGTTCGTTAGAGGGTCCCTACTGGGACTCTGATAGGCACCCTGAGAGGACTCCTGAGATGGCCTTTAGGGGTCTCTGAGGTGGCACTGAGTTGGGCCCTGAGAGGGCCCCTTAGAGGGCCTCTGAGACGGCCCCCCGAGGGCACCTGAGAGGATCCCCGAGAGGACCCCTGAGAGTGCTCTCTAGAAGGCCCCTTTGTGGGCCACTGTGGGGGCCCTGAGATGGCCCTGAGACGGACCCTGGGAGGGCCTCTGAGTGGGTTCCCAAGAGGGTCTCGAAGAGGGCCTTCTAGAGGGACCCGAGAGTCCCATACTAGGGCCCCCTAGATGGGCCCTGAGAGGGCCAGTTATAAGGCCTCTGTGACGGCCCCCGTGAGAGTCCCCGAGAGGGCCCCTTACAGGGCCTCTGAGACGGTCTCTGAGTGTGTGCGGCTTCGGGGGTGTCCGTGAGCTGGTCCGTGACGGTGTGCGTGAGGAGCTCCGTGTGGGTCCGTGATAGGGCTCGTGCGTGAGAGGATTCGTGGGTGAGAGGGTTCGAGGTTTAGAGGGTGTGTGGGTGAGAGGGTGTTTGGGTGAGAGTGTGTTTGGGTGAGAGTGTGTGGCTGAGAGGGCTCTTGTGAGTGAGATGATTCGTGACCGAGAGGGTTTGGGAATGAGAGGGTTCGTGAGTGAGACGGTTTGTGAGTGAGAGGGTTCCTGAGTGAGAGGGTTCCTGAGTGAGAGGGTTCGTGAGTGCGAGGTTTCGTGAATGAGAGGATTTGTGAGTGAGGAGTTTCGTGACTGAGAGGGTTGGTGACAGAGGGTTCGTGAGTGAGAGGGATCGCGATGGGTTTCGCGAGTGGGTTTACCAGAAGGCTCTTGATAGGGGTTCGTGACGGTGTCGTAAAGGTGGGAATGGAAGAGAAGGTGAGAATGGGAGGGGGTGACAGTGGGAGATTGAGGATCTGAGAGATTGTGAGGATTGGAGACAGTGTGAGGATGGGAGAGAGTGTGATAATGGGAGAAAGCGTGAGAATGGGAGAAAGTGTGAGGATGGGACAATGGGAGAGAGCGTGATAATAGGAGAATGGGAGAGAGCATGAGAATAGGAGAATGTGAGAGCGTGAGAATGGAAGAATGTGAGAGCGTGAGAATGGGACTATGGGAGAGAGCGTGAGAATAGGAGAATGTGAGCGTGAGAATGTGAGAATGGGAGAGAGCGTGAGAATGGAAGAGAGGGAGAGAAGCTGAGAATGGGAAAGAGAGAGATGTGAGAGGAAGAGGAGTGAGGTGGTTGGTAGAGGGAAGAGAGGGCGAAGAGAGAGGGAATACTGGGGATAGTGAGCGTAGAGGTGGGGAGTGAAGATTAAGTGCAGAGCGAGGGCAGAGGTATGGGAGGGAGGGAGGAGAGAGTGGAACTGTTGTGGGAAAGAGTGAGATTGTGAGAGAGTGCGAGGGCGAGAGTGCTAGGTGATATGGAGGTGGGAGAGAGGAGAGAGTGGAGCTGTTGTGGGAGAGTGCGAGGGCGAGAGTGCTAGGGGATATGGAGGTGGGAGAGAGGAGAGAGTGGAGCTGTTGTGGGAGAGTGCGAGGGCGAGAGTGCTAGGGGATATGGAGGTGGGAGAGAGGAGAGAGTGGAGCTGTTGTGGGTGAGTGCGAGGGCGAGAGTGCTAGGGGATATGGAGGTGGGAGAGAGGAGAGAGTGGAGCTGTTGTGGGAGAGTGCGAGGGCGAGAGTGCTAGGGGATATGGAGGTGGGAGAGAGGAGAGAGTGGAGCTGTTGTGGGAGAGTGCGAGGGCGAGAGTGCTAGGGGATATGGAGGTGGGAGAGAGGAGAGAGTGGAGCTGTTGTGGGAGAGTGCGAGGGCGAGAGTGCTAGGGGATATGGAGGTGGGAGAGAGGAGAGAGTGGAGCTGTTGTGGGAGAGTGCGAGGGCGAGAGTGCTAGGGGATATGGAGGTGGGAGAGAGGAGAGAGTGGAGCTGTTGTGGGTGAGTGCGAGGGCGAGAGTGCTAGGGGATATGGAGGTGGGAGAGAGGAGAGAGTGGAGCTGTTGTGGGAGAGTGCGAGGGCGAGAGTGCTGGGTGATATGGAGGTGGGAGAGAGGAGAGAGTGGAGCTGTTGTGGGTGAGTGCGAGGGCGAGAGTGCTGGGTGATATGGAGGTGGGAGAGAGGAGAGAGTGGAGCTGTTGTGGGAGAGTGCGAGGGCGAGAGTGCTGGGTGATATGGAGGTGGGAGGGAGGGGAGAGTGGAGCTGTTGTGGGAGAGTGCGAGGGCGAGAGTGCTGGGGGATATGGTGGTGGGAGGGAGGGGAGAGTGGAGCTGTTGTGGGAGAGTGCGAGGGCGAGAGTGCTGGGGGATATGGAGGTGGGAGAGAGGAGAGAGTGGAGCTGTTGTGGGAGAGTGCGAGGGCGAGAGTGCTAGGGGATATGGAGGTGAGAGAGAGGAGAGAATGGAGCTGTTGTGGGAGAGTGCGAGGGTGAGAGTGCTGGGGGATATGGAGGTGAGAGAGAGGAGAGAATGGAGCTGTTGTGGGAGAGTGCGAGGGTGAGAGTGCTGGGTGATATGGAGGTGGGAGAGAGGAGAGAGTGGAGCTGTTGTGGGAGAGTGCGAGGGCGAGAGTGCTGGGTGATATGGAGGTGGGAGGGAGGGGAGAGTGGAGCTGTTGTGGGAGAGTGCGAGGGCGACAGTGCTGGGGGATATGGAGGTGGGAGAGAGGAGAGAATGGAGCTGTTGTGGGAGAGTGCGAGGGCGAGAGTGCTGGGGGATATGGTGGTGGGAGGGAGGGGAGAATGGAGCTGTTGTGGGAGAGTGCGAGGGCGAGAGTGCTGGGGGATATGGAGGTGGGAGAGAGGGGAGAGTGGAGCTGTTGTGGGAGAGTGCGAGGGCGAGAGTGCTGGGGGATATGGAGGTGGGAGAGAGGAGAGAGTGGAGCTGTTGTGGGAGAGTGCGAGGGCGAGAGTGCTGGGGGATATGGAGGTGGGAGAGAGGAGAGAATGGAGCTGTTGTGGGAGAGTGCGAGGGCGAGAGTGCTGGGGGATATGGTGGTGGGAGGGAGGGGAGAGTGGAGCTGTTGTGGGAGAGTGCGAGGGCGAGAGTGCTGGGGGATATGGAGGTGGGAGAGAGGGGAGAGTGGAGCTGTTATGGGAGAGTGCGAGGGCGAGAGTGCTAGGGGATATGGTGGTGGGAGGGAGGAGAGAGTGGAGCTGTTGTGGGAGAGTGCGAGGGCGAGAGTGCTAGGGGATATGGAGGTGGGAGAGAGGAGAGAGTGGAGCTGTTGTGGGAGAGTGCGAGGGCGAGAGTGCTAGGGGATATGGAGGTGGGAGAGAGGGGAGAGTGGAGCTGTTGTGGGAGAGTGCGAGGGCGAGAGTGCTAGGGGATATGGAGGTGGGAGTGGGGAGAGAGTGGAGCTGTTGTGGGAGAGTGCGAGGGCGACAGTGCTAGGGGATATGGAGGTGGGAGAGAGGAGAGAGTGGAGCTGTTGTGGGAGAGTGCGAGGGCGAGAGTGCTAGGGGATATGGAGGTGGGAGAGAGGGGAGAGTGGAGCTGTTGTGCGAGAGTGCGAAGGCGAGAGTGCTAGGGGATATGGAGGTGGGAGAGAGGGGAGAGTGGAGCTGTTGTGGGAGAGTGCGAGGGCGACAGTGCTAGGGGATATGGAGGTGGGAGAGAGGAGAGAGTGGAGCTGTTGTGGGAGAGTGCGAGGGCGAGAGTGCTAGGGATATGGAGGTGGGAGTGGGGAGAGAGTGGAGCTGTTGTGGGAGAGTGCGAGGGCGACAGTGCTAGGGGATATGGAGGTGGGAGAGAGGAGAGAGTGGAGCTGTTGTGGGAGAGTGCGAGGGCGAGAGTGCTAGGGGATATGGAGGTGGGAGAGAGGGGAGAGTGGAGCTGTTGTGGGAGAGTGCGAAGGCGAGAGTGCTAGGGGATATGGAGGTGGGAGAGAGGGGAGAGTGGAGCTGTTGTGGGAGAGTGCGAGGGCGACAGTGCTAGGGGATATGGAGGTGGGAGAGAGGAGAGAGTGGAGCTGTTGTGGGAGAGTGCGAGGGCGAGAGTGCTAGGGATATGGAGGTGGGAGTGGGGAGAGAGTGGAGCTGTTGTGGGAGAGTGCGAGGGCGACAGTGCTAGGGGATATGGAGGTGGGAGAGAGGAGGGAGTGGAGCTGTTGTGGGAGAGTGCGAGGGCGAGAGTGCTAGGGGATATGGAGGTGGGAGAGAGGGGAGAGTGGAGCTGTTGTGGGAGAGTGCGAAGGCGAGAGTGCTAGGGGATATGGAGGTGGGAGAGAGGGGAGAGTGGAGCTGTTGTGGGAGAGTGCGAGGGCGAGAGTGCTAGGGGATATGGAGGTGGGAGTGGGGAGAGAGTGGAGCTGTTGTGGGAGAGTGCGAGGGCGAGAGTGCTAGGGGATATGGAGGTGGGAGAGAGGAGAGAGTGGAGCTGTTGTGGGAGAGTGCGAGGGCGACAGTGCTAGGGGATATGGAGGTGGGAGAGAGGAGAGAGTGGAGCTGTTGTGGGAGAGTGCGAGGGCGAGAGTGCTGGGGGATATGGAGGTGGGAGTGGGGAGAGAGTGGAGTTGTTGTGGGAGAGTGCGAGGGCGACAGTGCTAGGGGATATGGAGGTGGGAGAGAGGGGAGAGTGGAGCTGTTGTGGGAGAGTGCGAGGGCGAGAGTGCTGGGGGATATGGAGGTGGGAGAGAGGAGATGCCAGCGCCTAACCGAATCAGCCACCCAGACCGACACAAAAACCAAACATCATTTACATAAACATAGATATGTACACTGGTACGCATTTACTCAATCTTAGGTTATATTTTCCTCTTCCTCCTCTTCCGGGCAGTTTAAGTCGGAGGAATTTTCTGTAAAATCTTCATGTCGCATGCCTGAAAATACTAAACTTAAATAATATATATCAATTAATACCTAAACTTAAATATCAACTTTGCTTTTTAACAGACTTTTTGTATTTGAGTCATGCTTTTCACAGGCAGATATGCATATACAAACGTTTTCTTAAAAATATTTTTTTGGGTTTAGAGGGCCTCAAAACATATATTTCCGGTAAAATCTCGACATCGAATTTTTGGATCGAATAAAATACTCCCTCTACTTACTGTACGTATTAGAAAGTGAAAACGCTTCGTTGCACATGATCACCACGTGCTCTACCGTACAGTTCAAAGATGGCACTAGTGTGCTGCTTATTACCAATAAAAACTTAAATGAATGCATAATTTAAATGAATAATGTTTAGAACTTCATGTCTTACTGGTTTAAGGGTAAGAATTATTTGTAAACCTACATACAACAAAAGTGATGCAATTTATAACTCCTCGAACATCATACACTCCAATCGGAATTGGGGAAAGTCATGTGAGTGCAACACATCAGACTTTTTACTTTCTTTAGCAGCTTTGTTGTGCATATAGAATCATATGCACTTTGGAAGTCACTAAAAACTGATAAATTACCTTTTTTCTATTGAAGGAGTCTTTGATTCCTTGACTGAGAAGTAAGACTTGTTCATTTGTAGAGTGGAAATCTCTGAATCCAGCTTGACATGGGGAATTAAATTTTGTGATTCTAGAAACCAATTTAACCTGTTTGACACCATTCTTTCCATCACTTTTGCTATTATGCTAGTAAGAGCTATTGGTCTATAATTGTTTATTTCCGATGCTGTTTTATCTTTTTTCAAGAGTGGGACAATTATTGCTTTTAGCCATTCGGCAGGTACAGTGTTTCCCAGGATAGATTGTAGAGTTTCAGTAGTTGTTGTTTTGCTGTTTTTGCAAGATTTTTTATGAACTCTGGATGTATGTGGTCTGCTGCAGGAGACTTTTTGTTTTTTAGACTATTAATTGCAATGTTCAGTTCTTGCATATTAAAATTTTGATAAAATATATTGTATTGAGTGTTAGGATCACATTCTCTTTCTTGTTTCATATCCTTCTTAAATTGTTTACGTTCCTTTTTATTATTTCTTGTTACTTTATGTGAATTAGCATAATTACAGGACATGATTGTCTGGCAAAACATTTCAACAGAATTGGGATATATTCTTCACCACTCTGTCCTCTATGTGATCTGCAAGAGGAAATGGACCAAGACCACCTTCAAATATGCCCGGCCACTTCTAGTGCCCCATCCATCAGTGAAAAATATTGGTGAGCAAGAGGATTGATGACTTCATTGTCAGAAATCCAGCATTAGCTAACAACAACAACAAGTTTAAGCGGCGCCTAAAATTTAATATAAAAGTTTGAAAGACCATTTCTCACAAAGTATATTTTTCATAATCTAGAAAAATTAATTTGCTATTTTCAAAATAAATTTATAATTCTGTTACTGGAGATAGACGGCTAGTTTTGGTATTTTACCTTATAAAAGCTTAAGGTTTAAAATTAAAAATAGTCGATATATTAGGGATAAAAATGGTTCCAGCAGGAAGGTGCCGCAGTTTCGAGTAATTAATTTAAGAATGCAAATTAATTTTGTAAAACTGAAATTAGATCTATTTGGCATGAAAGGCGTATTATTTATGTTATAAGAGAGTAATAGTGATTTTGTATGGAAGTCTGCACCTCTGCACTTATTTACAAAATGTGCTTTATCTTCATCTTATCTTTACGGTGAAAAATTGTGGATCACCGTTTATTGAAGCATTTGGTGAGAGCTTTATTCAATTTATTTTTGAAGCAACAAAAAATTTGATTGGAATACTCATTGGTTTTGTTTCAACAACAGTGAAGTTTGTGAATAAACACGGTGCAGTATAGTACGTTTGATCATGCTAACCGATGAATTAATTTGCGGACCAATGTTTATTGGAGCTCGTGTGATTGTTCCGTTTGCACTTCAATAATATCAATGTATAGCGCTCTTTAGCTCCGTGCTCATATCGGGAGTCAACTGTTGGTTTTTGCTATTGGTTTCCACTGATTTTCATTAGTAAACACACTAATATTCACTCCCAGACTCTGCGGAGGGCAGTGAATGAATCCAACTGAAGTAACATTTTCTTGATCCTGGGATCTGTGGGTTGAGAAGTCAGAACGCTGAGTATTTGACTACATAGGCACCTCTAAATAAGATTTACTCAGCTTTTGTTGGAAATAAAAGGGCAAGTAACCTCTGTTGTCTGGTAGCGCGGGAAGTAGTGAAGATGGCACCGCTGTTTTTACTTCGCTGTGCAGCGTGATTCAGTGCATTTCCAGTTGTGCCAGCGAAAACGTTAAAACTGCTCTGTATTGCCCAACATAACCTTACATAATGAGTGGCGAGGTGCGAGGTGTTACAATACCTCCTGAAAAAAACTTGGGCGAACTATTCAAAACATCCGTCGTGGTGTGCTGATGACCAGAGTTGTCCTTTTGCATGATAACGCTCGACTTCTCAGTATTCAAAACACTCAACAACCTTTCAGCACATTTAAATGGGTGGTTTGATCATATCTCTTAAAGATTCTCACTAAGTGATCATTTTCAACCACATGAAGTCAGTTAAAGCTTTTTGTAGATGCATTTGGCGGGATTTTCAAGTGTGACATTCATTTTGTAAATGTCATGATGAACACGTGCTGACTTTTGGTGCACGGCAATGACGCAATATCCCCACTTCTTCCTATGCTGCATGATAACGGAGGTTACTTTCCGAATTGCCTCTCTTAGCAGATTCAGATTGGAACAGCCACCAGTAAATGAACAGCATTATATTCATGCAAATCAAGGTTGCAACCATAACATTTTCTAAAGAAGAATGCTGAAACTCATTAATAGGAAAAATAAATTAACTCGGACATTTAATGAGTGGAAGAAGCTGGTTGAAGAGTACACTGGAAGAAATATGCTAGAGCCACTGGTATCCGAGCCCCTAGTAACCGAGTTCCGGGTTAATCGAAGTCTCGTTTTACGAAGTGTGCCGCACAAAGTATATAGTGTAAAAACAACGCCACACAAAGGAATGATACTGGAAAAACATGTTTCCAGCGATATTAACACCGTGTTTTTGCCCCCAACGTCACAGCTCTTGTCCAGTCCATGGACCAAAGTGTGTTGGACAACTTGAAGTGAAACTATAAACGCAAACATTTGAAAAGCCTCATTAGCGCAATTAATGAACAAAAAGACGTCGTACAGACTCTTAAAAAATTACAATGAAAGATGTTTACATGTGAGCTGAGGCATGGAAGGAAGTGAAAAGTTCTACTCTTCAGATGTCGTGGAGGAAGCTATAAAGCGTCATGGAAATTCACGAAACTTTGCCCATAGAGCATGACGACCTGAACCTTGCACAGCTAACTCAAAGATTGGCAGGTGAAACAATCACTGAAAACGATGTAGTCGAGTGGATCAACACAGACGAAGAATTGGAATAATTGGAAGTGACTGATGAAATGACAGTAGAGGCTGAAGAACTTGAAAGTGACAATTAAGACAATGAAATGGAGCAGCAACAATGGAGGATGAAAGCGATAGAAAGGATCATCAAGTGTGTATACTCCATCCAGCCTTAGATCCGCACCTTGTATCACTCCGCGATAACCGGATGTCATCGCGGAGTGATACAAGGTGGACGTGGACTCATGCCTCGTATTTATGATGCAACAGAACGGTTTTTACTCAGGACTTTTCTACATATTGCTGCTATCGCGTTAGTTATATTTAAGAGGGTTATCATAGATCAGATAATCGCCTATATTTAAGGAACTATATTTTATGGTGTGCTTTGGTTTCGGCGTATCGCGGGTCTGTTGTTCACGCTTGTGTTTACACCAAGTGTGGATCTAAGGGTGGAGCGATTATAGAACAACAGTCAGAGACAACCTCAACAGACCCTCCACTGCTACGGCGATTGCGTCAAGCGGTGGCAAAGAAGCGAGCGAGTTCCGCTAAGCAGTAAACGCTTATGGACTTACTGAAGAAACAACATTTTAACTGCAACATGTACCCCGTGGATTAAAGAAAGAAAGAAAAAAAAAAATAGTAACGTCTGAAGCGCCAAACTAAGTTCTACACGGCGGCAAAGTGCCTTGATTGATCATATGGATTAGAAATATTAACATTTGGAACTTGTGACAACTTGCTGCCGCTAAACAGGTGTATCGCGGATGGTTTAAACAAAGCGCTGTGCCGTAAACGAATTTGGCGTTCCAGTCATGATTTTTGTTTTTCTGTCCACGGGTACGCATGATGTATGTACAGCAGTTTTTAATTTTGTATTTTTATTTTATTTTTATCTCGGCCTCGTTAGGTCACTGAGGGTCCAATTGAGTAACTAATCTGATAGAAAGGTAGCGCCCTAAAAGGTCAGGTAGTGGTCTTACGGTCATGGGAGTCAGTGTGCTGACTCCGTCAACCCCAACCTGCACTTCTTCGTGGCCTTGGCTGCGGCTAGAGGACGCAGCGGCCGGGCGATGAGGATAACCTCTGCATTGAGGAGACGCCCTAGGGATATCTATATTTAATTTTTATTCGTATGCATGTTATTTTTTTAATTTGATAATATAGTAGACAGCGTTTTTATTCATTTCAGCAGTTTACCTACGTTTCCCTTTCGATTTTTGATAGGCTCCGCGTTATCCGAGACACTGTCGGTCCGCCTTACCTCGGATAATCGAGGTTGTGCTGTACTTAATGAGATAAATGCTAAGAAGAAGATACCAGATGATAGATGAAGAGAAGATAGCAAGGAGGGAAGAACTGAGGAGGCTGTGGTGGGAGATGTTGTTCACTTACGTGTATGGCCATCGGTGTGGCCTCGTCGTAGCGACCGTCCCAGATACGAAGTCTCGCGTTGCACTGCTCATACATTGCAAGGTCGGCTACTTGGTACTTGATGAAGGATACCCAGACCATCTCGTGCTGGCGTCTGCCCTGGAAGTGGTAGCGGCAGGTTGTGTTGGGTGGCAGGGAGTGATGCGGCGTCCCAAGCTCTCCACGAGTCGAGTCGAAACTCGTCAGCAGAAACTCACAGTTCCGGCCTTCTCGAGAAACGTACGTTTGGGAATCCGAGTCCTGGAACATCACCTGTAACACGTAAAACACAATCATCTCTAAACAAACTGCAGCCCATTGTGTTTTATAACTGATAAAATATTAACGCAGCAATTCAAAATGATCCGTACTTAAACATAACATCTTTGAAATGTTGTGCTTATTTATTTGGCCTTTCGCGCTAGTAAATTGTCTGCTCATGACGTCAGTATTTAGAAGCAAGTTTATTACGAGTGCCTCTAGAGGAGAAAGTTGAGTTAAGGGACTGGATCTCAACAGTTTTGAAGCGTAAACCTAGGTGTAAATGTTCAAAATGACTTGCCTGTCACAAACACATTTTATTTCACATAATTTCACATAAAAATGTGCAATTTTAGTTTAGTTATTACTACATATTTAATACATTTTAACAGTAAGCTATACGTGCACTTTGCTTTCATTTTGTGTAGCAAAACTTGGTTTTTTGGAAGGTGAATAGTGCAACCTTCTACTATACTCTGTAAACTTAGATTGTATTACGTCTTTCCAAAACAAGGAAATATTCATTGTTCTTTCACTTTCACAGTTATAGAAATGAGACAGGATTTTAAACACTTTAATGAACGGTTGTCCTTGCTTTTCCAATGCATTCATTGTTTGTTTTGATGTGAAACATTTCGAATGCTTTCTGCAAGGCATATTATCCACATCATCTTAGCCAGCAATTCAAGTGTTCAAGTGTGAACACGTGCAAGCAAAGCGTTGGTCTATACTAACAGGTGTTGTTCATTTTGTGGCCAGTTATGAATCACACAGATCAACTAGTAAATTATATGATGTGCTTGTGAGAAAACTGAGAGAGAGAAGAGCATTAAACTATTATCATTTCCTTGATTCGGCTCACATCAGAAATCTTGGACACTGTGCATTTTACCATGAAATTTCAGGTCATAATTTCGAGTACCTAGCTCCTATAAAACTGACGTAAACTCTTAATATATGTATGCTTTTACTCTTTCTTTCACCCTTTAAACTACTTTACGTTCTGAAGTGCGGCATATGAACGTATTAATTAGGTTTCAACTTTTTGTTAGCAAGAATTGTAATTAACTGTATTGACATGTTGAAATAAAACTGCATACATTGAAAGATAATTGAAAATGTAGATCAAAAGAGCATTAATACGCTGTACTCACAATAAAGAAAAGAAGCAAAAGAGAAAAATAAATAAATGAAGGAGACTCAAACTCCAAAGCAATGACAACCTTATGCTCGAACACTAACAGAGAGGTACACTCTGAAATATCCCTTCTTTTCGTGTGTTGCGCTCTCAAATGGTTGATATTGGTCAGTGGCGCACTGGCACTTTAGAAACTTAGAAATATGAACGAACACATAATGTCTCCTGTCTCAAATTACTTGTTTAAGATATCTCCATATTCTCTGAAAATATTTCGGTGTAGTTCAATAAACACCTGTATATATGTGTGACATCGACAGGATTGC
Organism: Tenodera sinensis; assembly: GCA_030765045.1. NCBI lineage: Eukaryota > Metazoa > Arthropoda > Insecta > Mantodea > Mantidae > Tenodera > Tenodera sinensis. The sequence continues at coordinate 164,946,800 of CM060966.1, forward strand.
TCTTTCGTTTGTTATTGTTCCTCAGTTAAAAAACGCCACAGTAACGGGCGAGGCTTGCATTCAGGAGGACATGGGTTAGACTCCTGTGGCCGAATTTCCTGACCAATGGGATTTTTCGGCGTCTCCCTGTGTCGCTAGGGGAATGATGGGAAGGATAATTACATCCTGTCTCTCACTTCTCATTCTGCTTCACCTTTACTCTATCTGGTTGTTTCAGGGTTCCAAGTAGCCGCGTCCTCCGGATCAGGGGGGGGGGGGGGTGTCTCCGAGAGGACCTGTGAACGCGCAGAGGGAGTGGAGGGGAGGGAAGCCGTTGTACGAGCCGCCGCCGGAGAGTTCAAATTTCTAGTGCTTAGGTACCCTGCCCTCTCTGTCGTGCCTCCTAAGATCCGTTCATCCTTAGTATACCCTTTCACCTTAGGGTCACACCGTTAGGAGCATGCGCAATAAGGATTAGATTGGTCCAGTTACTGAGTACCCCTACCCGAACTTTGTCTATCCTACGCTCGGTGAAACAGAACCTCCATCTAAAATTCAGGACCTTACAGGTGTCGTGGACTTGATTGAGATTTATGCAGATCTCCTGTTTCGAGGATATTCTCTATTGAAGCGTGCAATCGAGGAAGGCCATCAAGTGGATATACAGAGTGTAAGTGTTAGTGACGTGCCACTTATAAAATATGCAAGAGTGACTTCAAGTGACATAGAGTGGTCATTTGCCCAATACTGGGAAATGCCCAGTGACAATTCAGAGGACAGTTTAGAGAAGAGGGTTTGTCCTTTCTGTGTAACTTCAGAAAATTGAGAAAAAGGAAACAGAAAAGGGAATAAAAAAAGAAAAAATTGACGCGTTATATCAAACAAATCAATTTTTGTCCTTAGGTGAACATTTTTAATCCCTGAATAAATGTAATGGCAGTTTTTGATGTATAAATATACGCAGCTGTGCAAGAGGACCCGGTTCGTTTCCCGGTTGGAGAATGAGAATTTATCTCTAAACAAAATTATTCCCTATAATCCCCATTGTGCAAGTACACATGGGAATGTCGATGTGTGTGTATGTGTGTGTGTGTGTGTGTGTGTGTGTGTGTGTGTGTGTGTGTGTGTGTGTGATCCAATTTAGAAAAACCCAAAAGAAACCCAGTGACAACCGCGTATGAATTAACACTAGAATATGGCATATTCCAAACGAAAGACTACCGATATAACACAGCAGTTAAAGACGAGAAATAAATAAAAAGTAAGTAGACAAAAAAGTAAAAACTATCTACATAAATTTATCCTTTCAGCACCCAAAATCCTGTTTCCTACTAATGAGCTTGATTTATCTACATTTATGAATACAGTATGACTTATGCTATGGTTTGGTTATGCGGCTGAATAACTACAATTTTCGATAGCATTGTTATATATAAGATTTAATTAAATCAACCAGTCCTCCAAGAGGTAGATCACACGGATCACACTACATAATAAAATGTATAAATTTGAAAGGGTCGGCCCTTGTAACCGTGGTCGCTGGAACGTTCGTCTTTGGTGCCCCATTGTGCAGAGGGTCGCGGGTTCCAGTCCCGCCTCGGGCATGGGTGTTTGTGTGTATATGTATGTCGGAAGCATAAGAGAGAGAAATCAGTGTGTGTATGGTTGCGGGGTATGTGCGTGAATTTAATAGAAATACATTACCTGGGTGGCTAAATGGTCTTTGACGATCAAAGGAAAAAAAATGAAGGAATGAAATTTAATAATTAGATTAATGATTTTGTGTTAAATAGTATGTAATTTTAATATAGAAATATAAAAGTTTAATACTTCAGAGTTACATAATTTAAAGATGTGAAAATGATTAATTTTAATAAGGAAAATTAGAATAACATTTATTTTATTTTAGTTGTAGATAGAAGTGGAATATTTGCAACAAATCTCGAAGTATCTGTAATAGAATATTCTTGATGTCCTGGTTAGGGTTTCCGAAACATATTTGGTGTAGTGAGAATTGTAAAGAAAACATCTGACAATCACTTTCTGTTGCAAGTTTGAATTTCACGCGAGGTTCATAAATTGTTGCTTTTGTGAGTGGGACCTAAGCCCATTGCGGTATTGCTCTTCCTATTTATGTCTACATAACTTCTGACTTAGAACCGAAATCCCTCTCCTTAAAGTATAGTACGATTTCTTCGCTACGTAAGTTAGTTTTCTATTGAAATTCTCTCATTAGCAAGTAATCTTTTTCCGATCTGGAAGAAGATGGAAGGGTGGGGAAGAAGAGAGTGAGTGAAGAAGATCTGGAAGCAAATCAATTTGCATTTCATCAGCATTTTCCATTTAAATGACATTTATAGGGAGGAGCATTATCTCGATGAAAGAATCTTCCCTGTTTGGTAAATCCTAAGCTTCATGGTTCGTCCAAAAGTTAAACACATATTTTCCAGTTACGGAAATATCAATGAGGATGCAAGCAATAGGATCCGTTACTCAAGGATGAGCTCTTTGGTGCACAAGAGTCTGTTTTGTCTTACAAACAGTCGCTCCAACTGCGAGACCCGAGACCATGTCGGTAGAGGTTTTACTTCCTCTGAAATACACGTTTTGAGGCTTCCTGAATTAAAAAAAAAAAAGCCTTCAAGGATTAAACCTAGTTGGTTTTTTTCCAGCTTCAGTTATTACAGCTGCTGTATCCATCTCTTCCGTGGACGTCCCTGGTCACTTTTCCCACTTCTCGGTCGATAATTGGGCATTCTATTGGAATCCATTCTGCAGATATGTTCAATACCATTGTCTCCTATACTCTTCTATTTTATATGTAGGACTAAATATTAAAAACATCCGATATACTGCACTCACATGACTTTCTCTACTCGTGTGCTAACCATTCTTATAAACTCTTATTCCTATATCTCCTTCGTGTTAGCTGAGATAAACATTTGCAGAAATTATTGTTTATAGGAGAATATGAGTAGCTTTTAAGTGTAAAGGTCATATCGCAGGCCTTTCCTGCAAAGTGTTACTGGGGTTTTGGTCATTAGGTTCCTTTTGCACATAAAATCCATACACACATTCACACTCTCATACTTCCAGACTCTGAGGACGGGAAGCAATAATTTTGACTAGCCCTTTCATGCCTGGTGTGTCTTATAAGGTACATGGGCTTTTTTCCCTATTTTTACTAGTTTTAACTTATTTTCCTGCTATATTCTTGTTATACTGTCTGTCACCAATTAAAAATACATATTTGACACGGTTTGAATTGTAAAAAATATTTTTTTTTTTTTTACAATTTATATTGTAGTGTTTTTTTAAAGAAAAGAAGCAAAATCCATGCAACCGCAGTCAAATGATACCCCGTCACCATCCACGCGTGCGATCACACCGATTATTTTACGTGGGCCCTCCCCGTCCTTTACCACAGGCACATTTGACTGCGGTTGCCGAGACTCACGACGTTGCTCACGACCTCAGGCATTGAGTGCATGGCTAGTGCCTTAATGATCATGGCTATCCGAGCCAGCAGGCTGAAGGTCCCCCAGACCGCCTAATCTAAACCGGTTTCGAATTAGAGGAAGAACGGCATATGTAGCAAAATAATTCAGGCATGAAAGGGCTAGAGAAAAATCCCACTCCCTAGCCAGGAATTGAACTCGGGACCCTTGCACTGCAGGCTTATGCTCTATCAACTGATAAAAACATGTCCTTTGTTAATAACGCAGTCAATTGTCCTGCGCCACCGGTGTGCTGGGATTTTGTCCCACAGGACTTCTTATACATGTAAGTAGTTAAATTTTCTAAAACAATTTGGGTATGTCTAAATTGTATAAACCAAAACTAAAAAATGTGATAGCTTTCAGCGATAGTCAAATTTTTAAAGCACATTGCTAAATGAAATTCTCTTTGTATGGCCAAGAGGTAGAAAATTTAATGATTTGTCATTTTAGAAAAGTATAGGTACTGCACAATTCAGACAAGTAACAAGGAATAACTTTGAATTAGTTCACAAAAAATATAACACACATAAATTATATTTTAATGCTATCTATATACCTAGTAAGATTTTGTCTGATCTCTTGCGGTGTACCAGTTATTTCAAAGTAAAAACAGAATTAATGGGGCATTTGACAACATCCGAGAAAATTCAATTCTGTATGTCATAAAAACATCTCAAACGTAGTATATCAATAAAAATCCTTAGAGCCATTATGGAAAACATTAACATTTTTGAAACATGTTCCATATAGTCTGGGGTGGGGAGACTTTCTAGAAAACCTTCCTGTCGATCCTTGAAGACCGAGTTATGTTTTCACAGAAGGGGACACAGTTTTTATAAGTGATCTTTTAGATTCAAGGAGCCCCAAAACACGTGTTTCCGATGAAATCTTGTTAACGAAAATTTGGGTGCAATGCAATGCTACTTACTATATGTAGCAGAAATAAAAATAAACTTTTTAAAGTAGACTATATGCATTGATAACCTTTCCAATTTCAGTGAATGATATAAGTTCCCTTAACTGGATGGAAACTGGTCCTTAGTAATAAATGTGGAGTTAAAGCTCGTCGAGCCCATTGTTAATTAAACGACCATGCCCTAATTACGCATACCCTATGTTATGTCTAATCAGGCGTAGGCTGCTTTTGTTATTTCTCCACGTCATGCACTCTGAAAAACAGTTTTCAAGTCCTGCGAGGGTGATGTGAAAACTCATCCATGCTCTAAAAATCCAAAATCTGGTTTTTTCTACCCTTATCCTATCAAGCACTTTCCCAAGTAATACTCAATTTATGGAAGAGCATTGGTGCATATATCCAAGTGTTGCAGAGAAAGTTGAAAAACGTAGTTTTTGTTTAACAATGAAAGCACAAACCATATTCATACCCACCAAACCTGTAAAAAGCAATACTTTAAGGAAAGCAGGTAATTTCGTTTTAAGATTGCCTAGTTGACAACAGAAATATCAATGAACGTACATTTGATGTGTTTTTAAATTGAAAATGGCACGGTTCTCCTCAGTACCAGGAAGTTTTTATGGCTATTTATTTTGTAAGCCAGACATTCAGTATTTAATTCAGGCTGTCAGCTTCAATCAATCACAGTAGTGTATTTTCACTAATACCACGGATTCTGAAAGTTTTTCGGTATTTTAATTCAGATCAAGAAATGCTAATTATCATCACAACAAATATGAGTTTGAAAGCTCTATTAAATTACCACAGGAAAATGATAAGCAAGAGGGAGGATTGGATAAAATAATTACACTGGTAGAACGATGGCATCTCTTGGTACTTTTAGTATAATTACTAACGTCGCTTAACTGATTCATGTTTCTCTGGCTGTCTGATCTGGTAACTTCATTGCGCCAGCACTCTGAAAATTGTTTATATGCCACCGTTTCGTTTATTTTTACTATCTATACCTAGTATGTAGTAAGTAGAGAAGGTATTGCAGTCCACTAAAAAACTGATTGTGAGAACTTACTGAAAATACGTGTTTTGAGGTCCCCCGAATATAAAGTTTTAGAAAAAGGTCCATGAACAGCAAAGATCACAAACTAAAGGTTGCTAAAATATGAAACATTGTATTTGAGTTCAGGTAACACAGAGTTTTGCGAACCCCCCCCCCCCCCCCCCCGAACCATTCTTTACACGGAAAAATGTTCCAACATGTTAATCTTCTAAAAACAACATTAACGGTTTGATCAAAATACAACATATTTACGGTATTTTCATGAGAAATAAAACGTATATTTTGAATTTTCTGGGGATTACTTCTGAAACCCTCTTTATGTGAAAGGCTTTTGCATCGTAAACCACAAGAGTTACAAAAAAATGTTAGTTTACCAAAAATGAGATCTCGTGAAAACACATAAGTTCTCAAACATATATTTTTTTATGCAGATAAATAACTATTGCTGAGATATTCCTTGTTATTAGTTTGAAATTTCAAATAGGAAGCCGATAATCCTTTTTATGTCCTGGCCATGCAAAGTGAATGGAATTTCAAAGTCATCAGATAGTGACTAGCATTGAACTATACTTAAGACCATTTCCATTGTACCTAAGGAAACCTTATCTAGATTAACATGTAGCAGATACAAGAATAAGATTTCATAAGAGTTGAAGCATGGGTTGAGAAATTCATGAGATTGAGTGTGAGAATGAACATCAGTTAAGTTGGCCATTAAATTTAATAGAGACTAATGAAGTTTGAGAACGAACGTTTGTGACTTAATATTCTTCTGGTATTTTAATACGCAAAGTATGCAACCCTTTAGCCACCTGTGTACTGCGATGAACGACCTGAACATAACATACCTGCGCATGCGCTACATTCCTCCATAGAGTCCTTGGTGTGCATTCTACTGCGTTACTTGTGTAGTTTCCAATACAGTAACGTTTTTTTCTTTACAAAGTAGTATTATCACATGTTAACAGTTCCAGTATAAACTCTCATTTCCATTTCTGTAACGCAGAACATGCACTTTCACATTTTTTTCGCCATCTGCCTAGTACCTACAAGACATCTGCAATATTTTTATAAGTTAACCATGTAGGAGTCAAGAGCCAAGAGCCAAGAGCCAAATCAGGTCGCTCGGGTTTACACGGGCGGGATGTATGCCCACGGTACCTATCCATTTAGCAATTTTCACAAACTATTTATATGTCAGTGTCAGCAATGGTGATGATTGGTTACTCTTTTGCTATAGATTTGGGATATGAGTGCCAATTAGAATGTCTACCCATCCTGGTGCACCCATGCCTCTCTCTGCTCACTTAGCAAAGGTCAGCTTGTGTAACCAGCAAGTCAAGCAGTGTCATATAGCGAGTAACCGAATGCATTGGAATGTTTGGTGTAGGAGTTTCAAGTTTTCTTTATTCATAATTTTGGCCTGGTGCCGGTACAAGGGCCCCGGCTTACAGGCTATAAATTTACATTTATTTACAATTTTTCTTTTTACAAGCTTATAGTTTTGGGTATCACCAAAAACCCATACGGTGGCCATCTTTAGGCCACCGAGAATAGTTTTCGTTGGTCGTTTGGTGTCTATTCCTATTATTTGTTGTTGTTTTTTTCCTTATATACATATATACATCTATATACACACACACACACGTTCACTGGGCACACCAGAAAAATGCGTCCCAGCTATTTACAATATTTACATTTTCCCACTGTTGTCCTGCGCGGGCAGGCTGTAGCTACTGGGTGTTTTCCGAGGCGAGGGCCTCTGCCGTAACGTGTGTAGGTGTATGAATCATACTCACGAGCAGTCATACGCACGAGCATGCCGTTATACGCTCAGGCGGTAACGTCTATGGCCCGCATTTGGGAAGTACCGGGTTCAAATTGCTTGGACCCACCAATCTGACGGATTTTCCATGGCTTCCCTCAGTCACCTAGATAAATACCGTATTGGATATTTAATACCGCGACTCAAAATTACTCCTTAAGTCTAAAACATTAGTAGAAATGAAAAATGGATATTAATTGTGAATGCCGTGCCATCTATCTGCAGATAATGAAATCAGATGGACTGGATGGCACCCTAATGCCATCTGACCGTCACAGAGGCACTACACTCATCCCTGTGTGGAAGCAAGAGGTATAGGGATGAGGCCTTGAAGGCTAACTGTCCGCCACATACCGATCTACGAAGTACAAATATTAACCCCCCCCCCCAAAAAAAAAAATGATTAAGCATAACATCTCCTATTGCCCTTCGCCGGGTTTGAACCCGCAACCTCGGAAACCAGAGGTATGTTACACAGAGGACAATGACTGATTTTGTTATTGATTGGTTCATTGATTAATTGATTCTTACTCAATAATTGGCAATGTTTTTGTTTTCTTTTCCTTTTATTTCTTTTTATATTTTACTTTAGTTTGGTAATTTATATACAGCTTTTGTAAACATCAATTTACTTTTTATTTTATTTTCTTTTTTCTTTTCAAAAAAATATAGATTTAAATATGTATGCGAAATGGCATGCTAGAAGCGTTTTGTTTTGAGGTGAGATAATGAAGATTATCGTCTTCATGATGTGATACCTATGTAGTTATGACGCCCGATATCCGCGTGGTGCGTGCGTGCGTGCGTGTTATTATTTGGCCTGTAAGTGGCCGTGAGTGAATCCGTTTCTGAGGCACGGAATTCCATTTCCAAAACATTACTAAATTAGAAACGGCCGCGCCCTTTAAAACCGTTTGCAATAAATAGCGTTGCCCGGCTGGGCTTTCCGGTATGTATATTGTATGGCTTCGTGCGGCGTGTTGCAGATCCATTAAATAATGCAGGGGCTCTTGTTGCCTAGGTAACCTGCCAGCTTCACTCATCTCCACACTCTAAAACTTTAACAAGCGCAACGCCCGACTTTTGGTGGCGTTCGCTGTCGGTTCATTGAACATCGTGCACTTCTCAAGAAATTTCCTGCTAGCGGCTGCTAGCATGCTCCATATAGGAGATAGGAGATTCTCCCAAAACTTGCCAATTTCCACTTCAACATAATTTCTGTGGTACATTGTTAAGAGGATAGGTAACTGTATTGCAAAATTAAGCAAACAGTAACACCTTAAAACTTACACTTTCCTCTTTAACTTGAGTTATATATTTGTTCCTATTGTTGGCGCAACACTTATATTTTTAAATAAAATTACATATATTCCAATTTTTTTAAATTACTGTGTTTATATCCCGACCTTGTCTCCAAAGCTCATATCGGCGACCTCTCTTGTTGAACATTGCCTATCGGCTAGGTGTAACTCTTTAAACTCTCTATTCTTTTTAAGTTTATGGTTTTATACGTTAAATACACACACATTCAAACTTCCATGCTCTGGGGAGGATAAGCAATAATCTTGGCTAGAGCAAAATTCCCATTCCGCAGCCGGGAATCGAATCCAGGCCCCTTGCACAGAAACACACCTACGGGTTAGCTTATTCCAATACTCTGCATTTTAAACTACTTCATAGAAATAATAATAATAAAAATAATAATAATTAATAATAATAATAATAATAATAATATAATATATTATTATTATTATTATTATTATTATTATTATTATTATTATTATTATTATTATAACAACAATAGAAACTACTAAACACCTTGAACAGAGAAATAAATTTTAGGGGAACTTTAACTCTATAAGTTGGTATCACTGTTTATTGCAGCGTCTGTATCTTAAAACCACGTAGTTTCTTTCTTTGCAAATATATGCGAGTTTGTTTTCTCCATTTTTACTTTGTCTGCTGGTAAGTAGAAGGAAGTAATGTATTCTCCCCAAAAATTCGATGTCGAGATTTCACCGAAATATATATTTTGAGACTTCCTGAATAAAAAAAAAAAAAAAGCATTTTTAGAAAAAGGACAGTATAACTCAGAAACAAAAAGTCGGTTAAAAACCAAAGTTGGTATATAAGTTTAATGTGTTTCAAGGATGCGACACGAAGATTTTGAAGAAAATAGTCCCACCCCAAACTAAACTTTACATGGAAAATTTTTCGAATATTTTTATTTTTTTGAAAATGGCTCGAACGATTTTGATTAAAATGTCATTAGTTTAAGATATTTGTATGACGAAATGTATATTTTGAATTTTCTGGCTATAGCCGATGTAGTCCAGTTTACTACGGATGTGTTTTGAATAACTCATAAACCGTAAGAGATAGACAAAATCTTACTGTACAAACATGTAGGTCTCGCTAAACAAACAATTTATGTTAATAACCTTTTTTTTGTAGAGTGAACCATTTCGGAGATATTCCTTGTTAATTGTGTCAGTTCGGAAAACTTAAAACTTTCGCGAAATGGAACATCGTTTTTTTATGTGTTACGTGTGCAAAGAGAACGGGATCTCAAAGCTTTCAAATATTTGACTATCGCTCAAAGCCTACTGTATTCTAATATTCCTCTTTCACCTACAGGGAAATAAGCAATAAGATAATTTGTACAAATGTTTATCTCAACTAACACGAAGAAGATATAGGAATAAGAGTTTGTAAGAATAGTTAGTATAAGAGTAGAGAAAGTCATGTGAGTGAAACACAGAGTTTTTACTGATTTTTCCT